>VWZE01005337.1:172651-197440 GCA_013396675.1 Eubucco bourcierii
AGAAGGAAAAAGGATGTAGGAAGAATCAAAAAAATCATTAACAATTCCACTGAGTATTAAATCTTGTCCATATAGAGCAAAACTATACACTAGTATTTTGAATCTCTTTCTAACTGTTGAACTGAACCTGGAATATTCCAGTAAAATTCTACTATAAAAATTCTGGTTTTCCTTATTCATCTATGAAAAGTATTTGCCTGTAAGGTACTGAGCACTACTTTAAAATGGCCTTATTAAATACAGTTCTCTGGGATTTATGAGAGAATTTAGTTGGTGATTTGGACCTGTGGTAATACACGTAATCTTTATGAAGCTTTGGCACTCATAAAGGCAGGCAAACTCTGTGTGTGTGTTGGTTGGTAGTTATTTATTAATTTTATTTTTATTTATGAAAATATGGAGTGAGGTGGATATTTATTTCAGCAAAGATTTTGGAGAATTCCTGGATGGGAGAGGAATTTGTGAAGTTGGTTGTAACATCATTTGTCAGTGTTAGAAATGCTTAGGGGTGTGAGCTGTGGGAGGGATGTGTGTTCTGCTATTTGGTTGTGACTCAGCCGTGACTCAAGTTATTCTTCCTGCTGTGTTACTTTGACCAAATATTGACAACAGTGCTGGGCTTCTCCTTACTGTAATTTTTGCTGTGCTCTGCTGCTGTTATGGTCTCTACCTTCTATAGGCAATGCTTACCTCTCTTTTTGCCCCTCAGGGTTCAAATTTTGCTTACAGCCTCCCTCTACTCCATGGCTGTCAATTGCCTCTAGCTATTAAATTAGCACAATTTAAGCTCACAGGTGAAGTGCTTATTCTGTCTTTAGTTGGAAGTGTGCGGCTTCTTCGGACCTGAAGAAGAGTTTGTGTCTAAAAGCACTTCTCTTTCTTTTAAAAATATATCAGGTAGTGTTATAAAATACATTCTTTACCTACAAGCTTTTCTTTCATGAAAACATCAGGAGAGGACAACCCAAAGCTGATGGTATTTTTAATGCCTATGATGTCTGTTTTTCTGAGGGAACATCTGCTCTTTGAGCCTGCTTAGTCTCTTCTGTGTTGATCAAGATGGTGATATTACAATATTGTATGACTTTCAGGATTTGTAAGGGGAAAAACACCGCATGTGGAGAGCTGGGTTGCACTTTAGCAGCCTTTCTTGCTCCTTTGAATTCACTTTTTCAGTGATGGGTCACCACTCCTGTAGTGGGGTTTTGTGGTTCTTGCAGACTCATACATGGTGGGGCATAGCAAAACTTTAGTGTCTTCTCTCATGCTGCCTCCTATCTTGACACTCTTTCTTCAGGTCTCCTTAAAGTTCTGGAACAGGATGCCCAGGGAGGTTGTGGCTGTTCCCTCCCTGGAGGCGTTCAAGGTCAGGTTGGACGAGGCTTTGAGTGATCTGTACTAGTGGGAGGTGTCCCTGCCTATGGCAGGGGGTTGAAACTAGATGATCCTTGAGGTCCCTTCCAACCTTACCATTCTATGATTCTTCCGGAGTCCTCATTTTCCTTTTTCAAAACAAATGAGCAAAAAAGCTTTTGACTCCTTTCAGCAATTAACTTTTTTGTATTTGTTTCCAATAAGCAGAAAGATTTGCAGTAACAATTAATGATGGTAACTTTAGTAAAGAAAAGAGGCTTTCAAACTCTTTTTTTCTTTTTTTGGTAGGCACTGGAGGCAAATAGAATTTCTCCCCCCCTCCTTATTTGACAGACACAAACTAAATTAAAACTCTGTAAATTGATGTCATAACAGGACTGATTTTATCTTTCTTTCTGTTCATACTCTTTATTTTCAATATTCCTATTTATTGTACGCATTATGCTGTTTAAATATTAGCCGTTCAAGGTTTATCTTTCTCCTGTGTAATTTTTGTCTCAGTCTATGAACCGCTGCAGAAACTGACTTTCCACATTTCTGATTTGTAAACCAGTTTTCATGTGGGATGCCTCTTTGTTGCTTCAATGGTGTTAAAAGGAGATTAGGTTTAAAAGCCTACTTCAAAGACCAAGCTCCTCATGAGAAAAACAAATTTTACTGTTTCTGATCTCAACTACTGTCCTTGCCTTGCACATCGTATTTATTGCCAGCAGTGATAACTTTTATCATCTGTGACCCAAGGCTTGCCTCCTTAAATTAATCCCTTGTTTGTAAATGTAATGTTGTTTAAAAAAATCTACCCTTATAAATGTGGGATTGACCTCACTATCTTCTAATGCTCCTATTTCAGTGCCATGGCAGTCTAGCCCAGGGTGCTCTTTTTCTTCTGATCTCTATAAATATTTTCATTGACATTAAGAAGGAAAGAAAAAAAACCCCAAAACATAAGATTCTGAAATAGCAGTCCATGCTTTTGGAGACTGGCCATGCATGAGTTGAAATGATAATTCTGCCTTAAGCTCTGCTTCCTAAAATTCTGGCCTTACCACACTTCAAGCAATAAAAAACCTCTGTATCATGGTTTTGGTTTTGTGGTGTTGTGTGTTGTTTGTTTTTTCTTTAGGAAGCTGGAGTTTGTCTATCATGTCATCTTATGCCTTAAATATTAGCTTGTCACCTGTCCCCTTCTTGCTTCTGTGGGTCTTGGGTCTCTGTGACCTGCACCTCCCTGGATCAAAGGCAAGGCTTGCTCTATATTCAAATAGGTTTCTCTGTGCAAGCCTATTACCCAAGTTCTCAGTCTAGTCACTGGGGCATAACCAACACAAGATTTAATTCAATTGCCCTCACACTCTTTCTGACCTTCAGGCTGGAATCAAGCAGAAGGAAATGAGCCTCCTGCAGACCATGTCCTATGCACAGTTTGAAATTTAGTTTCCTCCAAACTGTTTCCTCTGAGATGGCTGCAGTTTGAGCAATGCTGATAGAAACTGATGTGTTCTGAAGGACTGACTGTGAGCCTGACTCAGGACTGATCCATCTGCTGGGCTGGAGTAGTGACAGAGAGGTTTTGAAGGTGGAACAACAGGTGATGGTTGATATTGATCTAAAACTGAATTCTTCCTCGAAGTTGCAAACTAGAAATGCCTGTACCATGAAGGGAGAATGGAGGGTTGGATAGGATCATTACAGGATGGGTGCAAGGTAAGATACTATAAATGTAAATTCAGGCATTTCTGGAAAGGGTTTCTTTACCTTCCATTAGGAATCAAAAGGAGCTATTTCACTTTCATTGACTGACTTCAACTTTGTCCTTTACTTTTGTAAAGTCATATTTATTTTAAAAAAAATTTCTGCTGAAGATGCATGTAGAGTGTTGTTTCTTGTGTCTGTGTATGAAGAGATTCCATGGAAAGTGAAAAAATATGGTATTTCAGGTAAAAAAAGTTTCACCAGGAACTAAAAAAACCCCAAACATTTCTTGAATTTTGTGGTTGATAATAAATCTGTAATAAATATTTGTTTCATAGAGGCAGACCTTAGCAATCTTTACTGCTGTTATTATGTCAAAATTCACAAGTATATATTATCACTAGAAATTAGAGAGGGCTTTTCAGTATTTTCCTAAACTAAATGTTTCCCAGTATCTGTCTGCCCAGAATACTACCCACAACACATTTGGATGATGTAACTTATTTCGACAAATAAACTTCCAGAAAAGGATGAGGTTTTCTAGTAATGAGTATGAAAGAAGTTAAGAGATCCTTGATGGTCCATGTTTCCTTAAAAGCAGGAACTAACTCACACCTAACCGTTTCTGAATCTTCCAATTCTGCAGCTGGTACCTACAACAGAGATTTGATTTTCATGACAATAGGACCCATTTGAACTGCTAGGAAAAGAGAGCATCTACCTTGCCACGGAAGGCAGAAGCATCATAGCCAACAGGCTAGCTAACCTGATGTGAAGACCTTTAAACTAGGAATTAAAGGATTGAAAAGGATGGAATAGTCAAAGATAAATGTACCAGCACCGAATATTATAAATCAACATAAGCTTTATTGTCTCTGAAGCTTGTAGCCCCTAAACTTCTTACTGTACTAAGAACTTGCATTCTGTGACAAAAATGTTTGCCTTTGAAACAAATCTTTGCAGACCATGTGCTACTACTCCTCTATGCTGCTATACCTGTTTCATAGAATCGTAGAAGGGACCTCAAGGATTGTCTAGTTCCAACCCCCTGCCATAGGCAGGGACACCTTCCACTAGTACAGATCACTCAAGGCCTTGTCCAGCCTGGCCTTGAACACCTCCAAAGAGGGAGCAGCTACAACCTCCCTGGGCAACCTGTTCCAGTGCCTCACCACCCTTACTGTAAAGAACGTCCTCCTAACATCCAGTCTAAATCTCCCCTCTGCCAGTTTAAACCCATTGTCCCTTGTCCTGTCATTACAAGACCTTGTAAATAGTCCCTCCCCAGCCTTCCTGTAGGCCCCCTTCAGATACTGGAAAACTGCTACAAGGTCTCTTCAAAGCCTTCTCCAGGCTGAAGAGCTCCAACTCTCTCAGCCTGACCTCATAGCAGAGCTGCTCCAGCCCTCTGATCATCTTTGTGGCCCTCCTCTGGACCTACTCCAACAGTTCCATGTCCTTCCTGTGCTGGGGGCTCCAGAACTGTACACTATTCCATTTCATACTAGTCCCCCTGTGATCCCAATGCCTCATGTGGACCTCTAGCTTCTCTTTTCTGTTCCCCTTGCTGCAGGAGTTGCTTTACAGGCATTTCAGTACCCATTTGTGCTGGTTGTCCAGAAGTACCACGTACTGTCACACCATTTCTAAACTGTATGCTTGAGTTACCATTTTTAGATACAGTTTCAGCAGTTGAGGACCAATGTGATGTAGGATCATAGAATCGTTCAGGCTGGAAAGGACCTCCAAGATCATCAGATCCAGTCATTTTACCTACTCCAAGTCTGTCACTACACCCTGTCCTGAGAAGTCTGTCACTATACTGTGTCCCCAAGCACCAGATCTATTTGCTACCCTCCAGTCCACTGGGACCTCCCCAGACATGCGGGGCTGCTGGTAAATCATAGAAAGAGGCTTTGTGAGTACCTTTGGTTGCAGCCCATCTGGTGTCATAGACCTGTGAATGTTTAAGTGGTGTAGCAAGTCACTGACCATCTTATCTTGGATTGTGAGGGTCTCATTCTTCCCCTGTGTCTGTCTTTCAGCTCAGGGGGCTGGGTGACTAGGGAACAACTAGTTCTACTGCTAAAGACTGAGACAAAGGCAGCAGTAAATACCTCAGCTATGAGAGAACATGAAAACTAGAATTGTTCGATGGCATAGCATCACAAGATGCCATACAGACTCACTGGTTCACAGAAGCAAAAAAGTTATATTTGCATGAACTCTGTGTAGGTTAATAAGTTCCTATGATACAGAGATTATTCTTTTTGATGTAGCAAGAACTTCATGTAACACTGTGGCTTCCAAAGTGGTCTGACTCACATCTAGAGTTCAACCATATTTGAACAGAATTTGCACACGAGCTTCTTTAATTCTAGGGAAGAGGGTTGGATTGGATCAAATGTTGGATCAGATCAGACCAGAAGCAGACAGGTACTGCAAGACCCAGCTCTAACTTGTAGATACACGGTCCATGACATAGAAAGCAGAATTTTTCTTTTAGGAAATGAGGATGGTTTATAGCAGTGAAACAGGGCCAAACTCAGCAGCCCAAGAAAGGCAAGGCTGCAAAAACTCCTTCCTCCAAGGTCCAACCAGTAGGACTTTTGCACTCCTAGAAAAGAAATACTAAACTTCTCTTTTCCTGCCCTCCTCAGGTGCTTGCTGAGCTCTTTTTCTGAATGGCTCAGTACTGTACAGATGATGAAATATTTTCTAAGAAAAAAATTTGATCTGTTGTTCACCGATGTACTTTTCAAGGAAAATCCCTTCTAAGTCACCACAAATGTTCTCTAATAGTTACTAGAGGACCTATTTCCTACTCACAACTAGTTTCTGTTGTACCTAACTTTAAAAGCCAGTATATTTCCAGCTTGGAATTAAAGCATTGCTTTATCAAACCATTTGTTGCTGCAGTAGCTGGTTGATTACAGATGTACTCTTTTTCTTTGTTTGTTTTGGTTTGGGTTGATTTTTTTTTTGTGTTTTGTTTTTTTTTTACTTCCTGGTCTTTTTAGAGGGCCAATCACTATGGTAACCACATTACAGAAAATTGCTTGGTTGTCTTAAAATACCCTTCAGAAAAAGGTCATTTGTTATTAACATTTCCTGACTAAACTCTGAATGTTAACAACATGAAGTGTATCATCGCTGCTTCTACACTTACATGGGCTTTCTCTTTACCATGCACCTTTCAGTTAACCATCAAAACAGGGCAAAATATTGAGACTTCAAAACAATTGTAAAGCTGCAGACTTTGGAGTATGTTTTGAAATAATCAAGACTCGTTCATGTTGCTGTGTTTCAGCTTCTGGCCTGCACAGCTTTGTTTCATTGTTTTTGTTTCTCCAGTTCTGAGAAAAAAACCCAGGCCGAAGTTATGCTTTCAATCTCTGCACCCCCACGGCTGAAAGGAAGGGTTAGACACATGACTATTACAGACAGCCTTCTGTTGTTGAATTATCAAATAGCTTCTCTGGATAGTCATATGAAGGCCTGGAAATGACTGGTTAAAGATTTCTACTACTCAGGCTAAAATGCATCCAAGGCGTGTTAGATAGGAAAAATCAGGTTTGATTGCAATAATAGGGTCCTAGCCTGTGAAGTGAGAACACACAAAGTTGTTCTCATTCTGACCCGTACCACTTGTGTTCTGCTTGATTGGACATGTTGTTTCTTTGCATTTTACATTATCTGCGTTGCTGGCACAAGGTTCTCACGTTTGTATAGATTTCTTGTTTTGCAGATAGCTATTTGCAGTCTTTGTCCAAGCCCAGTAAACAATTAGAAAAAAAAAAAAAAAATCCTCTTTCTTGGAGTTCCATCATTTTGGAATTGACAAACAAGTTAAAAAGCCTGCCAAAAGAAAGCAGGAATTGGAGGAAGTTAATTCGCATTGATGTGTGCATGCCACTGATAGCAAGTTATGCCTATGACATTCTGACATTGCCTCTCAAAAAAGAGAAAGAGTGGAGTGGAGTGAAAGACTAAGAGGATGTTCATTTAATTGGAAAGCCTACTGAGATCTGAGGCAGCTGAGGCAAAGGATGCACCCTTTTTCTGCACAATGGCATTGGCTGAAGGTTGTATATAAGGTGGCCTTATTAAAGTGACAAGGCAATTTAGTTCTTTTGTGCACAATGATTCTACTTCATTGATTTACAATGGGAAGGATATAATTTTGCTAGTGTTGGCAAAAAGCTCAAATGTCAGGCTTTTCAAATTGCCATACTTGCCTTGTTCGGGATGAATAATGAATAAGTCACCTTTTGTCTACAGTTAAATATTCTTGAATAAATACAAAGAACATAAAGGACATAAATGATTGCCTGATTTATATTTAAAATAAAGATCAACATTGTGATAAATGGTTGAAAATGCTTAGTGTGAAGTAATATGACTGTGCTGATAATTACATTATCAATTAAGGGCCAGCCCAGGTGTGGAGTGTTACAGAGTGGATGGCAGAGAGAAACCTCTAGTGTGGAAAGGGGTGGGAGGGTGGAGGGTGAAGAGACCCTTAGCAATGCAGGGAATCTCGAGTTTAAAAATGGACCATTTAATGTCCTGAAACATTCACTCTCCCAGAAATCAGTAGCTGTTGCTTCTTGCTTTTTCATTAGCAGGATACATTGACCCTGTCTGGGAACAGATTTTGCTCCATTTATTCGTGATGATTTATGTGGGCAGAGAAGACTTAGGACTTAGGATCTGTCTTTATTCAAAGAAGAACAGATACAAGGAGTTGTCTTTATTCAGAAAGGAATAGATCTTAAAGACCTACTAAGTCCACTCATAACTGGCAATGCTGTTGAGGCCTCAGTAAACAAGCTGGAGCAAATTCAAAGACGACAAGATGCAAAATCCCTCAAATAGTCCTCAATATCTGATTCCTATACCATAAGCAATAGGTCTGGCCTTTGTATGCACAAGCATATAGCCTTCAATTTGGCCACTGTAATTGTTACAGCAGTGCCTACTCTTGATCTGTTGTTCTTCCTCTTTTAGAAAGCTCCATTTGTCCTTAATAAATGTTTTTTTAAACGAGATGATCAGAAAGATGGTTGATTATCTTCTTAGACAATTCTGTTGTCTAAGTAGTGTGATATGGTGAAGAACCCAGGATGCTGTACTCAAAATGCAAGACAAAGCGCAGTGCAGTAGGTACAACATATGCCTGGATCCTACAGTACACAGATGATGATAGAATAGAATATATGGATGGTTGAAAGATACCTCAAAGAGCATCCAGTCCAGCTCACAACCCAGCACTGAAGAGCTGAAGAGCACTAAGCCATGATGATGGAAAGAAGAATCATAGTGCTTATGTGCAATAAGGTCTAACAAAGGCACAGTAGGCTACTACAACACCCCCATAGTACAACATGTGCATCATTGCTAATCATGTACTTTAATTCTACAATGATTCCGTGTCTGAGAGAGGTTGAAGGGGGTTCTCCTCCCCCTCTACTCAGCCCTAGTTAGACCTCATCTGAAATATTATATACAGTTTTGGGCTCCCCAGTTCAAGAATGACAGTGAACTACTGGAGAGAGTTCAACAAAGAGATGTTCCAGTCTGTTAATCATGGTCATATCCCTCTTATGAGAAAAGACTGAGAGACCTGGGGCTGTTTAGTCTGGAGAAGAGAAGGCTGAGAGGGGACCTTGTCAATGTCTACAAATATCTGTTCCAATACCCCGCTACCCTCACAGTGAAGGGGTTCATCCTTACATCTAATCTAAATCTACTCCCTTCAGTTTAAAACCATTACCCCTTGTCCTATCACTATATGCCGCTGTAGAAAGTCTAACTTCTTGTAGGTCCCCTCTAGCTACTGGAAGGCTGCTATAAGGTCTCCCTGGAACTTTCTCTTCTCCAGGTAGAACAACCTCAACTCTCTCAGCCTATTCTTGTAGCAGAGGTGCTCCAGTCTTCTGATCATCTTTGTGGGCCTCCTCTGGACTCACTCCAATAGATCCATGTTCTTATGTTAGAACCCAGAACTGAGTGCAGGAAGACCATCAGGATCTCAGCAGAGAGGAGCAAAAGGGGAAGAATCATCTCTCTCAATCTGCTGTCATATTTATTGTGATGCAGCACACTTTGTTACTACTTACCTGTTTCCTGAAGGAGTTCTGTACTGGCAGCTTGCATGTAGAACCTTCAGGGACATCTGGTGTTTCCTGCTTTTTCTCATGTATTGTTGACTGATGATTCTTGCTGTACCTATTTGTCATGTGTCTTTTGATTCATAGACCTGAGTAGTTTTAAAGTTATGTTAAATGTCATGTTAATTGACTGTTATACAGCAGGTCAGTGTTAGAAAATAGAATCTAGTATCTTATGGTGTTATCTGAAGATCTATATCCATTGACAGAGACGCATTCTGAAGCTGCCAGATTTCTTCCTCCTTTTGTTTTTTATGCATATACCATTGAGGAGGGCGAAGTCCTGGTGTTATGTTATGAACATTAGGTGCTACTTTAAGAAATTCTGATTAACTTCAATATACACATGACCTAGAATCATCTATTAAGCAAAAATGCATTAATTGTGTGTGTCTCTGTTTAGAATCATAAAATCATTTAGGTTGGAAAACGCCTCCAAAATCTACCAAGTCCACCACTAAGTCATATCCCCAAGCACCACATTAATGTGGCTTTTAAATACATCCAGAGGTGGTGACTCAACCACCTCCCTGGGCAACCTATTACAATGTCTGACAAGCCATTAAGTGAAAAATTTTTTCCTGATGTTCAACCTAAACTTCGTCTGGTGCAGCTTGAGATCATTCCCTATTAGTCAGTCACTAGTTACGTGGGAGAAGTACAATTTCACAGAATCACAGAAACATCCAGGTTGGAAAAGACCATCAGGATCACCAAGTCCAACCTACAACCCTCCACTACAAGATTCACCTTGAGTCATATCCCTAAGCACATCCAGAGTCAGTGACTCATCCACCTCCTTGGGCAGCTCATTCCAGTGCCTGACCACTCTCGCCATGAAGAACTTTTTCCTAATGTCCAACCTAAACTTACCCAGTCTCAGCTTGAGGCCATCCCCCCTTGTTCTGTCTCCAATTACCTGTGAGAAGAGACCATCACCAACCTCTCCACAATGTCCCTTCAGGTAGTTGTAGACAGCAGTGAAGTCTCCCTTCAACCTCCTCTTTCTCAAAGTAACCATCCCCAGCTCCCTCAGACACTCCTCATAAGATTTATTCTCCAGGCCCTTCGCCAGCTTTGTCACCCTGCTCTACACTCACTCCAGCACCTCCACATCTCTCTTGTATTGAGGTGTGCAAAACTGAACACAATACTCAAGGTGTGGCCTCACAAAAGCTGAGTACAAAGGGACAATCACCTCCCTACCCTGCTGACCATAGTGCTTTTAATACAAGCCAGGATGCCATTGGCCTTCTTGGCTGCCTGGGCACGCTACTGGCTCATAGTCAGCTGCCTGTCTGTTACAGCCCCCAGATCCCTTTCTGCCAGGTAGCTCTCCAGCCACACTGCCCCAAACCTGTAGCATTGCCTGGGGTTATTGTGACCCAAAATATTTATCCTCATTGTATTGAATTTTGTAGCCTTGGTTGTGTTTTTTTATCTGGAGTTACTGCTATGGATCTGAGTGGCCAGAAAGCTCCTGTACTTCTGGGTCTGTGAAACAAATTGGCAGATGATTTCTTTGAGTCCTGTGGTTATAGTAAAGTTACTGTAGCTTTACTTGCAAAAGGACTCTGTTGTATGAGTGAGCTATGTGGGGCAATGAAGGTAGGTAGGAAAATGCAGGATGTAATAACACTCCTTTCAGACCCTCTGTGGAATCAAACAAGGCTTCATCTACAGCAGTTAGTACATCAATCTTCCAATAAGGCTCAAGAAGGCCACATTCTGCTCAAAACTAATTTCTTTGGTTTTGTTTCAGCTCTATACAGGACTTTGCATTCTTCCTGAATGAAAAGCAAAGATCATGATAAATCTTTTTCACTGATATTGGCTTCAGCTTCACTGTATAACTACAAGACACAGGAGTGAGGTGTGTTATCAGCGCAAGAAAAGCATCACTCTTTATGGAAGGGAGCAAGAGACTGAAATCAGGTGTCCTTGTTCACATACCTATTAGCTACAGATAATAAGAACCTCTGTGGCATTTGGTCTTCATTCTTTTTCTGTTTATTGGGCCACTTGCTTTCAAGATTATGTACTCACAATGCACATCTGAACACTGCCCCTCTGCAGAGGGATGCTTGTGAGATACAACTGCTATTCCAGTGAGAACCAGTGAGCACCAAATTTTCATTTTCACTCAAAAAGACACCTGCAGAAGGCAAAAATTTCCAAATCGATATCCACTAAGCAAAAGAAATCAGTATACAATAGACATTTAATAAAATCATAGAATAGCTCATGTTGGAAGGGACCTCGAAACATCATTTGATCCAATCTTGTGTTCTAGTTCAAAGGCTGACAGGAAAAAAATGCATAATGGAATTTTTTTGTTAACTCCAAATAATTGTTCTGTATCCAGAAAGTGTTGAAAAGGTGGATTATTTAAAAGATTCACGCAGCTGGCAATACATTTCAGACCTTGTTTGCAATGTTCATTTTTACAAGAATATGCAGAAAAGAATATCTGTTAGTAATGTCTTAAGAACCCAGATCTCAGCTATGGAGTTTGCCATGGTTTAGCCCATGACAAATACCAGTGAGTATTTGATACCACACTGATGTCATGCTAGCTTTAAAATGAAAGTGCTGGCTGGAGCTAATGATCATGGGGCTTGTGCTTCAAACTGTATATGAAAGGCTTCCTGTTTCTGGTTGCTGTCTGTGGTTTTGGGGTGTTGGTCTTTTCTGCTTGACTGGCTGCAGCATTGAGGGGATGGAGGTGGGTGGTTTTACTGCCGTCTTCCTCTACTGCTTCTGCTGTTGCTGTGCTTTTCTGTGAAATAGGCTAAGGCAGTTGTGTATCATATTATCTCATTAAACTCCTTATCTCAACCCAAGGTGGGATTTTTTTTTTTCAATTTTGTGGGTTTTTGTTTGTTTGTGGGTTTTTTAATGTGTTACATTCCCTTCTGATCTGTATGTGGGAGGCTTGTGAGAGTGGACTGTGCCAAACCAATACAGAATTGTATCAGTTTGTCCCATCCTCACCTCTTCCAGATCCATTCTTTCACTAAGAAATGCTCTCTAAGATGTTATTTATTTATTTAGTTATTTTTAAAAATGCAACCATTTATTATGGAGGTATATTTTTCAATAGTAAAGACTGGAAATATAGAGTACTCCATTTTACTCACTTATGTAATTCTAGTACCTTTTGTTTTGACATTAGTACATGTCTCTTGAGTAGAGACTGAATGTTGTACTAGCAAGATGCCATTTTTAGGAGGGATTCATAAAGCACCGTTCAGGTAACTGGCTCTCCAAACCTCCTTTGTGTGAACATTGTGTGAGAAAACACTGAAATAGCAAGCAGAAAGTAGAGTAAATCTTCTACATCCTTCTTTATGAAAAATTCTTTAAACTGTGCTAACTGATAGATTTGCACACACTGCATTTTGCAGGTTATTCACTTAGTGTGCCAGAGTAGTTTAGATATAATTTGAGGTCTGGGAAGAAATCAGTGCTTGCTGTTCAGGAGCTGTCTTGTGTGTGTATGAGGATTCTTTATATCTGGAAACCTTTGGTCAAAAATAGTAATTAATTCAGTTTAAGTTTTTTTTTTGGTTGTTCCAGGTGGAAGTAGGTTGTTTTCTTTGTATTTTAAGGGCAGGTTGAACTAAAGCAGTGGGCGATGAATTCTGCACAAAGATTTTTCTCAGCGATTGAGCTCAGTCTCTTCCTTGGTGTGTAATGGAACAGTACATACTTGTGGCCCAAGTCTTGTATTTCTGCATGCTGAGCCTTTATTAGCATGGATTTTAAAGTCACAAAACTACTTTCTGTCTCTTATCTACCCCTGTGACTGACTTATGATAAATCCCTTTAAATGCCTTTTTTTTTTTTTTTTTTTTTTTTTTAAAGAGCAGGAGAGATCTAAAGTGCATCATTATCTCAGGATAACATGTCCTTAGAAAAAACCTGAATGAGCATTGCAGACTGTGGTTTTGTTTGGGGTGAAACAGTGCTGTTTGTGCACAGTGCTGTTCTGTATCACAGAGTGGCTGGAAGGGAAGCTTTTAGCAAATCTTGTGCTGTCACTGTCTTCTTGTATACTTCTACTGAGTTCAGCTTCAGTTCTGGACCTCACAGGGACCCAGGCAAAAAGGACAGATAGAAGCAGAAGAGGGGGTGATGGGCCTTACCAGTGGCTGGATTGCTGCTGAGTTCATGGGAAAGAAAGGATCAATGAGAAGGGTGTTTACAGAGCGCTTCGGTGTTCTGGTTGTGAGAAAGAGGTGGTGTATGAAGATGTGACTTGAAGGTGTAACTTGAGTGAGAGACTTCACTCACATCTTTACAGACTTTGTGAATCACCTGGAGCAGCAATAAGAGATGGTGGTCTGAGACATCTGAAAGGGCACAGCCCAAATTCTGGATTCACTTAAGTGAGGTAGGGAATTGTGCATGTGGAAAAAAGTAACGTCAAAGCTGTGTTTGAAGGTTGCCTTTGGCTGACATGATACAGTACATTATCATGCATGTCACATCCCTGACATGTAAGACCAATGCTTGTTCTAATTTTGCTTTTAGGACCCTCATGCAAGACTTAATCAATAAAGACCTATCTTCTCAGTAAAATAAAGACCAATGGGAGCAGATACATAATAGGAAGAAAGAAAAAGACTGAGCTCAAGAGTAATTTGCAAATTTTGTCCCAGGTCCAATTTTCCATGTGCTGCTTTTAAAACCTTTAAGTACAGATTGAAAACCCCAGTGCTTCTATCCTTTGGTTCCTCAAGGACTGGTGTGATATCTTATTATTGACTGGAAAATAATTGTAGCTTCTCCTCCTGGTTTGGACTGTAAAGTCAAGCTGTGATTCTGTTTTCTGAGCCTGGTGGCTAGAGTAGACCTCCAATAGGCTAGCTTAGAAGATGATCGCTTAGCAGTGAATTCTCTTCCCTCTTTTTAACTACTTTCCTTGTCTTCTACCTTTTGTTGGATTTAAATGTTTGTGATTTCCACCTCTTTATCCATCATTGCACACCATTGACTGAATAATACACTTTTATTAAGCTGCCCTCTTTCTGTGAAATAAATGCCAGTAATAATCAGTCAATCATTCAATCCATGTGAATGTGGAATTTAGATGTGGCTGTTTGAATCAGGTTTATACCATACTGTTTCTTGGTACAGCATGTTCTTTGATAGTATTCTTTCAAATGACTGTTTCCAACTGCACTTGAAAGCACCTATGAAAGAAATTGTTTGTGACGCTGTACTTAGTTTAAATCTCTTTTCTTCATCATTTTTGTCTGTATTTCATTTCTATGCAAATTACATCTTTGTGAGTTAGTAAAATTTTACAAAGCATTTGAAATGCAGCTACGGAATGAATTATCAGAGAAAATTTGGAAAATATGCTCATGAAAGGAAAACTGAGGAAAACATTTAAATCTAATTGTGTATTATTCACTGAGAATTTCAGAGCAACTCTTAGGCAAATATTACATAAATGTATACCTATATTAAAGGATTAATTTATCGCAGGTAATATACTTGAAGGCTCAGGGACTATTTTCCCATTAGTCCGTGCATGTAGCACTTCTCAGCTGGAATACAGCCTAGGTACACAAATGCACTTAACTTGCTCATGGGGAATTACAGAGGAGGAATTGTGAGTGTAATGCTTGTGAACAGCAATGGTAGTCACTACTGTCACAGTGTTTTGTTTCCATTGCAGTGACAGTGACCAAGTTTAACTTTGCAGAGAGTCAGTCCTTGATAACCAAGACTAATTTTTTATCTTCCCGACTATAAAACATCCAGTCCTCCTAAAGTCATTAACTACAGCTGGCAGATCTACTGTGAATACTCTAAATAATTACCAGATTCTCAGCAATCGATCTCCAAAGTGGGAGACTTGATAGCTGCACTTATGTCAGTCAAGAATGACTTATGTGATTTATGCTTCCATGAGACAGGGGTTTCCCTGCATGAGACAGACTGGCTTTTCGAATAGTTTCATCCCTCATCTCAGCGTTTACCTAGGAAGGGAGTAGGCTGAAGTGCAGAAGCAAAGGGACTAAAGGACCTTCAATATTTTCAGAACCTCCTCAGGAGAGAGGAGCTGAATTCCAATTCAAAGGTTGTGCTGATGTCTCCAGAATCCAGCAGATACTGTAGCAAAGCTGAACATGAGACTTTCTTTATATATATTAAAAAAGGGTAATGCTACTGATCTTTTCCTCATCACATACACTGAGCTGCATGTTCAAAGCATCTGAGTAGGGCAGAGGACAAGGGGTGCCACTTATCTACCCTTCCCTGTATCTCTTGGGTTCCTTAGCACATGGTCAACAACTTGATGTCACCAAGATATGCCTTTTAGGAACTGATAACAACTGTGATCCTTTGAAACATCTTGACCCAGTTGTGGGAGTCATTAAGATTTATTTCCTTTTACCTTTCTATCTTCGTGCCACAACATTCCAGTCCTGTCCATTATCTTTCTGTCCTCTTAATGCATACTGTTCTTTTTTTATGTTTTGGTGCTTTCTCTACCTGGGTGGTATTCTGGGAAGTTCCATGTCTGGGTGCTGGGAACTTGCAGGTCTGCCAACATGGGTGCTACCAATACGTGTCATTCTGATGGCCTTGCTTCTAGTTTTCCTTCTGGTGCTTCCATGGCTAGGCATGCCCATTCATGCTCTATTCATAAAAATCTTAATATTTTTATTACAAATGTTTGGTTTCACAGGTGGGCTTAGGTTTAATCAGTTTGAGTTTCTGTACCCCTCAGAATATTTCCTCATTCCTTATAGACTGTCAGTGAAAAAACCTCTTGCTTCCGTGGAGCAAACACGCTCAGACAAACACTATTTTCTGAGGTACCCATATAAATAGGGGCAGAATTCAGAATAACACTCAGGGATGTATAGACTGAAATGCAGGGAGACTTAAGGCTTTCAAGCCCGATGTTTCATCCCAAGCTCCCTCTTCCTGGTTCCCTGCTAAACCTGGAGGTTTATGAGGTGCCTCCCATCTTGAATCCCAAGTTCCTTGTGAAGTTCCCCCTATTTGAGCAAATAGCTGATTACCTGGATGAAGGTCTATCAGCTACTGTACATGACCTTGAAGGACAGAATCTTCAAGGAACAAACCTGTGCAATGCACACTGGGAGAACAGCCCTGTGTGAAAACACACAACAGAGGCTGTTTCAGAACTGTTTAGGTCATTGCTTGAAGGGTCCCATCTCAGCCTATGTCCTCCAATGGGAATTGTGATGTCAAACATCCTGGTTCATACTTCAGGGTCCAGCTGCCCTGTGCTGGGCATCCTCATGAAGCAGTCACAACATATGCAGTGCCCCCAAAAAACCCCTCTGTGTTTCTATTCTGCAGTGAAGTCCATCTATGGATTGTTGTTGACCATAGGAATGCTTATGTCAGTTAAAGATGACTGGAAGATTATGCACTCCTCTTACTTAGTCAGACAGGATAGTGCTTGCTAGCTGTTGATACAACACAATATTTTATATAGCTCTAAATAGATGACAAAGCAAATGTAGTCTTTAATTTGAATCTCCATCAAGGATATCTTAACTTATAAGCTATGTGGCTGTGTGGTTTGTTTTGTTCTTTTTTTCTGGTGTTAGGGGTGTGGAAAAAAAATCTCATTTTTTCTGTGCTGAATGAATACTTTTGTAAATGCAGTATAATAGTTCTGTGGTAAATACAATGCATAACAGCTTGTAGCTATCACATCCTGTTTTAATTTCCAGAGCTCTCAAAAAAGGGATAGGATCCATCTACTGGATGCAATTCAACAGAATTATGAAAATTAATTTAGTGTTCAAACAGTACCAAATTCAGACAAAAATTTTCAAGATAGTACTATGTGATTCATCCTCTTTAATTTCAGTAAGCTTAAATTAAATGAGAAAATACCACTAGTCTTCCAGTTTTCACATATAACGTGTTCAGAGATAGACATCTCCAACTGAATTGGGATGGAAAACTGTAAAATTACGGATGGCCCAAAAAAGATAAGGCAATTATTATTTACTGTTCACAAAAGAAGGGCTAAGGAGCACATAGCTAAGCCAACATCTTTAAAACAAACATGATGTGTAATTAAATCATATAACATGTTTTCACAGGATGCAG
The DNA here is from genome assembly GCA_013396675.1 of Eubucco bourcierii. NCBI lineage: Eukaryota > Metazoa > Chordata > Aves > Piciformes > Ramphastidae > Eubucco > Eubucco bourcierii. Next base: position 190,006 of record VWZE01005337.1, read on the forward strand.
TAAGATAAAATAAAAAAGGATACATTAGAAATATGTAGATAAGTTCAAGTATAGGCCTGTTGCTGGGTTATTAAATATAGGTATTTGGCTCTGATCCTTGTCTTGGAAAATCCCTGTGGTCCACAGTGAGATGGGGAGGATATATGTGGGCCAAGCATTTCCAGCTACTGGATAACTTCAGAAACAAGAAACAAGATACTGTTCTGAATGGATTTTTACCTTGATGAGTTTTGATGGTAGATTTTCCTTTTGTTCCCTTATGACTGAAGAGCATCACTGAACTAATACTGGGTAATCTTAGCATGTTGTATCTCTGTCAAGGCTTTTGTAAGCATTATGTTGCAGGAATAATTTTTCAGAATAGTTTTAAAGGCCATAGCAAGACAATTATGAGTTAGTTTTTCCAAGGGAACTCATGGCAGCAAGAGCAAAAATGTACTTTATAGATACTGTGGTACTTAGAATTTAAAGGAAGTTTTGTGAGTTAATTCAGAGAAAACTCAGGTTATTCTTGATTTTAAGAACATGTGGATAAAAATCTTGTTTTAGTATTGACAGTGCTTCAGGTAGCTGGTTTGGGTTTACTGGTGTAATAAGAATGGCAGAGAAGGGAAAAATGCTGAGATTTTGATTTTTGTTTCTAGCAGGAGAGGGAGAGAAGAAATTTTCACCAGGAACTTCTACAGGACTGTGCTCACAAAGGGACTGGACTCCAGGCATTATCCAAAATAAGGTAACTTCTTGCTCCCATGGAGTTTAAGAAACGACTTGGCAACCCAAAATTATCTTGTGAGTAGCTAGTGGTCTTACTCTGCCTACATATTGATGCTATTGACTCTGTATTCATGTGTAACCAAGACTGAAGCATCTGTTTCTATCGTGTCTTATGCTTTCCATCCCTTATGTTCTGCACAGAGTATCTTCCATTTGGTTTAAATCAAGCTAGGACATCTCAGACTTGTGGGTTGTATGCTGCAACACATTTGTGCTTCACAGCTTGGTTTGTGCTGTCTAAGGCTCTGCATTCTTTGCCTGGCAACTTAATAAAGCAGAAGTACTTCTGGCATGATGTTCTGCAAGCAGTGACAAGGCAAGGCATGGAACTGGGCCAGGAACTGTTTCAGCCACCAGTCTTGGTGTCAGTGAAAATATAACCTAGACTGGGTCATTCTATGAGTTGCTGTGGAGCTGAAAAGGAAAATTTGGGGGGGATGTTAACCAGCATACAAAGCTCTGGTATGGTACATTATTCTAGGCATTTTGGTGAGATCAAATTGTTATGTTTGGACAAAAGCAGTCTTTGTTTCCCACCTAGGAACACACAAGATGGTCAGTCTGGTGTTAATTTGGGAGACCTAGCCTTTTTCTGGCCTACCTGGATTTATAATGTGAGTGTATGTGGGTGGTTTTTACTTTGGCTAGATAGAAGGTGCCCACCAAAGCCACCCTTTCATTTCTTCTCCTCAGCTGGAGAAAATATAGTGAAAAGCTTGTGGGTTGAGTAGGATAGAGACCACTCACCAGGACAACGATTCTTATCTTGGGGAAATTAGCTTAAGTTTTTACCAATCAGATCAGAGTAGGGTAATGAGAAATAGAACAAAAATTTGGAAACACCTTCCCCTACCCCTCCCTTCTTCCTGGGATCAACTTCACCTGTCTTTTTCTCTACCTTTTTTTACCCTAGGTAGCACAGGAGGTTAGGTGATGGAGGTTGTGGTCAGTTCATCACATGTTTTCTCTGCTGCTTCTTCCTCCTTACACTCCTCCCCTAATTTAGATTGGGATCCTTCCCATAAGAAACAGTCCCTCACAAACTTCTTCAAGGTTAGTCCTTCCTACATGCTGCAGTTCTAAAAAATGCTCTGTTACTGTCCTTCAGGCACAGATTGCTCCAGCATGGGCCCCCCATGGAGTCACAAGTCCTGCTAGCAAACCCACTCCAGTATAGGCTTCTCTCTCCAAGGGTCCACAGGCCTTGCTAGAACCCTGCTCCAGTACAGGCTTCTCACAGGGTCACAGTCTCCTGCATATGCCTCCACCTTCTCCAGTGTGGGGTTCTTCACAGGCTGCAGGTGGATATCTGTCCCAGATGTTAATTTTCATAGGCTGCAGGGGGAACAACCTGCCTTGTGATGGTCTTCTCCATGGGCTGCAGGGGAGTCTCTGCTCCAGCACCTGGAGCACCTCAGGGTGTTGAGGAAGGTGAAGATACTTTTAGGTGCACCAGATAGGGAGGCTGGAAACATACTCCCCGTAGGCACACACAGAGAGTGTATGAATATACCAAGTGTATGTATATACAATATACCAATATTGTGTGAATATACCAAGTGTGCATGTACCCCACAAATGTGCATATATCATTGTCGTAGGTTTTTGTTTGGGAGCACGACAGACTGAGAGCATCTCACTTGAGTCTTTTTCTAAGGAAAAGGGGCAGTACAATAATAATGCTCTCGCTGAATTGGAGATGAAAAATACAGAAAGGCTGTGTTTAAAGACGTGCAGGAAAAGATGCAGCATACACAAATCCTTAACACCTAATACAGGACACATGAGAATTCTCCCAAAGCCTACCCCCAGCCAAACCAAACCCCCCCAAAACCCAAACCCCCAGTGCTCATTTTCTCCCATCCTCCACTGTCTGTTATTAGGCCCAAGAAGGACAAAATTCACTGCAGCTCATGGCCTTGAAGGCCACGGCCCACAGGGTGTATGCTCACGTAGCTGCTCAGATAAGAATCCCTCTGGAGAGCTGAAAAGGCTGGGAGAAAAGAGAGCGAATTGACCTTGCTACTTACTTGTAAAGTGTTTGCAGGAATGAATAACAAAAATACGATATCCAGGGGTGACCAGTTCATCCCCTGGGACAGATCTTGGCCTCTGTAGTTGTTTTAGGATGTCCTAGGCAGCCTGGAACCCCTCAACCTATGACAGTCATACCTATATCTACATGGCTGGCTGCACAGATCTCAGACAGATGCACAGAGTAATTTCATGAACACAGGCAGTACCAGTGGCCTCATCCTGCTCCCCTCTCTACCTGAGCAGGATGCAGGTCACTAATGAGAGTGTATCTACACACATGTATGAGCTGGGTCCCTCCAGCAGACACTCGGTCTGCCCCGTAGCTGGCCCTTGCATCCTAGTCTGCCCATTTGCTGGCATCTGGATGTACAAGTCCCCAAGGCTGGAACCACTCTGTAGTTGCTGGCACAGAGCATCTCACCCCTCCTCCATGCTCACCCTGAGCTAACTGGGTTTCCTCTGCTCCCTCAGCAGCACGGTCTCACCCTTAGAAGCAGGCAGACACACATCTGTCTCCCAAACACTTTATGTAGTTGCAGGCATCTTTGCTGGCTCTCACACACTCACTAGCACACCCACACTCTCTGCAGCTGCTGCCATTGTGGACACACCGGCTCTGTCATCCAAGGTCCCATTCTGATTGGAGCACTCAGACTCCACAACATGCATGTGCATAGAAACAGAGAGTCCACACCCAGGAAAGGAGAAAGAATTTAATTAGCAAACAGGAGAAACGACACTCACCAGGCAAAGTGCAGGGACAGCCAAACCTACAATTTGATTCCCTACTTACAGACCTCTGTTCCTTTTTATCTGCTTATCCCTTTGTTTTCTCACATTCGTTCCTTCCCTGAATTCTCTAGATGCCTCACATTTCCACCTTTAGTTCCTACTCCAAATATCCCATCAACTCCAGGGTAATCTGAAAATGCTCTTTCCCTACATCCTGTAATATGACCCAAGCCTAGACAGCAGTTCTCCTTATCTGGAAAGGTGATGTGGAGAGCTCTTCCTGATGACTCATCATGGTGGGCTCCATGCCTGGACACCAGAATGGGCGGCTCTGCTAGGCCAGGAATGTCCATTCTCTGCGAACCCTTAACTCAGGATCCCTGCCTGTTACTGTCTCTGTCCTCTGTTGTGGGGGATTATGTCATATAACCTAACACGTGCAGCTGAAAGGCCTTTTTTCCACACTTTCTGCATCGCAGCAAGGGAAGTTGCAACTTCACATCTATGTAGTCACCTAGCTGGTCTGTTCTGCAGCTACCGTGTTCCAGTTGTTCCTCATACAGCTACTGTGGAGACTCTAGATGCTGTAGGTCATACTTTGTCAGTATAGGTGCACAGGTCAAAGACAATTTTCCTGGTAATATAATTACAAAGATATGTCAATGCTGTGTACGTGAACATCTCAGAATGGAAATGAAAACTGTTATGCTAGCCCCCCGACAGTATGTTGTTCGTGCAAACAGCTGTTTTCCCCCCTGAGAATAGATGTTGGGGTTTGATAAGTTGATTTAATATTCTTAAGAGAATATCCAAACTTTGTTGCTGTTAGGAGTGTGATTTTATTATTCTTGGAACATGGAGGTGCGGGATTTTATATATTGCATCACAGAACAGGATTAACAGACTGGCCAGGATTGCTTAGGGAGTTGTTTCCTGTGCTGTCTTCATGGAGGTGGCTTTGCAAAAGTGAAAATTTCAGTTATCTCTTCTCAAAGGTGAGTCTTGCTTATATCGCACCATGCTTCTACCAGACTACTTGAGGCCTACATCTGGCCAGCTGGCAACATGCCGGGAGGACAAGTGATTGATTCAAGTGTGCTGGGGAGGTACCTACTACAGAAAAAAAGAGTGATGGCAGCACTGCTAGTTCAGATGAATTTGTCCCCAGAATGAGACCAAAATCAGGACACATTCTTGCTGCGAAGGCTTGAATAGAGTCTCTTCGCAGTGGTTAAAAGACAAACAGTGGCTGAAAGATGAATTCAGCCTAAAAGAAAGGTCATGACGAAGGAACAGAATAGATTGTTATAATTTACCAAGGACTGCAACAGCCTTCACCGCACACATTTCAATTCAAGATGAATTCAGGCATATATTCTAGTTCAAGAAAGGCTTTTGAGCTTGAAATAGCACATACAGAGTATTATAGCACCCATAATGCACAAGCTTGGGCTGGATGACTGTTTTTGCCTTTCAAGTCTGTGAGTTTCACGTAGTTCCTTGTTTGCCAGACAGAGGAACATTGCTGCTATGTGCTAAATGTATCTAAAGTGAGCACGTGTGCAAATGGAAAGACTCTGTTCCACAAGGGTTATGGGGTGTTACAATAGCAGCTGTGCTTTCCTGTGCTGGGATATTAAGACATGTTAAAAATACACCTTTTTCGATTAGCAAAGATAAAGCTACACAAGTTGCATGGAAAGGAACTTAATGCAGTTTAGCAGCAAACAAATGTCAAATGAAAGGGGAAGGAGAAAAGCAATAAAAAAGAGGTCTATAAACCAGACGGGGATTTAGGATAGAGGAAAGACACAGAACAACGGAACAGGTGATTGTGGCTTGCCAAAGATAAAACCTCTCTGATACAGTGTGGGACATGTTTGTGCAGAGCCTCACTCACTGAGAAGAATCAGATCATCTTTCTTTTAAATGTATTTTCTTTTCTTTCTTTCTTTGGGTTGGTTTTTTTTTGTTTTTTTTTTTTTTTTTTTTTTTTTTTTTTTACTTCAGAGCATCACATGCCTGATACACCACACATACCTACTCAAATGCCTTTCTCCATGAGAAAAATTGTATCTTTCATCAAGGTAATGTAGTTTTTTTTAAACTGTCAGAATCATTCCAATGAAATGCATGAAGAAATCAATAGCAGAATTGTATTAAAGAAAAACCACAGCTTTGCTCACAGTTAAAGGTTTCAAGTTCAATAACGTTGGACTTTAAAGAGAAGGAAAGAAATTTCCTTCATTTAGACTAAAATGCACTTAATGCACCATACAGAGAAGAATAGGCGTGCTGTCCAATAGGCTCTTTGTGTTTTCCTCAACCTTTGCTATCAGCGTCCTTTTCCATTTCTTTTTAATTCTCCTTGTTCATTTTCAAAAAAGATGCCTCCAGCCCAAGCAAAGCTAATTCCTTCCAGTGGCACTACACTAGATACCACTGCAACCTGTCACAGACAATATCTGTGATGCTTAGAGAACTATGATTTTGAAACATCGGTAGAAAAGATATTCCTGGTTCTGTTCTTTCCAAGATAATGCAAAGAAAAAGAGTGGGCTGCTGCCATAATGAGCACATTTTCTTCAAATATATTTGTTCTCAGTGTGTTGATAGATAATAAGGAAAAGAACCAGATAAGTATGATGTAACTGCCTGCCTGGTGTCACAAATAAGACTAGTTACTGAGGATTATTTTCTTTGGAGATCCTTTTGTGTCAGAAAATCAGGACTGGTCCAAACCAGCTGCTGTAGTTTAGAACTGTTCTTAGCTACCTAGCGATTTATGGCTATAGCTTAGGTATGCTATCCTTAGTATTAGTCTCTCTTCACATCTCTAAGTCATCTTCTTCCATTTAAATCTACTTCAGGCAGTCATTTATCACAACTTTCCCTTTTCCCCTTGCTGTCTTTGAATATTCCTCCCACCAACATCTAGTGTTTCTTTACATTCTTTTTACATTGCTTTGTGTGGGTTTTTCTGCCAGCTAACTCTCACAGAGCATTTTGCTTTCTGATTTTAAATAGCATTTCTGAAAAATAGTATTTACTTTTCTAGAAGTAAATACTTACTTTTATGGTGAAGGAGAAAGGATTTGTGCCAATGAGCAGACAATTACTTGTATGCTTTCAAAGACTTAAACTGAGTTTCAAGTTCACATGATCTGACCATTGCTATGCTAATAAAAATGCATAGTGGGTTACACACTCTTCCCTGTTTCACTCTAATGGAGAAGCTGGGTACTTTCCACCAGTAACAAACTGTGAGCCACCTAAAAATTAGGGTCTCTTGGAATGCTTACGAAAACATGAACGTGATCAAGGAACCTGATGTCCAGGGAGACCATGGCAAATAACACTAACTGAAGGTATGACCTTGTCTACTGCTGCTTCCACGTCCATTGGTATCTGCCTTGGCCTGTTCACTCCCCGTGCCAGGGAGAAGTTTCTGTTTGATGCAGCAGCCCATCAGCGGTTTTCCTACCTCCTGCAGTAATGTGAACACCAATGACAAGGTATCTCTTACATCTTTTTTACAAAGACCCTAACAAAATGCCCCTCCTTTCAGAGCAGAAAAAACCCAAAATCAATAATGGTGCTGATGAACACTTACTCACGTGCACAAAAGTACCACTTTTAGCCAGCCTGTACCAAGTCTTTACTGCTTCTTCTCCGTTATACATGAACTTAGAATGGATAAAGCAAAGTTCGCTGCCTAAGATGGCTGAACTGGTAAGAAACAGAGCAGCCATGCTGCCTGAAAAGTCTGCTGGAGGGCTTGGCTGTGGGACAAATGAAAAAATTGAGAGGATGGGTTTTTTTAGGTTAGAGTTAAGTCTATGGCCTTTCCTAGGGAGCAGACAAACCCCCTCCCCCCCCAAAAAAAACCCAA
>VWZE01005337.1:197541-229341 GCA_013396675.1 Eubucco bourcierii
CAAAAAAAACCCAAATCCCAAAACCCCCTCCCCCAAAAAAACAACCAAAAAACCTCAAACAAATGAACAAAACCCCCAAACCAACAGCCCCCTCCCCAACAATACATGAATTATTCTAAATTAAATTTACCTAGTCCTAGATGAAATGGAGATAATATAAGCAGAAAAAAAAAAAGAATGTGTAGTTTGAAGTTCTGCAGTGTCTATACCACTCTCTTTAGCTGTAGGAATCCTCTGTGGTCTCTTCAGTGTAATTTCTCAAGGGTTTTTCTTACCATCTGAGTGATGAAGTGGAAGGTGACTTGTGATCTGGGAGAGCAGAAGGATGACGGACAGTCCTTTGGCCACACGTGCAAAGCAACTACAAAACAGCAAACCCATCTTTTTAAAACAACAGGGATAGCCTAGTACTGACAGGTTCAAAGAATTTAAAAGAGGCTATTTCACATCCTGTTGCAAAGGAAGGTTTTCAGTGTTGGCCAAGCAGTCAATCTACAGCCAAGTTTTGACAGGTCAGGTACTTCAGATTTTTTTTTGTTTTGTTTTGTGCTTTTTGGTTTTGTTTTATGTTGGTTTTTTTGGCAGAGTAAGAGCAGTTTTTCACATCCCAGGTTTGTACCCAGAGATGCTTATTCTCCCATTCTTCTGGGTTAGGTCACTGTAGTCTCACTGTACTCAAGAGAGAGGAGGTGAAGGGAAAAGGAGACTCAGGACTTGCAAGGAGAATTAAAGTGCAACCTTTACTTGCAAGGAGGATGTGATGGGAAAGGGGTTAAAACTGTTCCTGAAATTAGACGTGATGTGGAGGGAAACACTGCAAGGATCTATTGCTAAGGCTTGTGTAAATCAGGAGAAGGGAAAAAGACCTGGGGTGGGATATTGTCTGCTAGAAGCTCTCTGTTGGTATTGTTCTTCTCTGTGCTTAATGGCATAGTGATCATATTTTGTCAGAGGATGAAGGTATGAGATGATGACTTTGTATCAGTCTTGTGGAAAGATGAATGAGTAAGACTTTGTAGAAGCAAGTCCATTTGCTTTAAACATGTCTTGTACTTAACTAGTGGTTTGGCATCTTTCCTTCCTTTCCCTATGCAGTGTTAATCAAAACACATCAGTGTGGACAGACCCTGGGACTCTTTCCCTTCTTATCATTGTTTTGACAGTGCTTAATGCACATCCATGATCTTTAAATCCAAAGACATCTCCCTACTCCAAGCACTAGGCTCTTGTGTATGTTGAGGGATTGAAATCCATCATGGGTTTCCACCTCCAGTATCTCTTTTGCTGTCGGCTGGTTTAGCACTGCATCAAACATTGCCACATTTCTGCAGTATGGCCTTTACCTCAACCTGGTTGCTGCTGGTACAAACCCTACATCAGTTCAGCCTTCCAGGGCATGGCAATGCATAAAAATACTATTTGTAAGACTTTCCTAGTCTGTCAGATCCTCTTTGTCTAAAAAATGTGGGAGTAGAGACAAAATATATTTTCAGAAAGCATCTGCTGTCAACAAAAATGTGCACGTGCATGTCACTGCATATAACAGATATAAACAAATTATGAAAGTGCTGCAAAACTGGCTAGATTTTGTATGTGGATATATATGGAGACCACTTTCACAGTCTGCCTGTGCACACATGCACACATTTAAATATGTTATGCAATGGTACAGATCTCTTTTGAGAGAGCTTCAGGAGCTTTTTCACACAGAAATGGTGCCGAGATTATAGGAATCTGTTATTTACAGTTGTGTCCCCGTGTAGTGGTATTTTACAGGTGCTCTTAACACCTTGATGTGCCAAGAGGCCTCTTGAGTAGGAACTAAACCTGCTCTATCTGGACAAATACTTTTCGCTACTTACAGTATACACCCCTAAACACTACTATCTTTCAGAATTTTAAGTGACTCTACCCTGCCTCCATTGGGGCATGCTTATGCAAGCATACAACATTCTCAGTGTGTTATGCTTATTAAAACACCATGGAGCTGGAAATTTTTGTATTCAAAAGTTGTTTGGGTGATAGTCTATGCTATTTATTTTTTCTCTTGCTCCTGACACAAAGTTTTCCTGTGTTTCCTGCATCAGTTGCCAGCATTTGGTAATATCTCAGGGAAATGTACAGCCAACCCATTGCCACCAACTCTTCAGAGAACTTTCAAACACTGTAAAAGAATCAGATGAAATAATGAAAACACTTGAAGGTGTGAGTAGAATGAGATTGTGTAGCAAGAACCGTCATATTTTGGAATTTTAAGATACCTCTTTGCATTTGTCTTCCATGAGTTGACAATGGTCTGTGTGTATGTTGAATTTTGCAGGAGCTACCTGACTCTGACAAATAGTTGTGAGAACCCCAGACTTCAATATTATACTTAAAATTAGTTCTTTCAATGTAAATGCTCTTACTCATACTACAGCAAGGGTTTCCAGGCTTCTTTTGCTTTTATAAACTGTCCAGATATTTTTCGGATACCAAAATGTGTAAGAACAAGTTCTTTTTATATATATATATATANATATATATTTATATAAATAAATATATATTAAAAAAATATATATATAAGCTTAACTGCATTTCATAAAGGACTTCAATAGTCAGATAGTCCCAGTACTGATACTCTGACTCTGTGGAGTAAACATCAAGAACCAAACTCTTTTAACCTTTAACAGGCCTAGATATGAACCTCAGGAGCAGCATCTGCCTTTAGAAGCAGAGCAAAACTCTTTTGTCTTTTCATTGTGACCTGTGCCCATTCTGCAAGAGAACCAGAATGGAAGTTCATGTTATTCTGCAGTTCCAGATTTGAACTCTGGTATTGCTGTGAGTGACCAACACCCACAGATAGTATTTTTTTTTTCCCCCTACTAGAATCTATATGAGATTGAGAACAATGATTTAAATGTGAATCTCTGCTCAGGCCAGATAACATTAGAACATGCACAGTAAACTAAAAAGGTAGGAATATAGAATGAGCCAAAAGTAATTGGTTGGTTTGTGAAACTAACTCAGATTTCAAAGTTTCTGTGTTAGCTGAAGAGACCCAAATGGGACTTAGGGTAGCAACTACAGTTTATTTTCTTCTTTTGTTTTTTGAAAGTTGATTTCGAAACATCAAAAGATGACAATTAATTAATTCTATTTCTGCTGTAGCTAAGTAAAGAGAAATTGTCTCAGAATCAGTAGTCTTGAACGTGATGCGTTTGAGTCATTCTGATCTCCTGTATGTGAATTTTCTAGGAGACTTCTTAATTTAGTGACCGAGCCAATTCAAATCATAGTGGTATAGAGGCTGCTTTATAGTGCAGCATTCAGGTGTCTGTGGCAAAGTTTGTGTACTAACAGTTCAGTTCCACTCTTCTATCATTCATGTTATATAAACCTTTTTAAAAAAAATCAGTAATATTGAAATCTTTTTGTGTGATACAGCAGACCAGATTTGTGCCCTTTATGGTTTGACAGCTTAATTTTTATTACTCAAAGGAAAAAAAAAAATTAAAATCCTAAACCAAATCTTGAGTTACACAATTGTTAAAAAGCCTCACAAATTAGCAAGCAGCTTTTAGAAATGTTTAACTTAAAAACAACCAGGAAGGTTTGGGGTTTTTTATTTTACATTTGTTTAAAACAAATTATATTCCCTCAGAATGAGACCTTTGTGCCAAGTTTTGTTCTGAAGCACAGCTTTACAGCTGAGCTAAAACCCCCTATAATAGGAGAAAAGTGACAGACCCTTAACTATGGTAGCATGAGCAGCACCGCTATAATTCCTGGGTGAACTTTGTCCCTGGATGTGTGTTTTTTGGAGTGTGCCGGGGTGACATTCAGCCTCTACATTCATTTTTATGATAATTCAGAGTAAATTGTGGTGCAATAAACTCTTCAAGCCTGTCTTTCTTGTGAAAGCCATGAATCAATCAGCTGCAGGCTTTTTTGGGTCTTTTCAATGTATAGTGATCATTTAGATTTGACATGCATTGTGAGACCTTGGCTTAGCTCCTCTCTATGGTCTGTCATTAATTCCAGCCTTTACTGTTCTGAAGTACAGTGAAGGATGACTGAGAAATCATTGCCCCTCTTCAGCTCTGTTATTGCACAAAATAGCAGCGCAATAATTTTTTGTCAATGTTTTACTCTAAAAGCTTTCTACATCAGTTTTGAAAAGGAAGCAATAAAGCCCATTCAATGGTATGAATAAAAATCCTTTGAGGTTTAGGCGCAGGGCTGCTTTTCTTCAGCTGGTAATCAAATTGGAGCTAAAATGAAATTGAGTTTTCTTATGAAAATAGCCTTTGTTGCTGGGAAGGCTGGTAATTCATAAACAATAACCTGCTCTTTTGTGTGGATAATAATATATTCATGTTCTTTCAATAGGGTAAAAGCCAGACCTAGTGCATTATGGTACAGTAAAAATAGCAGAAGGAGCTTGCTGGAATAATCTTGAAGAAGAAATGTAGCATTCGGTGACTTAAGCTTTCAGCTCCCATTTGAAATTGTACTTTGCTTTTATTTGTGAGCCGGGCTTTAGTTGTTGATTTGTTGCTGCTATACAATATTTGGTTAATTGTGGAAGATCTCAAGCTGTGCTCATCACTGCTCCTGCGAAGGCTGCTGCCAGCTGCTAGAAACAGAGCCTGCTGCTACAGGATGTACACTATTCACAGGAGCAGCCTCTCAGCGCTGATTATCACTGAAGAGTTCCCCGCTCTCCATCACTCTGCGCCCTGCACGCAACCGGACTGCCGAGCACAGGGAGGTAGGCTGCCTGCCCTCTCTTCAGGGTAAGGTTGAAGGCGTGCTGCAGGGCTGCCGAGAGCGTGGTGGGCGAACTTGGCTGGGGATTTTCCAAGCGCCGGTGGGGAGACGGGCTCCCAGCCTCTGGGAGGACGGTCTGGGCTCAGTCACTTTGGAGTTGAGCATGGGCTGAAGGAGGACATGAGGGGCAAAGAGTCAGGATTTCCAAGGGCACTGCGAGGTGCTCTCAGAAACGTTTCCTTGGGGTTCGGTGTTCTTTTCTAACTAGTCGGGTGATCTCTTGGTCTGGCACTGGTGCTTGTTGGTGTTTTGGGAAGTACCTCGTTGTCACATCTATGTTTTGTGACTCCGTGCTAAAGGTGTTGGTACAGGTGGGGGTTGCTCCCCGTATAGGTTGTGTGAGCAAAGGCAAGAGGTTGGCAGAAAAGTCTGGGAATGTGTCCTACCTGCAGTGACTCTTTTTCTTTGCCTCAGCTTGCAGGGAGTGGAGGGTAAACTTCAGTTTGAGTACCTGAAATTACCTCCCTCCCCCTCCTCTCCGTCGGTGTATGCTTTTAAATCGTTGATAGCTTTGATTATCTTGAGCTCGGAGTGATGACCGAAAAAAAAAAAAAAAAGGTGCACAGGCATGCAAAAATGCTGATTTAGGATCTGTTTATGTGTAATATGCAGACATGATCAGGCTCACCAACACTGAGGTGAGAGATTGCTTCAGGTTCTAGTTTGATTTTTGACTAGCCTCCCTGCCTGGGTGACAGGAGTAATAGTAACAGATGCAGTGTAAGACATGTTAGCAGGTCAAAACTGTGCCATTACTTGTGGATTTCAGTTACAGGGAGGACTAGAGGACAGACTGTCTTGGTGGTGGATCAGAAGCAGCTTTGCAGAGGGCTTTCTGACAGTGTAGGTGTTTATAATCCAGACTCTGCAAACCCTGCTGTTTGTAACTGAAAAAAAGGAATGGATTGATACCAGCTGTATTGTTCTCCTTACAAATTTTCCCAAGGCTTCAGAAAAAGTTTGGTGCCTTTTTTTTTTTTTTTAAAAAAAAAACAGAACAAACCCCCTCAAAACACCCAAACCCCAAACCCATAAAAACCACACACCAAACCAGAACATCCTCTGGGCAGATAAAAAGTAAATAAGAATGTAAAGTGCAAAGACTTACAATGGAGATTATTTTCAAAGTAATGTTGAAGTTAGATCTGTACCACATGTAAGGCTGTTTTGAGGCAGTTGCAGAGGTTTTTATTCATTTTTAACAGTGAAATTACACGCTTAACAAAAGGAACTTTTGAAGGCACAGTGGTAACTGACAGTCAAAGCAATATATGTCATTATCCAATTAGTACACACAAATGTGTTTTTATTATTCACTTAACATACCTCTGTGTTTGGCTCTCAGAAATACAGTGTTTTATTTCTCCAAGTGTTTTAAGACTGTTACGTATTTTATTGATTTAATTGAAGTAATATTTTTGCACCTCACATGTATTTGTATCTTTGTTGCTCATTGGATTAGTTCTGTTTAGGAGAACATTTCTAATTTTTTTTATTTTTGTTTTGGTGGGTGAATGCTGGTTAGACAGAACATACAATGCACTCAATTCAAGTTTTCTTCACAATTGGAAAATCTGCTTTATACTGCTGCACTGAGATAATGTTTCATGTGTTCAAAATGATGATGATACAATGGAATTTTCAAGTGTGTTTTAAGAAATGTGTCTTAGCATTTATTGGTGCTTGCTAATATGAGAACAGAGTCTATTCGATAGAAATGCCCTTTTTGTTTTGTTGAAAAATAAACTATCTAGCAGTGTGTTGTTAGGAATTGTTTTATTGGGAGACTAAATTGACAGATGTGCTGGTGATATCATTTTTTTAACTGCAGACTTAGCATTGATGTGGTGCATTGTACTGTCAGAGTTTTTCAGGAGCAAGCATTTTGGCTGTAGTTGGGCAGTGCTGCTGTCTTAGCACCAAACAGGTTAAATAGGTATAACAAGTTGTCCAAAGAATCCATGTTGTCTGCTGTCTTGGAAAGAACAGTTTTACTCCTCTTACTGTATTTAAATAAGACTTGGTGAAAAAAATATTTGAAGTGGAGCATGTTTCCTAATGTTTCTGATGTTGGATTCACATTTGTCATGGAAATGCATGCTTTGTTCTAGGATTCATGCAGAAAGGATGTTTCACTCAGATATACTATGCTCTGATGAAACTCTGGTAGAGCTGTCCATAGACCTCCATGAAAACAAACTTAGTCTTTGAATTTTACTAGCTTTAGGTATTTCCTGTATGGATACCATTAGAGTGGGACAGCTGTATGCTAAACTATAACCTTTCCATGAAAGAATTGCCACTGTAGCTCATGCCCAAGTACTATTCTGTTACTTAGCATTATTATGAATAATTACCTATCAGTGAATCATTCTAAGATCTCCAGACTCATTTCTTGGTACCCATATATAAATAAATCTGATGTTCATCAATGTTAACTTTAGGTACCACTGTAACTCACAAAACCAGATATTTTCAGCGGAAATTAGTATTTGTAAGGTAACAAAGGAGCACATTTCCAGTCTGTGCAGTCATAAATTACATGCTACTTACTACAAAACACAAATTGAAGTTGTCCACTGTTGATGAAGTTGAATGACTCATTGTACATTTGCCTTGAGATTTTGAGAATCTGTTGATGCTGTAGCATAAATCGTTTTCTGGACATGCATCTTCTTACAGATAAAAGGCAAATAAGTTGACCGTAATTATTTTTCAATAAAAAGCAAGTTTTATCTACTGCAGAATATTAAGGTAATTTTCAGCCCTGTTTTTTCAACTAGCTTGTGGTCATCTTGGCTGGGTTTACGTTATTTGTTTATTTTTTTTAAATAAAAAGAGTATTCAGTAAAAGCATGTTTGGTGTTAGAATAGATGTGACACCAGGCTGATCTGATAGGCTTTTAATGTGTAAAAATAATTCTTAAGAAGAAAAATTTATTAAAGGATTCTTATCAATGGTGGTAATAATGAAGGTCACAAAGTGCAACCCATATCATGTGGATGAGTGCCTGTAGAGTACTGTTTCATGGGCCTTCCTAATTTTACTCTTCTGATTCTTATAGTTGCTTAAACCTTGTAGATTTTAGATAAAGTCTACACTTCTTTTTTTGTAAACTGCAGGAATGAAAGTTCAGAGCAGCACAAAGTTTCAGTACTTTCATGTCTGTCAGTACTTCAAACCTTGAAAACTAAGAGCTTGTTTATGGATGACTTTTCATTTTCTACTAAAATATAAGGTTAGCAGATTTCAATTTTCATTGCCTTCTCAGCTTTCAATACACTCTGCCTTATCAGTGTACTTCAGCCCACGTGGTGTATAGCAAGTGAAAGGCTTCAAGTATTTTTATTAAGACATCCAGGAAGAGCTCTGTAAACAAGGCTTTGCTTCCCAATGCTTCAGGCTTTGAACTGACAGCTGTTATAAGCACACTCTTACTTTCTCATCCTGAAATGTGGACAGAAAAAAGAGCAGATCTCTAATGTGTGTGGTGCCTTCTTCATGTAGCTGTTTGAAGACCAGTATTTTGCTTTGACACAAGAACCTTCTACTTTATGAGAGCTGGTCCCTCAAGTTTTCTCTGTCACGTAAGACCTTGAGGATAACATTATTTTATAGTGTAATTCAGCTTATTTTATCAAGACTGTTCTTAAAGACAGCTGAAAGAACACTTTTCTGCTTTGGGGCTTTCAAATATGGTACAAATAAGTCAAAAAAAGTAAAATGTTTTGCTGGTAATTTGGTTACTTAACAGTCTTCAGGAGTTGAAAGAAAGTGGAGGTCCTACTTTAGTAGCCTCTAGAGGTTCAGAATGGTCTAAAAATAAGCACAATCACTAAATAAGCACAGAATCAACTAATCTGTGACCTGACACAAAATTTCTCCAATTTGCTGTTACTAATGGGAAACCAAGATCCAAGCTCTCCACTGCTTACTTCTTTACCCTTTCTGTGGTGACTTCAGAAAGGTGAAAAATGGAAGCTGACATGGTAGCTACATTGCAGTTCAAAGGCCAGGGCATCCTCCAGGTTAGATTATAATATTGAGGTGAAGGAATTGGTGGCTGGACACAGCAATTTTCAGGGGCCACAAGCAACCCCATTGATTTTTAATGGTGCAAATGTGAAAAACCATGCCCACTGCAGCTGTGGGGAGTTTTAAGTCACTTTGAACAGCTGTGAAGAATCTGGCTTAGATATTTAAGGAAGTAAATACTTGATCAAATGTTGTCTTAAAGTATTTCTAACATTGTCTCTGATGCTACCATCCAAAGAGAGTATATACTGCAAAATCAGACCAATAGTTATTTGGTCTTTTGAGTATGTAGATAGAGGAGGAAATGGAAATTGATAGTTCTTTGGAATCTGGAGAAAGCTCACACACATCATCAAATGGTCAGTTTTTTTTACTATATTTACTTGTGCCTTTGTGCTAGACACATTTTTCCTCTTATTCTTTGGGGGTTTTTTCCTCTTTTTTTTTTTTTTTCTTTCTCTTTTCTTTTTTTTTTTTTAAATTTTTTATTCTAATCCATGGAGTATGTTTTCCTCACTGATCTTCTTATCTTGCTGCAAAATAATTTAATCTTCTCCCAATTTTAGCTTATCGTTGCTAAAAGCATTGTTCTTGATATCCCCAGAGCATTCCATCATCGCAAAATATCTGTAACTAACTTCAAATCATAACTATGCCAGTGTGAAATTGATGGGAAACACTTGGAAATCAGGTCTGCTTTTGGAGTAAAATGCTAGCTTTGTAAAAGTTTTTCAGGCCACCTTATTATTATTTTTTTTTTTAATTGTAGAATATAAAAGCATTGAAGTTGGATGACTTCTCTATTTTACTCTCTTAGCCAGACAGATATGTGAGCATTAAGGTAGTTTATAAAAAATTACCTCCCCACTGCCATGCTGAAGCCAGTGAAGTAGCAGCCGTCTCAGAATAGCTGGAACAAAATGGAGCTGGTACATCCACTACATAATGCCATAGCAAAAGGAAAAATTTAAGGAGAATCATTATTCAAAGTCTTATGGTTAATCATCTTCATGGTCTAGGCTTGATAGCACATCTGAAGTAATAAACAGCCATCCACAGACTCTTACATAGCTTTTTTCCATACATTGCTTACACTGATAAAGAGCACAGCTTATACTTTTACCAATCAGCAAAGACACAAAACTTAGAGTCACAGAAGTGTAATTTCAGTCTCCCTGGGAAATGGAACATCCAGCTGCAAAGCATTTATAAAGTACGTCAAATACTTCATATCCCATAGCAGCTAGTAAAACGTCTTGATTTATCTGTTTGAGAGCTCATTTTGAATGTCTCTTCGGAGATGGTCTTAATCTTTCATCAAGGCCTTTCATAGAAGCTTTTAACCACATTGTAAATGTGTCATTATGTTGCTTTAACTGAGAATTTCTAACAAAATCTATACAAACATGCCACTAAATGTTAAAGGATAGAATGGCACTGGACTCTACGCTTGCTTTATCAGGCTTTGTTGCAAATATGTGAAAGGGATAATGGGCTACTGATTAACAATTGACTTCATAAACTGGCATAACTCTACAGAAACCATTAAAATAATTTGTAGGTGCCTAAGAAGACTTACCGTGATGAAATTTTGAAACTTACTGAATAGGTCTTCAAAGCAGAACAGTAATTTGAATGACACACGACTGCCTGCTAACTTAGAGCATTTAAAATCAACCAGTACCCTGGTTAGTCTAATAGAATGAGAGTGAGAGAGTTGAGTTACTCAGAATTAGAGGTGTGCATCGGACAGTTTGGCATCACTGACCATTGTCCTTGGAAGTTTGAGTACAAAGGTTGACTGGACATAGAAGAAGATCCATTTGATACAGATCTCTGACCTAGTGATAATTTTGTCATTTAAGCTTCAGTTCTTGGAGACTAATTTTTGCCCTCTATTAGCTCTGCAAATGTATTTTATTGAAGATGCTTCCTTGATATCTTAACACTAATCTAATCCAGAATATACCAGCATTTTGTTTTACTAAGCAAAATAATAATATTTTTTAAAAAAAAATCTGACTTTGTAAGTGTCTGAATTTTTATTCCTCTGAAAAAACTGTGTTAGGGGTTCCACTTTTTGATGACTTACTTCAGAGTAGCACCAGTGCATCACCTTATAGAAATTCTGTCTGGTCAGGTATTTGTAGTGAGATGTATATAAGTAGGAGAAAAAGAGCATTGATCTTCTTCCAGTATACTTTTCAATGTTGAATGCAGAGCTTAGAAAGATGAACTTTGCAGTTCTAAAACCAAAACCAAAGCATTTAATGCAGCTTACTATTTGGAATACTGAATTCACATCGTCCCTAGAGATCAAGCTTTTGTCTGTAAAGGCTGCCTTGGATGGCAGCACAGCAAAAGGAAAAATATTGTTCAAAGGAGTAACGAGTTTTTAAACTGCAAGTGTCTGTGGTTTCAAGACAATGGCCTGTCTAAAAGCAAGGGTGTAGCTGTGTATAGAGAATCTGAACCAAATGACACATGGTGATGAAACCACCATAGATATTTAGCAATGCTATATACTCTGTGAACTTAAATTTCCTGTTATATCCTTGGAGAAGATGTCTTTTTGTGGGCACAGGATAGCATTGTGCATCTCTCTGCAGATGTGCTATATGCATCTACAGGCTGCTTTCTATCTGGTTGGCTAAGATCTGCTCAGATTATTCTTCATTATCTTCATCGTATCAACAAAGCATGGTAGGTAGTGCAGATTTGGGCAGGTATTCAGTGACATTATTGTGCAGTTTGTAACTTGGATTTGGCATTGAAGGGATGAGGAAAATCCCAAATACCACTGAACAGAGCATGAAACACTGTTTGGGCTTTATAACACAGAGAGGGGGTGTGCCAACTCTTATTGTGATGGCTGTGTTCATTTCCCACAATTGGGAGAGGAAGGCGTTTGCTACACAAAACTGACAGAGAATGAAGTCCTTGCATTAGTGGATTTATGTCTGAAGAGATCATTAGACTTGTTCCTTGGAGTGATGGATCTAACTCTGTCTTTTGTGTTGTAAAAATATACATGAATCTAAAGCCTATGAGCTCTTTCCCTTTCTCAGCTTCAGAAAGTCACCAGTGACTATTTTCCTGGGTAATGCTGACAAACAGAAGTGCTTGGAGACTAACTGTTCATAAGGGATAGTCCATGGCACAATCATACATGGTAATAATTTACAGCTGCTCTCATTCCAGACTGGATATGACTTAGAAACCTAAAGATAGAAAGATATTTGTCCAGTTATGAGGCTTTAACACTGGTCACGTGCTGTCATGATTCTGTTATCTGGAAACTACATTTCTATTCTCAATGTCCAGAGGACATTAAGTTCCCCATGATTTTCATTCCACGAGAGGGATGAATCTACAAATCTCTTCTAGCTTTATACAGTAATGCTTCTCTCACTAGATGAGTGGCTAATGTCCTATGCTTCATTGACACTGGTTGTCAAAAGAAGCCATGAGAGCTTTCTAGCTTTTTTTTTTCGGTAGTGTGTTGTGTGGATGCTGACCTTGTGTGGCAGTGACACTGCACCACCTTTTGTTTTAGAGCTGATTAGAGGAGACTGGCTGCACAGGAATTGGCATTCCCTAGGAGGCTGATGCACGTGTGGGAAGTTCAGAACTCACTAACACTATCAATGTGCCTTGTAACACAAGGTGGGAAACTACTTCTCATTCACTTTGTGATGGATTCTTAAAAGAAATTAAGAATATACTCTCAAGATTTACTTTTCTTTTTTTTCAAATGAGGAAGAAGAGAGGAAAGCACTGATCATCTCATTTCTCATCTGACTGAGAAAAGGAAATGCCAAAAGGGAATTGGTCAAAAAGGAAACACTTGCATTTTCATATAAGGACAATTTCCTCCTTTCACCTTTCTATCTTGTTACTGAGTTTATCTGCTGGGAACGAAGTTTTGAGATCATTTAAGCTCCACAGAGATTAGTTTCCTTTTATGCTCTAGGGTTTTTGAAGGAAGAGGACAAATCTGCGTTGTTTTCCTCTCCCTTAAATCCTGCTCTTTCTAGGCCCTTAGGCTCTTGACAGTCTTGTGCCAGCCTGGACTCGTGTTATATCATCTCTCACCCACTCGGAAGATGCTGTGATCTTGTACTCTGCAGTCATATTGACAAATCATCTTGAGCTTCCTTGATGTATTCACAGAATCACAGAAGGTTAGGGATTGGAGGGGACCTCAAACGGTCATCTAGTCCAACCCCTCTGCCAGAGCAGGATCACCTTTGCCAGATCACACAGGAACTCATCCAGGTGAGTCTTGAACATTTCCAGAGAGGGAAACTCCACAACCTTCTTGGGCAGCCTGTTCCAGTGTTCTATCACCCTCACAAGGAAAAAATTCTTCCTCATGTTTACATGGAACTTCCTATGCCTCAGCTTCCACCCATTGCCCCTCGTCCTGTCATTTGGCATCACCAAGGAGAGCCTGGCTTCCTTCTCCTGGCACTCACCCTTTACATATTTATAAACATTAATGAGACGCCTCCTCAGTCTCCTCCAAGCTAAAGAGCCCCAGCTCCAAGGAGAGCCTGGCTTCCTTCTCCTGGCACTCACCCTTTACATATTTATAAACATTAATGAGACGCCTCCTCAGTCTCCTCCAAGCTAAAGAGCCCCAGCTCCCTCAGGCTCTCCTCATAAGGAAGATGTTCCACTCCCTTAATCATTTTTGTGGCTCTGTGCTGGACTCTCTCAAGCAGTTCCCTATTCTTCTTGAGCTGAGGGTCCCAGAACTGGACACAGTATTCCAGATGTGGCCTCACCAGGGCAGAGTAGAAGGGGAGGAGAACTTCTCTTGACCTACCAACCACAACCCTTCTAATAAACTCCAGGACGGCATTGGCCTTCTTGGCCACCAGAGCACATTGCTGGTTCATGGTCAGCCTTCCATCCACCAGGACCCTCAGGTCCTTTTCCCCTTCACTGCACACCAGCAGGTCAGTCCCCAACCTATGCTGACACCTGGGGTTGTTCTTTCCCAGGTGAAAGACTCTACACTTGCCCTTGCTAAACTTCATTAAATTTCACCCTGGCCAACCCTCCAGCCTGTCTAAGTCTCTCTGAACGGCAGCACAACCCTCTGGTGTGGCAGCCACTCCACCCAGTTTGTGTCATCAGCAAACTTGCTGACAGTGCACTCTGTGCCCTCATCCAGGTCATTGATGAATATATTGAACAGAACTGGTCCCAGTACTGGCCCCTGAGGGACTCCACTAGTTACAGGTCTCCAACTAAACTCCATCCCATTGACCACAACTCTCTGACTTCTTTCCTTCAACGAGGTCCCAATGCACCTCACTACCTAATCATCCAGACCATGCTGCCTCAATTTAGCCAGAAGGTTGCTGTGGGAGACAGTGTCAAATGCATTACTGAAATCAAAATAAACCACATCCACTGCTCTACCATCATTAATCCACCTGCTTATGTCCTCATGAATGGCTATAAGGTTGATCAAACATGACTTCCCCTTGGTAAAACCATGCTGGCTCCTAATGAAACTCTTGTCCTTGGTATACCTAAGGACAGCACTGAGGATAAGTTGCTCTATTACTTTTCTAGAGAGAGAGGTGAGGCTGACTGGTCTAGAAGGACTTGGGTCCTTCTTTTTACCCTTTTTTGAAGATTGGAGTGACCTTTGCTCTCCTCCAGTCCCCAAGCATCTCTCATGTCTGCCATGACTTATCAAAGACAGGGGAGAGTGGTCTGGCAATGACCTCTGCCAGCTCCTTCAGCACCCACAGGTGCATCCCATCAGGACCCATGAATTTATGGATGTCCAGATTGCTTAACTGGTCCCTAACTCAGTCCTCATCAACCAGGGCAAAGTCCTTTGTCCTGTCTTCCTCTGGGGCCTCAGGGGTCTGGGGCTCCTGAGGACAGTCTCCAGTGGTATAGATGGAGACAAAGAAAGCATTTAGTAACTCTGCCTTCTTTGTATCCTTTGTTACAAAGGCACCCACCTCATTCAGCAGTGAGCCTACATTGCCTCTGGTGTTAGCTTTTCCTGCAATGTATTTGAAGAAGCCCTTTCTGTTGTCCTTGACTTCCCTTGCAAGGTTGAATTTCAAGGAGGCCTAAGTCTTCCTAGTTGCCTCCTTACATTCTCTGACAGCTGTCTTATTCCTCCCAAGTGGCCAGCCCCTCCTTCCACGACCTGTAGACTCTCTTCTTCCACTTGAATTTGCTCAGCAGTTTCCTACTTAGCCATGCAAGTCTCCTGGCTCCCTTTCTCAATTTCCTACTTGTTGGAATGCTCTGATCTTGAGCTTGGAAGAAGTGGTCCTTGAATATTAACCAACTATGACAGGTGTGAGCTTCTGGAGTGTCTTCAGCTATTCACTGACAGTAGAAGACAGATTTTCTGTGTTACTGACTCAGATTCTCAAGAATCACAGAATGGTAGGAGCTGGAAGTGACCTCTGGAGATCATCTAGTCCAACCCCTCTGCTAAAGCAGAGCAGGTTGCAACAGGATCTTGTTCTTCTCTGAGAAGGAGTTTCCACAATCTCTCTGGGCAGTCTGTGCTCTGTCACACTCAAAGTAAAGAAATTTCTCCTTAAGTTCTAGTGAAATCTCCTGTGTCCTAGTTTGTACCTGTTGCTTCTTGTCCTATCACTGGCCACCAATGAGAAGAGTCCAACCCCATCCTCATGACTTCCAACCTTTAGTTATTTATATGCATTTATAAGATCCACTCTCAGTCTTCTCTTTTCCAGGATAAAGAGCTCCAACCTCTCCTTATAAGAGAGATGTTTCAGAGCTCTTATCACCTTCATGACCTTCTGAAGGACTTTCTCCAGTATCTCCTCATCACTCTTGAACAGGGGAGCCTGGAACGGGACACTCATGAAGGACGGAACTCTGCAAAATTGGTTCCTGACTTATACAAGACCACAAATCTGTGCAGTACCAGGTTTAGGATGTGTAGGTTACTGACTCGATACAAAGGCCCATGTTTGAATGCAGTTACATGTTAAGCATGCCTCCTTGGGGCTCATGATAAAACACTATTAAGGCCGAAGCACACTTTACTACTTGTAAGTAAACACTGGCACAGAGGGCTCTGAGGTGAGCTCCGATAAGAAAGGTAGTGTATTAAATCAGTTTATACTCTTTTGAGTAAACAAAGCAACTGAATTGGTTATCTGCAGGAGGTTTAACAGGAAATCTGTCTGTGATGGGATGTGTGTTGGACATGGAGAAAAATGTTGAAATCAGTAGCCCTGCAATGCTTTCTTTAAGCATGCTTTTTACAAAAGACTTGATGGATTTCTATCAAGCTGCCTTGTACGCGATGACACATGGCTCATAGAAACAATGGCAAGGTTATGTTTTCCTCATATGCCTACTCTAACTTTTTAGTGATAGATTGATATTACTCCCTAAACTCTGTGAAGAGTTAAATAGAGTTGTGGTTGAATGTAATGTCAATTACCAGCTTGCTGGTAACGCCAGTAAAAATGTTGTGTTATGCCAGCAACTTCTTTTTGCTTCACTGGGGAATAAAACTGGCTCATCTCTCTTCATTGGTTAGCGTGCATTTGTCAATGGGAAATGTTACCTCCAGTGAACCTTCTTTATTTTTGTAGTCAAAAATACCTGACTCAAAAAGCTAAAGGACCTAATCATATGTATGATTGAGACTGGATGCTCTTGTGACCCTCTGCTCAGGAGGAAAATGGAATTGGGTAAATGACTTCCCAGAATTACTATTTGTAACATCTCTCTACCTTTGCACAACAGTAGCTCATTCGTTTGATTTTCACAGAATGACAGAACCTACATGAACAGCACTTGTTAAAATTTAGCAAACTGTTTGTGAAAACCATCCACTTACATAGCCAGTATTAATTTTAAAATGGAAATGGCTTAATTGTTTGGTTTAATTATTTTTTTCAGTATCAAAGGGAATTAATTCATTAGGCACACTGTCTACCGTACTTTTTTGTGATGTGTGAAAAGCTTCTCTCCACTCCTCACTTTTCAAGCTAAACTCTTTAGAGTCATCAGGGACTCTAAATTTTTTATTTTCTATTTTGTTCCCTACTTTCCTGATAGACTTATCAGAGGTGGTACGATTGACTAGGATGCAGTTGGAGGATACTGATTCCACAGGAGCAGACCATATGAAAAAAGAGTTAAAAATAACATGCAAACAGAGTTAGTGTGTTTCTGAGGTATCAAAGATAAAACTAAAGATGAAGGCCTATCTTGAGATGCCATCCTTGTTCCCAGAGCTGGAAGAACTTGGACAATGTGTTACCTAATGTACTGTATGCTTTGGAGACTTGATGCAACCAGTTCTTCTTTGTGCATGTTAGTAATACTTGAGTTGCGTATTTGTTGTTGAGGACTGTCTGAAAGGTAGTTTGGTTAGTAAGACCTTGTGCAGGATTCTCAGTCAGATGGCAGGCAGGTAATTCGATGGGAATCCAAGATGTGAGAAGGCCAGCACAGTGAGTAAGTGCTACACAGAAAGTCATGTGAGACAGTGTTGGATTGATCTGTATGAGTATGAGGCCAGTAGCTATATTGTCTAGACAGGCTAAGTGTGCTCAACAAGATCGGAATAAAGTCCAACCTTATAGAAGGCGAAATCTAGTAGAAAGGCAACTTGACACTGTAATGCTTCAACCTTTGTAACTCACCTCTGTCCCATGGCCAACTTCACAGTGGAAAAGTGAAATTTCTGAGTGTTGTTTATAAACCTCTAATGTTCAGTGGGGTCCTGCCTTCTTTTTGTTTCTGGTGCTGTTTTTCTGAGAGGAGTTCGTTCAGCAGTGCAGTGCTAAGGTTGGTCTGAGATAAGAAGCTTTAGAAATCTTTCTGTAGCTGAAATGCTCTGATTTGCGTCTGAGGTAATGCTGTGGTACAATACTGTGCTCTGCCACTCCTGATATGACAGGTGAACCAAACCATTCATCTTTGCAGCTCTTTTCTGTACTTACTCCAGTAGGTCCATATCCTTCCCGCACTGGAAGGCCAGTGCTGGAGCCAGCACACCAGATATGTCTCACCATTGTGATGTAGAGGTGAAAGGTCACCTTCCATTACTTGCTAATTACTTTTCCTAAGGCAACCCAGGATATGAATATTTTAAACAGTGATCCTGAACCACTGGGTCACTTCCTGCCTGTGTCTGAAATATTTACTCAGTAGAGTAAAGTTTAAAAGCTACTGTGCTCCACACCTGCCACTCCAGGTGCACACAGATATGCAAACCTGTGTAGGAATGGCTATTAGAGTTAACTGGAAGTGTTGTAATGGAATGGGTGTAGTGAACTTACACTGGAAAGTGTGTGACAGGTTGAAGACTGGTTGTCTTTCTCTGTTTTATATGCAGTAAGGCACGAACACAGGCTGTGCCAGTGCGTAGCAGCACCGTCTTGTGTGCTATCTCAGACTTCTCCATGTGGAAGAGAAACCAGTGGTTTTGATTTTTACTTTCTTTTGCTGATTATATGTTAGTCAAAATTCCAGGAAACCAGCAGTTACATGGATGCAAATCATAGTGCAGCAGATTGCTTGGTTGACTCCTTACTTTACACTGGAAGCCCCCTTCAAGACCTAGTGGTGTCAGCATTGTCGGACTGAGGGGCTATACCCTAATTTTGTGAATTATGTCTAAGCACTTGTTGCATGAAGTGGGGGTAAGTTTAGTAAGAGATGAATCCCCTTGCAATCTAACCAAAGTCCTTGGAGATTAGAAGGGCATCTCTCTCTTAATAGGGATGCCAGTTAAGTCTGACAGCAGACACACTAACAGCCTAGTTTTGCTATAGGTCTGGTTACATTTCAGCAGCCAGATGCACAAATAACATGTTTTATTTACACTTGGAACACATATACAGGTGCAGGGATTCTGCCCCTTTACTCTGCTCTCCTCAGACCCCACCTAGAGTACGTGTGCAGTTCTGGAGCCCCCAACACAAGAAGGACATTGAACTGTAGGAGCGGGTCCAGAGGAGGGCCACAAAGATGCTCAGAGGGCTGGAGCAGCTCTGCTATGAGGACAGGCTGAGAGAGTTGGGGCTCTTCAGCCTGGACAAGAGAAGGCTTTGAGAAGACCTTGTAGTAGCCTTCCAGTATCTGAAGGGGGCCTACAAGAAGGCTGAGGAGGGACTATTTACAAGGTTTTATAATGACAGGATGAGGGATAATGGGTTTAAACTGGCAGAGGGAAGATTTAGACTGGATGATAGGAGGAAGTTCTTTACAGTCAGGGTGGTGAGACACTGGAACAGGTTGCCCAGGGAGGTTGTGGATGTCCCCTCCCTGGAGGTGTTCAAGGCTAGGCTGGATGAGGCCTTGAGTGACCTGTTCTAGAGAGGTGTCCCTGCCTATGGCAGGGAGTTGGAGCTATCTGATCTTTGAAGTCCCTTGCAACCTTACCATTCTATGATTCTGTGGTTCTATGTAACTGACATAATTAACAATTATTTTGAAGACAGTATTTTGAAAGCAGGTTTGCAATGTTTTGTTGAACTCTGAAAGCATATAGAACAAATCAACTTTTGCAAAAAACAGACATGACTTGTCTGTTGTTGCCACGATTAGGATGTGTTTGAGTCAGTTTCAGCCATGCTTCTCATGCATTACAAGCTTTTATGTCTCATTACAGAACTGAAGGGTTTTGAGAGACTTGGTCTTTCATTTAAAAAAAAAAAAAAAAGTATATACTCAGTAGTTATGGGCATATAATCATACCCAAGAGATACTGAGGAGTAATCTGCTGACGTTCTTCAGTGTCCATAAAACATTTAACTTTGAGATCACAGGAAAGTAGCATTTCCTCAAAGCACAGCATGGTAGCTGCTGGCTTCCTGGGAGCATCCAATGAAGGATTTGCACTTAGAGAAGAATAGAAGGGAAGAGCATGTGTGTCAAACACAACAAATTGAGGCAGACTTTTCACAGACCTTTAGAAAGGCTACTGGTGGTTTGGAGATCCATCGTGGATCACGAGCAGCTAAGAGACAGAATTTACCCCAGAGAAGAAGTGAACTGCACATAGGGTAAAGAAATGAAGGAATAGGAAAATTAACTATAGTGAATAAAGGTATAAGACAACCATGTGTTTTACAGAAGAGCAATTTTCAGATCACACTTTGCCTATGTTAGTGTCAGAAGGGTGTTGAGGATGGATCTGTCAAATGTAGTGAGAGATTAAAAAGACAACAAACACAGTTAGGACGGCTTGAAAAATGTGGGGAAATGCTTCAGAGAGAAACAAGAAAACTCCATTGACATTACTGACAGAGGCAAGGCAAGGATAAGAGGCTACTCAGTGTGATGCTAACCTTAAAATAAGAACCTGTTACTGAAGTGATGGAAAAGAAAGAGCAGGGGGTGTGGATCACAGCAACCAGAATGATGACCCTAGTAACAGAGTAAAAAGAGACCTGAGGTGACTGATGTCAAGAGCAGGAAGGGGAAATTCCTGGAATCAAAACAAGAGCTAGTACAAAGACAGAACAGTGAGACTCGAAAGTGCATTTAGTCATCAGATGCAGATCTGTATGGACACAGTTAAAGCAGACATAATCCAACTTTAAAATGATGCTGTGTCTGCACAGACAGGCAACCTTTCAAACTAAAACTTGGGAGAATAACAGCAATGACAGATAAAAAGCAGAAGGACTATAGTAAAGTTCAAATGAGTTCACCAAAGACTAGTAGGATGGGGAAGGGAATTTAGTTACACTCTTGAATAATAATTCTAGCACTCCTAACATAAAAGAGAGAGACACTCAGTATTTCCTAAAATCAGGAGCCATTATGTTAGCAAAATGGAATTGATGTTAAAAAAGCAAACATATTAAAGATTGTGAAACACTACTGCTCCAACCTGATCTAATGGAGGATGCCCCTTTTTACTGCAGAGAGGGCTGGACTAGATAACTTTCGGAGATCTCTTTCAACCCAGACCATTCTATGATCCATAGTGTTAAGGCTGTATCAGTTCACCAGAAACACAGATGAGGAACTTCACAGTACCTCTGTGGCACGGTTAAATATTACTCCCATTGTAGATTTAAAAAAAAAAACCAAAACAGAAAAGAGCTTAGCTCCTTAGCTGAGCAAAGCACTTGGAAAATATATGAATGGTGAAGCAGTCTCATTGACTTTAACAACACTGCCTTTTCTTAAAGGTGCATAGGGACATAAGTGCCTTGCTGAATTGAGAGCCAAGGAGCAGGAATTAGAACTTGTGTGTTCTTGGCTCTCTGCCTGAGCAAAATTGGTTATGCCACACCGATCCTGAAACACAACTTCTGTTTATATTATTTGTGGAGTGCTGTGGGGAAATGAAAGCTGGTAAGGCATAATTTTATTTGTGTGCTTTGATATTTTATATTGTTATGCATTTCTTGTTGCACTGTAATGAAGCTCTGATTTCCATATTAAAATTAATAAAATGAAAATAACACAAATGCAATATTCCTGCTGAATACACATTGACTGGGAGAGCATTTTCTTATTATTCCACTAACATATTCATGACAGTCTGTTTCACTGTCTTGAGAATGCTACATGTCCAAAGGAACTTTAATATTTCACATTTTACTTTCCAAGTTTAAACAGAATTCACACACAATCCACCTTTGAACACCACTTTTAAACTAAACAGTAATAGAATATGTTTTATTGAGATGATGTATAAGCATTTTTTAGACTGTTCCCAGCCTGTAACATTGTGTATGAAAACAATGGCATTTGTTAGAGAGAAACAATTTGCTAAAGTAGAGCTTATATTTTGTAGCTAACAGTTCTTTATCATGGATGTTGGGCAGAGAACAAGGGCATCATAGCTTCAATCTAGGTTGAGTTAAGTATATCAGATTCACTCAGCGGTGTGTCGTAACTCAGCAAAGACAAAATAGTTTGCAATAAATAAAAACATGCTTTGTAGGACCTGGCAAACATATATTGTGCATTCAGGAGGGTGGTGAGCTTGACAGTTATGGTCATCTATTATCATTGGTTATGATAATCACTGCTTGTTCTCAATGAATGTAGGAATTGTGGGTTGCTCCTTACATCTGTGCCAAGGTATCACAACCTGCATTACGCTATTGATGCAGCATATTAGACACCTTTTCTTGGTGTCCGGTTTGACAGGAAGCAGACCAGCAGGACAAATGAGTTTGTACTCATAGCACATAGACTGTATCTTGCCTACAACCAGCCTTTGTGTGGTCTCTCCTCTCTCAAAATGGGCATGTAGTCCACAGAGAGGAGAGTACATCACTGCAGAAGGAGGACAGACAGACATTGGATGTATTTTTTATAGGCCTCCTTGCTTCTTGCTAGTCCACTGTTCTGGTACATATACCATATGTCCCTCCAGATAACTGTTTTTTAGGATGGAGAAGTGATCTGACTGGTCCGTGAATAAAAGACATTTCTCAAGTCAAGTCATCATCATAACAATTCCCCCTGCCATTTCAGTGAAACTTCTACCTATGGGATGGGGAAATAATCATCAGATGTGCAAAGGTGTTTTATAAAAGCATTTTCTCTTGTCACTCTTTCCCAGCTTCCTCCCATTGCATGTATCACTTCAGAAGCATTATGACAAATGAATCATTGTTTCCGTTAATTTAATTCCAGGCTGCCAAAGTGCTGTCGTTTACCTCAACACTTGGTTTTGTCTGGTAGCTCTCTGCTACTGGGCATGAAAAAAAAAGCAAACATCAATTGCAATGATTTGAATATTTTATTAGATGATACAGCAGTCTTCACTGAAAACTGTTCTGACTTTTGCAGCATGGACAGTGCTTGATGCTATGTGCCAACATTTCCTGCCCAAGCTGTTTGAATACTCTTAATGAAGAAATGTAGCTGGGAGATGTTATTCTTGCTCTGGTTCCAGTAGTCTAGAAGACATTAGATGAACAAAGGAATTGTTTGTTCTCTGTCTCATCAAACAAAATTTCTTTGCTTTTCTTCAAATTTTCTATAGTCTGTAGTCTTTCATGTCAGGGAAATAGTTTTTCCCACAGATTTTTCTAGTCAGGCAGCTGTAGTTGAGAGTATGTTGCCTAAAATATAATATCCTATACTCTTATAGAGCCACATGTTTATTATTTATAATACAAAAATAATCATACTGCAGTATAATACCATTTCATTATTTTTCAGTGTTTTAGTAATAGGACAACTTTTTGCTGTATCTGGTCCATAGTCCTTCCAAAAGTATAACAGCAAATGTGCTTCTAGTCTCTCCCCTAAGCAATCTTACTGATAAGAAAGACTAGTACCTCTGTGTTCCCTCAGTTTTTAGTTGACTCCTTTCTGGTCAAGAATAGTTTCAGTGATTAGAATCATAGAATGGTAAGGTTGGAAGGGACCTCAAGGATCATCTAGTTCCAACCCCCTGCCATAGGCAGGGACACCTCCCACTAGTACAGCTCACTCAAGGCCTCCTCCAACTTGGCCTTGAACACCTCCAGGGAGGGAGCAACCACAACCTCCCTGGGCAACCTGTGCCAGTGTCTCACCACCCTCACTGCAAAGAACTTCCTCCTAACATCCAGTCTAAATCTCCCCTCTGCCAGTTTAAACCCATTGCCCCTTGTCCTGTCATTGCAAGACCTTGTAAATAGTCCCTCCCCAGCCTTCCTGTAGGTCCTCTTCAGATACTGGAAGGCTCCTATAAGGCCTCCTGGAAGCCTTCTCTTCTCCAGGCTGAAGAGCCCCAATTCTTGTAGCCTGTCCTCATAGCAGAGCTGCTCCAGCCCTCTGAGCATCTTTGTGGCCCTCCTCTGGACCCGCTCCAACAGTTCAATGTCCTTCTTGTGTTGGGGGCTCCAGAACTGCACACAGTACTCCCATTAGATCTTTACAGGTCTATTCACTTTTTGAATCCAAAATAAACTTTTATTCTAATTATATAAGCTCAAGGAGAACTCGATTACTTGTTCAGAATAACTACAGTACATTAAATGATTTCAGGTTTTAAACATATTTTGAAAATAAGTGATTTAATGTTAACTGGCAATTCAGCACCACAGAATATAATTTAACTAATCAGCTATACTAAGCCATACATTTCTCGCTTTGCTTTGGTTTGTGGCAATAAAGAATGAATGTGGGAGATCATGTCAAGCCATTTAAACCTTAAATGGACACCCTAAGTTGCTTTTTTTTCTGAATTGCTTGCCTGTGTGGAAGAATATTACAGCTTTCTGGTATAACAGTGTGTAGTTTACTACTGATTTATGACAGAGAGAAAAAGATGTATCTTAAAGGCATTGTCAGAAATTACCCCATTTGCCTTTAGAGCCAAATTCTACATTTCAGTGGGCTGCCAGAAAAAGGTATGTATGTATCCGACTGATTTATTTATTTTTCATGTCCCAGAACGAGATTCTGCTTTCACTTGCATTCAAAATGTATTTTGATATTGCAGCGCTATTAAGCATCTGGAGGCAGATTGAGGCATTTGATTCCACTGTTGCTTCCTGTGAAGACCATTCTGGCCTTCAGATAATCTTCTATTTTCTGCATACAGAAAGTGAGGCAGGATGGGTTTCCTTTTGATATCTGCTGTTTGGGTGGGGAAATAGTTTCAAGTGCACTGTACATTTGGTAGTTTACTTGAAAGGTAAAACACATTAACAGAGTACTGACACCAAAGTGACGCAGAACCAGAAATTTTCCTCTTGTTCTCTGCACTGCTCTCAAAAGATGTGTCAGTCACCATGGGGAGCTATAAAAGGCCAAGAAAGTATTTGCTGCTGCTGCTGCTTAGGTAGGAGCTTTTTGTTCATCTTCCTATGGCTTTTGAGTTGTACTGGGAGAAGGGTGAGGTGAGTGGGTTTTGATGATGTTGCACAGCACAGGTTAATGCTTTCCTCTTTATGGGAGTGTGTCTTGCAGCAAATACAGCATTACCAAGATCGTGTGAACGGGCTGAATTAAATACCTCTTTCAGTGAAAACTTGCTGATTTAAATGCTGTGTAGCAGCCTTTCAGGTAGTAGAATAAACACACTACATTTCTTTTAACAGAAAACAAAGATATGGTTTATAATGATAGATTTTTGGTAATTATGTATAGGAGTGGCTTCATGTATAAATACAAGTGGAGTTAATCTCACTCCACTTTAGCTCACTTTACCTCTGAGCTAATTGCCTAGAACTTCTTAAAACTGTTGTGGAGAAATGGGCACCATAAGAAAGTAGTTCACTTCGCCTATTAATTTGTGAGGAAAGTAATTATTTTGTAGAGCTGCTTCACCTATTAGTTTGTGAGGAAAACAATTGTTTTCTAGAGATGCCTGTCTCTGTCCATCAACTGTAGAAGGCACTGAGAGGATGACCTGCAGAGTACTGATTTCAGGTTGCCTGAATTAGGGCATAACAACTCCGTATGGTAGCAGTACTCTCCAATTCTTGAGAGCAGATACATCCTTCATGTAGCCATATGGCTTTTTAGCTGTAGGTGTCTTGAAATGTCTCTACCCCTTCTAGGTGTCTCTACACTCTCATTTAGACTGTTTCAGGGAATTGTGCACCTTTCCTAGCACTGTTGGGGTATGTGTCAGTGTCAGGTTCCTGCCACTAGCCTTTCCCATGTTAACTGCGAGCTACCTTCCCTGCCCTGTCACACAGTGCCCTTGTCAACTGGCTGCCAAATTGTGCTGGTTTTCACTCTTTCCTTCACTACATCTATGTGTTGTTAGTGCTTATTTTATCAGTGGAGTGGCTCGCAAAGTGAATTTTAACAGCTGTTGGCCGCTGTGCTAGCAGCCCACTTGCCATCACCATGACAGATGGAGGCTGGGTCAAATGACAGGCAGGCACCCACTTCAGGAGTGAGTACTCTAGACAAGAAAAACTATGTACAAAAAGTGGGTAGGTTTGTCATGGGGACTAATGACTGCCTTGCTCAGTCCCCCAACACAGGAGTTTTCTTATGGATGTAAAATTCAAGACATCTGTGAAAGATACTGATTAAGCAATCTCCAGAGATCAGGAAAGAAGGTCCTGGCTGTTCCTACTTAACTCCAATTTTAAACACTTGGGTTCCTCTTTATGTATTCTTTGCACCAAGTATTTTTCATCATTTGCAAATACAGTGGGATCAAATAGATTTGAAACCATGAGGTAAGCTATTGGATCTTCAAAAATTCGTCTTCAATATCTGCAACTACAGAGGGTCTTTTAAATGCTGCAGAGGCTGGGAAGCATAAATGAAACCGAGCAACTGCACATACCCTAACTGCATGAAAATCTAATGCAAAGCATCACACACTAAATTTTGGGGAGAAACTTTTAGTAGTCACTAACTTTGTTTTCAGAATTGTTTGGCTACTATTGAGGCCTACAAGAACCATAGAGATCATTGTACCTCTGAATGATAGGAGTGAAAAATTTTTCCTGTTGCTGTAAGATGTTACAGCTTTCGTGTTAAGGAACCAAATGTAGTGAGATTTAATTAGTACTGTGTTCTAGGAATGATCTGAATCTTGTCATTAAACATTATTATGCACTATACTCGTTTCACCATTCAGCAGAGAGTGCCTCAGTGTCATCTTCAAATAAAACTATCTTGAGTCACATGTATCGTTTACAAAGTTTCTTAACTCACTTTATAATCAGTCTCATTTACGTTGTAATGTTATTATGTTTAGTTTTGAAGTGTTTAAGATTTAGTGATGGTGCTGACTGAATTTCCCTGTGGACTGCATTGTAAGAAAAAGCCCAAAGGGTTTGTCTCTGCTCCGATTTCTACTTCTAGGTCACTGTGAAACTTCTCATTACTGTGTTTTCCTGGTACTCATTTTCTTTATTTTCTTATTAAAATCACAATGAGTTAGATTAAGTTAAATAGACTATGTAGCATATACAAATCTTGCTGAGACAAACTTTTTTTTTTTTTTTTTTTTTTTTTGGCCACCCCTTTGGAACTTGCTGTTGGAATAATTATTGTACTAATTCCTCACCATTGTCCAATAATACTTTGTGTGATTTTTTTGCTTTGCTCGACATGTAAAAATACCTTATTTAATTATACTCAACTAGAACACTTTCAGATAGTTTTCTTACAGGCAACTGAGTAAAACTATGTGATGTGTCTGTTTTAAAATAGATATTTCTTGAAGCAATCTGCCCAGGTATAAGTCAGTCATCAGTTTTAGTAACTGCTGAGGCTTAGGTTTGGTGCTGTCATTCCAAACTCCACTGCAGATTGTGGATGCTTATCTTGTCTCCCTGATCAAATTAGAAGCTATAGGAGAAAATATTATTTTGTTTTTAAGAGTCTCATTCTTTGCACACTTTCCTGAAAATAGAGATGTGGAGATAGCTGAAGCAATGTTTCAAAATCCTTCTTCTTTCTGCAGGATTTTTTTGGATGGTTTTTTTAGACTTTCATTGAAATGGTATTTCATGACTCATAAACAGGATTTGTTGTTGTTACCATGTGTTAAAAGAAATAAATAAAAAAAAACCAACCCAAAACAAAACAAAAAACCAAAAACCCCCAGCCCTAGTACAAACAAGCAACTGGAAAATCTTGAAAGTATGAAACTACCAATCAAGGTTTTGTGACCTTAACCACAAATGATGACATCTGATTTCCAAATAGCACATACCTTTCTTTCCTTGCTGAAAAGCCATCCCTTTGAAGATTACTCTTTAAAACATGAATCATGTGGTTTTATTTTGTCATTAGTTTTCTGTAACTTCTGTAAAGAGAACTACTGACTTTGTGTAGAAATGTTACTCTCAGATCATTTCCATTTAAACTCTTTCCTGTGTACCATGCCATAACATTATTTCATTTCCATGACCCTGTATTGACACCGGAATGTTGCCAACTAGGAACACCAGTTATGATGACTACTAGGGATAAACCCGAAACATGATGTGATGATTAAGGGACAGGAGCATCTCTCTTGCAAGGAAAGACTGAGACACCTGGGGCTGTTCAGTCTGGAGAAGAGAAGGATAAGAGGGGACCTATCAATATCTATAAATGTATGAAGAATGACTGTCAGTAAATCTCTTTTCAGTGACACGCAGTGATAGAATGAGAGGCAATGGACATAAACCAAATCACAGGAAATTCTATCTCAATATGAGATGTATTTGTTTTTTACTGTGAGGGTGGTGGAGCACTGGGCCAGGCTACCCAGAGAGGTTGTGGAGTCTCCTTCTCTAAAGATCTTCAAAATCTGCTTGGATGTGTTTCCTGTGTGACCTACCCTAACTGGTCCTCCTTTGAGGGGAGTTGGACTCGATAACCTCTGGAGGACCCATCCAACCTGTACTATTCTATGTTTCTATGACACATCAATCAATGTCACAAACCAGAAAACTGTGAGGAAAGCCAAGATTTCTTGTCTTTGTATTTATTTTAGGAACAGGGAGGTAATTTTCCCCCTGTACTCTGCACTGGTTAGGCAACACCTTGAGTACTATGTCCAGTTCTGGGCCCCTCAATTTAAGAAGGGCATTGAGGTGCTTGAGCATGCCTAGAGAAGGGCAGCGAGGTTGGTGAGAGGCCTCAAGCACAAGCCCTGTGAAGAGAGGCTGAGGGAGCTGGGATTGGTTAGCCTGGAGAAGAGGAGGCTCAGGGGAGACCTTCTTGCTGTCTACAACTACCTGAAGGGTGGTTGTAGGGGAGACCCTCTTACTGTCTACAACTACCTGAAGGGTGGTTGTAGCCAGGAGGAGGTTACTTTCTTCTCTCAGGCAACCAGCACTGGAACAAGAGGACACAGTCTCAAGCTATGCCAGGGAAAGTTTAGGCTGGAGGTGAGGTGAAAGTTCTTGACTGAGAGAGTCATTGGCTACTGGAATGGGCTGCCCAGGGAGGTGGTGGAGTCACCGTCCCTGGAGGTGTTCAAGGTGGGTTTGGACGTGGCACTTGGTGCCATGGTCTAGTCTTGAGGTCTGTGGTGATGGGTTGGACTTGATGAGCTTTGAGGTCTCTTCCAACCTTGGTGATACTGTGAGACTGAGACTTTTTTTTACATCGGAGTTTGCTGCTTTCAGAGATAAAACCATGTACAACATCTTGAATGTAAAAGAAGTTGGCATGTAATCAACATATTTGACATGGGCACTTTATGCTATTGGCAGCATTTAACAAAATGAACTTCACCAATCTGCATCAGAAAGAATTTGGAACTAAAGCACTCACTTCTGTGCTGGAGCAGATAATAATGGTCATATGAATGCCTGAAAGAACAGTTAGGAAACAAGAAGGAACTTTATTGGTGGGAAGAAGCTCTAGTGGCAGTGGCATTATCTACATGCTCCTGGCTTTTGCTATGCTTGAGGACAAGGTGGTTGCTAAGCAATCACAGAGTTGGACAGGCAGATTCAGAAGCTGTTAGCTCTGCTTGATGTGAGAAGTTCACAATTCAGGCTTTGTATATGCTCCAAGGAAAGAATAGGCAGATGAATGAATCCAGCAGTGAACCAACCAGTGCTACATATGGTAGGAATCTGAAGAAACCTTTGAATATCTGAATTCCCAGGGTGGCACATCCTTTCCAGGTAATGATAATATTCTCCAGCAACATCTGACTGCACTCAGCTGCTCAAGGCATGTTACTGAGTGGTCTTTTTTAGACCACATTGATGATTCTCTGTCTAATAGGTCATCTGCTAGTTCTCAGTTTTGTCCAGTAGACACAGGCTCCTCTAAAGATCATTTCTTCCAGCTGGAAGACAGAAGGCTGTATGAAATACGTGATTCTTAGAAGTACCTTATGTGGACCCTCTGACATTCCCCTCACCAAGGTACATGTTCACAACCCTTGCACAACAAAATTAATGGAAAAAGGTAAGCCCCTTAAAGCACTGACCATTTGTGTGGTATTTTTGTCTGACAATGCTGTGTAATATGCTTGATGTCTGCAAATGCATAACTAGCTAGGGCTGGAAAAAGACCTCCTAAAGCACTGGTTTTCTGAGTAGTGTGAGTTAAGGCACAAAATAGGGAGGCATAAATACTTTCTACAAGTAAAACCTGAATAGTTCTGGTTTTCTAATGGGCTCAATAGAAAAGCTAAACCTGGAATGCCAAATATACTTAGATGCTGAGAAAATTAGCTCCAAAAATATACTCCAAACATTTTTAGAGTATATTAATGCAAAACAAATAAGCACCAAAGAAAACAAAACAACCTCCTCAAGCCCAAACAAAAAATAAAGGGGGTATTACACAGAAGAAACTAGAGTAGAAGTGAAGCAATTTGAATATGGTGTCACAGTCAGGGTTTCTGGAAAATACAGATAAAACTTAATGGACATACACAAAGGAATAAAAATGTAATGGTCACAATGGGGAGAGATGGAGCGACAAAAAAAGATAAAGATTCACTGAAAAACTCAGACAATAAAAACTCTGACTTATGATATTCAGAAAGGAACACACAGTTCAGGCTGACTGAGTCTCATTTTAGAGGAGAGCATAAAAGGACAGCATAAGCAGGAGAAGATAACATCAGAAATGCCAAAGGAACAAAATGAGATATAACTAGCAAGAAACATCAGAAATGTACTGGTAGTGATAGAAAGACACCAAGAAAAGAGTAAACCTACCACGCAGCAGAAAGAAAAAGCTATTGATTGACAAAGCTGGAGTGTCAGAAGTGTTACACTGCTTTTTTGTTTATCCTTACTGGAAGTGTCAGCTCTGATCAGACAGAACCAAACAGTGGGAACCTGAAGCTCTTAGTCTGGTACACTCTGTATGTATTTGCCAGCACAATAGTGACATTTCGTGCCACTTACAAAAATCTGAACAGCGTAGTGACTTTCTAGTGCTATAGGAAGTTGACATCTAGCATAACACACTCTGTGAAGTGTTTACAGAAATTTGCATGGCCTGAATTTGTCAGTACCTTATGTTAAGGACTTTGGAACTTGTGTTTTGCTCAGGTTAAGCTGTTTTCTTATTTCATGTACTGGGAAGATAATGAGCATCTCTGAAAACAAAGTTCTGTGCTACCCGGATGGGCCATATAATTGCCATACAGCCTATTTTACACTTCTGCTGGATTGCATAATATTTTAATGCTAGCATTTCTTTATCTGTTTGTTATGCAGAATATTGTACCCAGGAACTCAGAACTCTTTCTGTTATAGAATGAGGGGAAAAAATAATCTCTGCAATGACTTAATTCCATCAACCTTCCCAATCACTTGAAGCAATCATTTCTGAAGACTTCTGCTGAAATTTACATAAAACACATTCTTTCTTCTAATTCATTTTGTGACTGGCAGATTCTTTCTGTCTTGCATTGTGCTGTCAAAGGTGAGGAACAGGAGAGTGTGCTTGGGCTGCAGCAGGCCCTGAGAACGGCTCCAAGAATAGTGAGTTCCCAGCTTCCCTCATTGCTCTCAGTAAAGCTGGCATAACAAGAATGAGAGATTAGCCCATCCCTTTTAGTGAAAGGAGACCATCCATAGAAAGAATGTTCTGAAAATGGATTTGGTAGACAAGAGGAAAACAATTGCCACAAAATGGAGGTTGACCAGACCAGATTAGAAGTATTTTGATGGGCAGAGAAGGTGAGAGAATGATAGTGGGGCTTGTTTGCATGCACTTAGCTTCCATGACTGAATTTTGTGTGTATGTAGGATAAACAGCCATAGTAACGCTGGTCACGGATTGGCCCTTGCTGCTTTCTACCACTGCTTGGAGTATCTGAAACTGCCCTATATAGGCAAATTTCAGGATGTAAACCCAAGACTTTATATGACCTAAGGGACTGTGGTGGTGTTTTGTTGCTTTTATTGTTTGTTTGCTTAGTGGCTTTGGTTGGTTTAGTTGGTTGAGTTTGTTTTGTGTTGTGTTTTGTGTTGTGTTTTGTGTTGTGTTTTGTGTTGTGTTTTGTGTTGTGTTTTGTGTTGTGTTTTGTGTTGTGTTTTGTGTTGTGTGTTGTGTTGTGT
>VWZE01005337.1:229430-280543 GCA_013396675.1 Eubucco bourcierii
GTTTGGTTTGGTGTGTTGTGTTTTGTGTTGTGTGGTGTGTGGTGTGTTGTGTGGTGTGTTGTGTGGTGTGGTGTGTGGTGTGGTGTGTGGTGTGTTGTTGTGTGTTGTGTGTTGTGTGTTGTGTGTTGTGTGTTGTGTGTTGTGTTGTTTCGCGTTGTTGTGAGTGTTGTGGTTTTTTTCCTTTTCTCTCAATTTATGTACCAAACACATATCAGAGAGCACTTCTCAGAATTAAAAATCTGAATAATAACCATTGCAGCTCCGGATGGTGTTCTCCTAGTGTCACACATAAGAGAGAGTGTGTCACACATGAGAGAGTGATTTGTCACTGGAATGGGCTGCCCGGGGAGGTGGTGGAGTCACCGTCCCTGGAGGCGTTCAAGGCACGTTTGGACATGGCACTTGGTGCCATGGTCTAATCTTGAGGGCTGTGGTGATGGGTTGGACTTGATGATCTCTGAGGTCTCTTCCAACCCTTGCGATACTGTGATACTGTGATACTGTGATAAAAGTGTTTTGTTTCATACTGGGCTATGGAGCTGTACTGGTTTGAGGCTAATTGGAATATTTTAATGAAAAGAATTGTTACAGGCTGTGCAAAGAAAACAATGGTGATGTCTACTTCACTCATAGGCTTGCTGAGATGTGTAAGAACAAGAACACAAATGTAGATAACACACACACACAGAGTCTCAACTCTGTCTCTCTGGGAGCTTCTGACCTTTCTGCTAACCTCACTAACCACTTTCCTTCTAACCTCCCTGGCCGATCCTCCAAACTCACCTTGCGCATAAGGCAAACCCTGGGGTAAGGTAGA
This sequence comes from Eubucco bourcierii, assembly GCA_013396675.1. Taxonomy (NCBI): domain Eukaryota; kingdom Metazoa; phylum Chordata; class Aves; order Piciformes; family Ramphastidae; genus Eubucco; species Eubucco bourcierii. The sequence continues at coordinate 230,248 of VWZE01005337.1, forward strand.
GGGGTGGGAAGAAGGTGGAAGGGTGGTTGGAAACCCCTCCTGGGGAGTTGTGTTTCTGTATTCCCTTTAACTTGTATATTTCTGTAAATATTCCTGTATATTGTGTATGTATCTGCTTGTACATTGTGCTAAACTGTAGATAGAGCTTCAGTCGTTAATTTCCAACTGGCTGAGTCTAGTCTGGGTGACTTTACAAAGTGTGTGAGGAAGGAACTCCCAAAGCATCACAGGAGTGAAAGTAAACCCACTACAAAGTAGACTGGATTGTATCCCTGGTTTTCAAATTGTCTAGAAAAGTTAATAGTGCAGTGAGAAGAACCAGTAGGCTGGAAGTTCTCTTACTGTGTGTCTTTAATGAATAGCTTTCTTTTCATTTTGAACTCTTACTGTATTATTATAGAATACTTTGTGCTGGAAGACACCTTTAAGAGTCATCTAATCCAACTTCCCTGCAATGAGTAGGGACATCTTTAACTAGTTCAGACTGCTTAGAGCCCAACCTGACCTGGAATGTTTTCAGGGATGGGCCACCTACCACCTTTCTGGGCAACCTATTCCAATGTCACCACCTTCATTGTAAAAAAAAAATAAAAAAATCCTTCCTTGTACCTAGTCTAAATCTACCCTCTTTTAGATTAAAGCCTTTACCCCTTGTCTTGTTGCAACAGGCTTTGCTAAAATGATTGTCCCCACCTCTCCCCTAAAGTACTGAAAGGCTGCAATAAGGTTTCCCTACAGTTGCCTTTTTTCCAGGCTTAACAACCCTGACTCTCCCAGATTTTCTTAATTGTTTGTTAGAGATGTACAAAATAATTATTTTATGATGTCTCAGTGCATTTAGAGTAGCTGCAATTGTTCTAAATCCAAACTAATAGCCCCCAATATTCCCAAGTCTATTAACCCACTTAAATGTTTTAATGTAAGATAGTATAATTGTTTTCAGTTGATGTTCTCCTGACTCACCTAATTAGGACCAGAAAAATATAGGGTAATTCTCAGCATCAGCTGAGTTTAGGTTGTTTCTTGTTTTGGGTTATGTTTTTGACTACTGCCTTGATGTTGCAATCTCTGTACATGTGAATCTGATTCTTTGATTCTACACAGAGGAATTAAAAGCTTCCAGACTGGGATTTAAGATAGTAAGTACAATTTATCTGGTTTTGTTTAAAATTCATCATATGATCTGAGTTTTCTTGTGTCTCCAAGTGTTATGATGATAATAAGTGCAAACAGCAATCATGAATTTGCAGTATCATCAGAACAGTTTAGCCAAAGCCAACTGCAGATTCTGGGCAGCAGTGAAGACAGGAGAAGAATATTTTTCATAAGAAAACCTACAGTTAAAAGTTGAAAAATTTGAGTTCAAAACCTCTGTACTATGCCTCACAGAACTGTAACTCCAGTATGTCTTGCTTTAATATTTCCCATAGGCTGAGTTCCCAATGAAAAGATGGTAATCTGATACATCCCAGATTTTTTCTTGAGATCAGAGCCATAAATCATGAAGGCTTGTACTGTGCTATTTATGATCCAGTTATTAATGGGAAACTAAAACTACAGTTGCTTTCACTAGGCACTGAATAATCCATAGAGATTATTATTTCAGTTTTCTGCAAAAATGTGGTAAGCAGATTTGTCTAATTATCCATTTTATTTTGCAGTGGTTTGCTTTCCTACCAGCTTAGTTTAGGCAGAATTCTTTTCAACAGTTCCTAGACTTAGAATCATAGAATCACAGAATGGTAAGGTTGGAAGGGACCTCAAGGACCATCTAGTTCCAACCCCCTGCTATAGGCAGGGACACCTCCCACTAGTACAGCTCACTCAAGGCCTCATCCAATCTGGCCTTGAACACCTCCAGGGAGGAAGCATCCACAACCTCCCTGGGCAACCTATTCCAGTGCCTCACCACCCCCACTGGAAAGAATTTCCTCCTAACACCCAGTCTAAATCTCCCCTCTGCCAGTTTAAACTCATTGCCCCTTGTCCTATCATTACAAGACCTTGTAAATAGCCTTCCTGTAGGTCCTCTTCAGATACTGGAAGGCTCCTATAAGGCCTCCTGGAAGCCTTCTCTTCTCCAGGCTGAAGAGCCCCAATTCTTGTAGCCTGTCCTTATAGCAAAGCTGCTCCAGCCCTCTGAGCATCTTTGTGGCCCTCCTCTGGACTCGCTCCAACACTTCCATGTCCTTCCTGTGCTGGGGGGCTCCAGAACTGTACACTTCAGACTCTGCAATTTTAAATATATTTATGTAATTGGGTCTTGAGGTATTTGGACTATCCCAGTGAAAATAAAGGCCAGTGAGAGAAACTCAAGAAAGAAACCTGCAGAAAAATATTTACTGAAGGTTTGGAGGTTTACCAACAACCTTACCTGAAAATCGAAGATTTGATTTGGTGGTTTGTTTGGGTTTTTTTTCCAGGAGGTCTGGGACATGACATGTGTGAAGAAAGGGGGGAGTTGAACTGGTTAAGTCTGTTTTACTAGACTGTCACCCAGCAGCTTATTTGAAAAGTAATAGGAGTTAACTCCAGAAGAAAAGGTTTATATCTCCCATGTTGACTTTTGATTCTGACTTGACTGGACAGTTTGCTTTTCTTAAAAGCCTTAGAGTTCCTGTGCATTTGACTCCGTCATCGTTTTTACCACTGTGGAATATTATTTATGAAATGACATTACCAATCTGATCATTGTCATCTTCAGCTGAGGCTGGCATTAGAAGTGAACTTTGCTAAACCTGTGGGTGTGTTATGTGATGCTTTCTGAGTTATGTCAGGATCTTCTTCAAGATGGTGCTTTTGGAATTTTAGCTGAGGAAATAATAGAAATTCTGAAGCTTATACTCTGATTAAGAGTCATAAAGATAGAATTTGAAAATATCTCTTGGGTGTGTAACAATTTGCAATGCAAATCTGCTAGGATAGCTATAAATACTTTTTTCTTTCTGCTTTTATTCAACACTTGGAAACAAGTGAATCCTTTTACAGCACACACATCACTTCAGCATGTCTGTTGAGGGCAGAAGAAGGTTAGCAAGGACCATGAACCTTGGAGAAGTGTGATCTTCCTTTGTGGTTATCTTATTGCAGAGACTCTTCCTACCCTCTGCCAATTCTTCCTTCTCTCCTTGGACCTGAACTAGAAATGGTTTAAATTTTCTTCATTCCTTACCCCATATTATTCCTCTCTAAGTGCAGGACTCTACACTTCATGAGGTTCACCTCTACCCAGCTCTCCAGCCTGTGCATGCCTCACTAAAAGGCAGCACAGTCTTCTGGTGTGTCAGCCACTCCTCTCAGGTTTGCATCATCAGCAAACTTGCTGAAGGTGCACTCTGTTCCTGTATCCTGGTTGATGACACATACATTGAACAAGGTGCTGGACCCTGGGGAACATCACTGGCCACAGGCCACCAGTTAGACCCTGCCCTGTTGATTACAACCCTCTGTGCTCTATCATTCAGCCATTTCTTAATCCAGCTCAATGTTCACTCAGCTCAATGTTCACTCATCTAACTCATATTTCCTAAGCTTGCCTATTAGGATGCTACAGAGACCGTGTCAAAAGCCTTGCTGAAGTTGAGGTAGACAACATCCACTGCTCTTCCCTCATCTACCCATCATAGAAGGCTATCAGATTAGTCATACCTTCAGTATGGCAAATTAAAAACAAAATGCCCAGCAGCTATTACCCAGTTCCTCAGGCTCATGACAGCTTCACAATGAAGAGGATGTGCCTTTTCTAAGTGCAGCCAAATGATGGGACAGAGGAGCTGTAGTACAAGCCTGTGACCAAGATGTACACATCTTCCAACACAACTTCTTAGAATCATGTGTGCTAAGAGGCACCAAAATTTGAGCTTCTGAAGTGCTGCAGCCACTTCCCTGCACCACTAGTGACTGGCTGCCAACTGGATGTGGCACCATTCACCACCACTCTCTGGGCCCAGCCCTCCAGCCAGTTCTTGACCTGTATCAGAGTGAATCTTTCCAAACCATGAGCTGCCAGCTTTGCAAGGAGCTTGTTGTGGCAGACAGTGTCAAAGGCTTTACTGAAGTCCAGGTAGACTACATCCACAGCCTTCCCTGCATTCACCAGGAGGGTAACCTGATTATAAAGGAGATCAGGTTGGTCAGACAGGACCTGCCCTTCCTAAACCCATACTGGCTGGGCCTGATCCCTTGGCCATCCTGTAGGTGCTTTGTGATGGCACTCAGGATGACCTGTTCCTTAACTTTGCCTGGCACCGAGGTCAGACTTACAGGGCTGTAATTTCCTGCTTCCTCCTTCCAGCCCTTCTTGTGGATGGGCATCACATTGGCCAGTTTGCAGTCTTCAGGGACCTCTCCAGTGAGCCAGGACTGTTGATAAATGATGGAGAGTGGCTTGGCCAGCTCATCTGCCAGCTCAGCACCTCAGGATGGATCCCATCTGGTCCCATGGACTTGTAAGGATCCAAGTGGCTCAACAGGTCCCTTACTGCTTCCTCCTGGATTACAGGGAGACTGTACCAGTCCTTGTCTCCATCTGTCAGTTCAGGAGGCCAGCTGTCTTGGAGACAATCTGTCCCACTATTGAAGATTGAGGCAAAGAAGGTGTTAAGTACCTCTGCCTTTTCTTCATCTTTTGTTACTATATTCCCTTCTGCATCTAATAAGGAGTGGAGGTTGTCCTTGCCCCTTCTTTTGCCATTAATATATTTATAGAAACATTTTTTATTTTCCTTTACAGCAGCGGCCAGTCTAAGTTCTAAATGGGCTTTTGCCTCTCTAATTTTTTTTTTTTCTATAAGACATAACAATGTCCTTAAACTCTTTGTGGGATACCTCCCCTTTTTTTCCAAAGGTGATACACCCTCTTTTTTTCCCTTACTTCCTTTAGAAGCTCCTTGCCCATCCAGTCTGGCTGTCTCCCTCGTTGGCTCATCTTCTGGCACATTGGCACAGGCTGTTCCTGAGCCTTCAAGAGTTCTTTCTTGAAGTAGGTCCAGCCTGCCTGGACCCCTTTGTTTTTAAGGGCTGTTTCCCAGGGAACTTTCCCAGTTAGTTCCTTAAATAAGTTGAAGATTTCCCTTCAGAAGTCCAGTGTGGAGGTTTTGTTGATGCCCCTCCTGGTTTCACCATATATTAAAAACTCTCTAGTTTCATGGTCGCTGGACCCCAGGCAGCCTCTGACCACCACACCTCCCACCAGCCCTTCTCTGTTTGTGAACAGCAGATCAAGCAGGGTTGCACCCCTAGTAGGGTCACATAACAGCCGGGATAAGAAGCTGTCCTCCATACACTCTAGGAACCTTCTAGACTGCTCCCAGCAGATGTCTGGCAGGTTAAGATTGCCCACAAGGACAGGGCAAGTGATCTTGAGGCAGTTTCCAGCTGCTTAAAGAATAATACATCTTCCTGGTTGGGTAGTCTATAACAGACTCCAACCAGGATGTCAGCCTTGTTGGCCTTCCCCCTTATTCTTACCCACAGGGACACTGACAATACAGACTTTTGATGCAGGAACAAAACTGACACTACTGCATCCATGGTGCAAGAGTTCCCACATCTACAGAGAGACGAAGAGCAGGACGGAATGTGAAGCTGGGCCAAGAAGTTGAGTATCACACATGAAGTGTATCCTTGGCTCTAGACAGGGCCAAAGGGCCTTCTGAGGAGGGAGACCTATTACACAGATGTGCTCTCTTTGTGTTTTGAGTTCCCATTTTTCTACAAATTGAGTGAGATGGCTTTCATAAACATTTAGAAAGAATAATGGAAACTTGAAAGGAAAGGTTTGATTTCATAGAATTTTTACTGTTACGATAGTCCCATGAAAATAACACAGATGAAATGCAGATGGGGTCTGTGTTAAATTTACAAACACTCTGTCTGTACAGACTTGAACATGAAAACAGACGTCTCCTAAAGAAACTGAGTATAAGTTCAGAACAGGAAGATTGTTCTCTGTTCAGATGCGCCTTTATATTCCAAAATACTTGTAATAAAAAATAGACCTGCTTTGTTGTTTGCAAAGATATTCTGCAAAAAGGGCATAAAGTAGAAGAGAAAGAGGTGCAAGTGTGTTCTAAAGAAAGAAAGGATTAGGCAAGCGCCTTTGAGAATAGAGCGTGCTCAGACACGAAATTTGTGAAGGTCGCCGCCATCTAGTGATGAGATGTTGAAGATGTTGCTTGGAACCAAACAGCACTGAAACACTGAGAATTTTCCAGCTGTGTCTATTTTCTCTCTGCACATAAGATGCATCCTACACTAGTTGGGAGGGGTTGATTTATCGTCCTTTCTCTCTCTTCCCCCTTCTCTCTCTTCCCCCCTCTCTCTCAAAGTCTATGTCTGGTCAGAATCTGCAGAAGTAACTTTTGCACATTCGATATTGTTTTCAGTAGACATACTTCCCTGAGTCCCACTAGTGTCTGTGTGATTTCTCCCAAATGCCTCAGGTGTGTAAAGAGCCAGGGTATAGCATGCATATGTTGTATGTGTGGATCAAAAGGATACGTAACCTACAATGGGAATACTGTTAGTAACACTTAATAGGAACAACAACAACAACAACAAAAAAAAAGACATTGAAAGTACATCATAATATCATAAAATCAGTGTTTTCACTATAAGTGTGAACATTTTAGTAGCCTTCCAGTATCTGAAGGGGGCCTACAGGAAGGCTGGGGAGGGTCTATTTACAAGGTCTTGCAATGACAGGACATGGGGCAATGGGTTTAAACTAGCACAGGGGAGATTTAAAGTGGATGTCAGGAGGAAGCTCTTTCCAGTGAGGGTGGTGAGGCACTGGAACAGGTTGCCCAGGGAGGTCGTGGATGCTCCCTCCCTGGAGGTGTTCAAGGCCAGGTTGGATGAGGCCTTGAGTGAGCTGTACTAGTGGGAGGTGTCCCTGCCTATGGCAGGGGGCTGGAACTAACTGATCCTTGAGGTCATTTCCAACCTTACCATTCTATGATTCTGTGATAGGGAAGGAAGCACTGCAGTGGGTGAGACAAACTTCTGATTAATACCTATTGACTTGGAATTGTTGAAATAACAGAGTCGAAGTATGTACTTTGTGTAGCAGTTCAAAGAAAAGTTCTTATATTGGCAAGCTCAGCCAAATGTAAGGATGGATGAAGCTTTAAGGGCCAACAAGTGAAGCCTATATTTGGCTGTGTGTTGAAGTACTATGCACACCTGAAGCACTAAACCAAACAAACCAGGCCTGGCTTCACTATTCTTTCCTTCTCTCTCACCCTCAGGTGTGCCTGAGGTAACAAATTGGTCTGACAGATGATCCTGCAGCCTGTGATATCCATGGGCGAGTGCTAAGGAGCCTGAGAGAGGCTATAAGGGTGTGCTGCTTCAGCTAGCAGCTTCTCAAAGGAGCTGCAATAATAGGCAGCAGCATCTTTTCACCACCAGCCTGCAGTGTTGTCATATCCCAGTTGCTAGTGTGTGTACGTTACTGACTCCTTAACAGTTGCTTATAGAGGACTATGTAGAGTTAAGACTAGATTTCTACTATAATGTTTTGCTTCCCAAGCTGTGCCCTGGTTCACAAAAAGGGGCCTACTGGTGAGTGAGTGTAGTGCAATTCCAGTGACTGAGGTGAAAGTATTGCCTTAGCAAAATTACAGTTTACATGAAGGTTATGCTGCTCACTCTAGTGTGCACACGTGATTCTGAACCCTCTGCAAACTGCAAGCTTGGAAATGTCTTCCTAGGACAGAATTAGAACAATCAAGCCTTGTAGCCCCAAATGTGTATGTTACAGTTGCTAGGTCACTGCAATATGAAAAAGGGCCAACTTCTGCCTCTGAAATCTACTTCCTTTCCAAAGCTGGTTGCCACCCATGAGCCAAAATCTGATGACCTTTCTGGGGAAGAAGCATAATCAAAAGTGTCATCAAGATACTTAATCTGATTCATTATCTCAGCATGCATCCCTTCAACAGCAGAAGCGTGAAGTAAGAGAGAGCATCATCATAACAATGACCTTGACCAATCTGCTAGACTTCTAATTTGCCCAAATAAAACTGTGCCAGCAATATGCATTGCAGCAATCAAACTCAATCTGTTTTGTGCCTCTACCCAAAGTTCATTACAACTGACTTGCAGTTCTAAAGGGCCTGTTGCTCAATCAGCTAATTTAAATATTGCACCAGGGACAAAACTAAGTCATATTCGGACAATGAGAGGCTCGAGTATGATGAAGGGAATAATTCTCTTGGAGCTGCTTTATGGAAGTAGACCTCTGTTTTTGTTTTCTGCTGGAGGTCAGCTAAGGAGATTGTCTTTTTATTGATACTGAAAAATAATAGTCTACTGTTTGGACTGATGAGTAATGAAAGGAACCATTCCATTCAGCAGAAGGTCCGGTACTGCAGTCCTTATGAGAACAGATAAAGTCTGATAAGAGCAGCAAATATAAAATTGCAGCTAGGAAAACTGTTCAAGTCTGTGAGTTGATGAATCATACTTGTGACCTTGGATGATAAAAGTGAAAGGCCCTCAGCTTCTTAATATCTCTGGGAAAACATAAGGCTCTTCAAACTCTCTAGCTACCACCTATCTGGTAACCTCTATATTCTCCTAGGTCTGGCAGTACTCAATATTTCAACGTGGATAGAGATGGTGCTGTAGTCTTTGCAGGCAGTATAAAGGTGGAAAGGGTGCTCAGAATTCAGAAGGGCAGGGTGGGATTTCAAAATTATTTTAGTGAACAGGAAAACTACTCTGGGGCTAAAAACCAGAAAACACAAACAGAAGGAAACTTGGTGGCATCAAAAAGAGGATCACAGAGGCATGCAGGGATAAATCATGCTAAATGTCCACATTTAAAAACAACAGATAAGGACAAGAAGCAGGTTACAAAGGAGCTAGATATTAATACTGATTCTGCTGGATGACAGTATAGAGAACTACTGGAAAGAGAAAGCAATGGGAATTATTTGCAAGCTGTGAAGTAGTGTTTGCTCTACCCAGCACCAGAAAGGCTTCTGCTGCAATGCTTAGTATAGTACTGGGGAGGCATCACAGCTTAAGAAGTTCAGTGAAAAACGATGGGACTGCTAAGGTCAGAACAAAAGTTTATGACTAAGCATTGAAGATTTGGAATTATTTAATCTACAACAAACTGAAAAGTCTTCAAACAGATGAAAAAGTTCCAAAAAATAGAAGATAACCATTTTCTACATATTGTATGGACAAGATAAGAAACCATGAACTTAAACTACATCAAACTTTATGCCAGACAAATACCAGTATTTTTTTATAGCAAATATAGGCACAAACTGGTACTGTATAATTATGCTGACAGAAAGTCTGGATCAAACAAAAATCCATCAGGAACGCTGTGGAAATATCTGACTATAAAGAAAGGCATGAGGGAAAAGGGAAAAACCCTGCTTCCTTTAAATTTGTTCTACCCTTATTTTCCATCATGAAAATGAGACTTTCTCAGGTAAGGGTATGTAATACTACTTCCCTTTAAACTGAGCAGGTCCTTGAGAGCACAGACCATTGTTTCAAGATTTCAAACTCAAGGAGACTAAGAAGACTGAAAGTTCTTTACATGTATATAGTCTCCCAAATGATTCACACTTGCCAAATTTAACGGCTTTCAATGGTGATCATGATCAGCAAAGATGAGTTAGGTTAGGACATTCCTATCGCATTTAGATGATAACATGCCTTCCAGGAATATAATACAGCACACATTTCATAGAACCATAGAATCATAGAACGGTAAGGTTGGAAGGGACCTCAAGGATCATCTAGTTCCAACCCCCTGCCATAGGCAGGGACACCTCCCACTAGTACAGGTTACTCAAGGTCTCATCCAATCTGGCCTTGAACACATCCAGGGAGGGAGCATCCACAACCTCCCTGGGCAACCTGTTCCAGTGCCTCACCACCCTCACTGTAAAGAACTTCCTCCTAACATCCAGTGTAAATCTCCCCTCTGCCAGTTTAAGCCCATTGCCCCTTGTCCTGTCATTGCAGGACCTTGTAAATAATCCTTCCCCAGCCTTCCTGTAGGCCCCCTTCAGATACTGGAAGGCTACTATCAGGTCCCCTGGAAGCCTTCTCTTCTCCAGGCTGAAGAGCCCCAACTCTCTCAGCCTGTCCTCATAGGAGAGCTGCTGCAGCCCTCTGATCATCTTTGTGGCCCTCCTCTGGACCCGCTCCAACACTTCCATGTCCTTCCTGTGCTGAGGGTTCCAGAACTGCACACAGTACTCCAGGTGGGGTCTGACGAGAGCAGAGTAAAGGGGCAGAATCACCTCCCTTGCCCTGCTGGCCACGCTTCTCTTGATGCAGCCTAGGACTCGGTTGGCTGTCTGGGCTGCATGTGCACACTGCAGACTCATGTTGAGCTTTTCATCAACCCAGACTCCAAGGTCCTTTTCCTCAGGGCTGCTCTCCAGCCATTCACCACCCAGCCTGTATTTGTGCTTGGGATTGTGCCTACCCAGGTGCAGGACCTTACACTTGGCCTTATTGAATTTCATCAGGTTGGCCTGGGCCCAACTCTCCAGCCTGTCCAGGTCCCTCTGGATGGCATCCCTGCCCTCTAGCAAGTCGACTGTGCCACACAGCTTGGTGTCATCTGCAAACTTGCTGAGGGTGCACTCCATTCCTCTGTCCATGTCACTGACAAAGATGTTAAACAGCACTGGTCCCAGCACTGACCCCTGAGGGACACCACTTGTCACTGGTCTCCAGGTGGACATTGTGCCGTTGATCACCACTCTCTGTGTGCCACCATCCAGCCAATTCCTTATCCAGCGAGTGGTCCATCCATCAAGTCCATGCTTTTCCAGTTTGGTGACCAGGATGTCATGTGGGACAGAGTCAAATGCTTTACTCAGGTCCAGGTAGATGACATCAGCTGCCCTTCCCTTGTCCACTGTCGCTGTGACTTCATCATAAAAACCCCCTACCATAGGCAGGAACACCTCCCACTAGTACAGGTCATTCAAGGCTTCATTCAGCCTGGCCTTGAACACCTCTAGGGAGATTGTGGAGCACAGAATCACCCAATGTGATCTTCGATGCTTAAGATACTGTTTATTAATATGCCTCATGCTTGAATTTGGCACTTAGAATTTTATAATGCCCCTCTTCTCATTGTGTAGCCACCCATGTTCTATGCCATGCTATCTTACTAAATAACTTTAAAAAAAATAATACAAGGCAACCATGATGTTAGATTTGATAGTGAAGCGGCCTTAGTTAGAAAGAAAGATCTCTTGTTTCAGCTCTGTCTCTAGTCAGGCTTTTGATGCTTTCTCCTGAGGTTTGAGAAACATGGGTTTGAACTTCCTCTACCTGAGGGAACCATTCATCAGAGCAGCCTGCTTCTTATAGCCAAACTAGCAGTTTGCTACGTAAAGGTAGGCAAAAATGCCTTGTCTATGTGTATTTAAGAGCAGAGTAAACAATGAAGCAATTTTCGGCTGCAAAGCCCAGCCTCACAGTGGAAGAAATGAGCTTCTCTGTTTAGTGCTGCTGGCTGTCAGCTTGCTTCCTGGTGCTCAGCTTGTAGGCTGTTGGGATTTGCACAGCTGTACACAGCCTACTCTGGAGATTGGGGCATCTCAAATAATTTTTTTTAATTGTTTTTTGGAACTGTCTTGCCTATCAGCTGCAACCTCTAGTCTTTAGCAAAAGCTTTTTAAAAAATCTACCTGTGCTGAAGAGTTTGACCTAAATGTGTGTGTTGCTATCTTGGGCTAGGTGTCTTTGCAGCTTTGCTTCAAAGGTTAAGTGTTTGCCACTTGTTGCCTTTCTGTGAATTCTGTTACTTTTGGTAGCTTTGGACCAGGCTCGGCAATTCCTCTGGCTTCTTTTTTTTTTTGACGTTGCATGTAACTCTCTGAAGTTCCCAATGGAGGTAAAACAGCAACCAGCATGCTTTCTGTAGAGTGGACAAGAGTGTAAGCTGTTCTCTTCTTTAGGCAATCCCATTTCATTGTATCACTGAAGTACAAGAGGTCTAATTATGAAAGTTAGGAGACCCAAAAGACAAATAGGGCCATTTAGCTCTCTTTCTTTGTGATTAAGCCCAGTTTTAAACAACACTTCTTAGCCTGTAACCCTTTGTGATATGGACTGAGTTTAAGTTCTCTGGAATGAAAAGGGGAGTCAGTAGGCCCTGTAACAACCTCTTGATGATGATGATCCACCCTTAAAATGCAAATCAGTTGGACTAGGGTGTAGCTAATAGCTTTTTTTTTTTTTAGTGTTTTGTGTTGAAGAAGTAGTTAAACCACGAACAGCAACTATTTTATTAGTGAAAATACACACCAGGAGAAGGTACATGGTACAAAGCTTAGGTTGTGCCCTAACACTGGCATATATTTCTACGAGACATCTCAGGCACTACATGCAAGAGGTTTAGGAGGCATTTGCCATCTGGCTTACATATGATTCCTGGCCCTTTTAAATTTTGTTTCTTCATTCTCTTTTGACAGATTTTGGAAGCAAAGTTCATGTTTTTGTGCACTTAACTGTCACTGTCATTAAATTTTGGCAGTTATAGTTGGATTCATTTTGTGTAATGTAGAGCCAAATGTTTGTGCCCTCATCTCCTCCCTTTTCAGATGGCAAGAGCTTTTAATGTGTTTTCAGGGTGAGGCGTGCCAGAACCTACCACTTAACAGATTGTCTTTCACAAACAAAGCATTTCATCATTCAATTAAGCAAAAACATGTTAAACCATTAATGTGTGTCTTGGGTGTGCTGGGAGACACAAGGCTGAAGACAGAGTGACTTCAGCCGCCTGAGCAGTACTTTCATGCTTTGGTAATGTGCATTCTGAAGTGGCCAGTTGCTGTTGTGAAATGGACTTTCTGTATTTGAAAGAGCTTCTAAAATTTTAAAATGCTTTTCTTTTATGTTTTATTGACTACACTTATCTTTTGGAAAAAATGAGTTATTCCTGTTGGCCTGTTGACACAACTGCATACTAACTCTCTGCTGACCCTGACTCTTTCCTCAACTATTAAAGTACATCCCAAATACTTTTTTTTTTTTTTTTTTTTTTCCCCCAGTTTTGTGTAATTGTAGATGATGAAAAATGCACCAGATGGAAACATTTTGGAAGCAGGGCCACAAATTAGAGGCACATTTTTATTTTGCTTTGTATCAGTTCTTTTAATAATACAGAACTGTTAAACATATATTAATATAGACTGTTAGTAAATGTATACAATATCATTCTATATTACTAAAATACCACTATTTACACTTGGTATTTCAAATGGCATAGCAGATATCTGAGTGGGTCTCACAACTGTATGAAGTAGGTAGAAATGCTGAACTCTGAGATACCAGAAGTTAAGGCTGTGTTTACAGTGGTAAAGTCATTTTAGGGAGAGGTTCTCTTATCTGTACTTTGAATGCATATATTGCTTTCCCAAACCATTAGAGAAAAACATGTATAGGAAAACTATTAATAAAATGGTTGAGATGATTTTTAAGCAGTGCAATGATCCATGTCCAGCTAAAACCAGAACCCTTAAATGTACTGTACCCTTGGTGCGATTTAAATCTGTTACTGTGTCCCTTGTCCTCAGGGATATACTCTCTTTCTCTTAGCAGTAACTGATTATATTTTGTTAAGGTAGTTCATGGACTTTCTTTTCTGTTTTCTTTTCTAGAAGATTTCCTTTAGATGTTACCTGAGGTTATGTTTTCTACACTTCACTTTTATTACCTCCCTGGACTCTCTCCACTTGGCTCACATCTTTCTTGAAGTGCTGTGCCCAGAACTCTTGCTGCTGCCTTACCAAGGCTGAGTAGAGCTGAAGTCTCTGTAAGGCAAGACAGAGTGGCTCATAAAGTACTTCAATCTGTATTGACTGCCAGTAGTGTCAATAGGCCACTCCAACAGTCAAGACTCACAGAGATGCAAGAGTCCTTGTCATGTTCTCTTCTTCCTCCCACTCTTAGCAGTGCACCTAACACTACAGACAAATGCATGCCATGCTCCTTGATTTCTAGCTAAGTCAGAGTCAAGGCTGCAGTGATTGTCTGAGGGTGATTCATTGTTGCCTTCTTTGAAAAGGCAACTCCGTCACTCCTGATTTTTCAACTGTACTTTGATTCCTGAAAAGCAATACATGCTTGATACATTGATAGTTGTAGGAAATATGAACAAAATTATTATCTGGCAATACTTTATAGAAGTCCTAAACTGCTCTGGATAAGAAGCTTTTCTCCTAGAATTCAGAGAAACAAAGAGCTCCATTTTTTCTTTTTCCAACCTAAAAGATTTTCACACGATTCAAACAATTTGTCCTCAAGCTTAATGATGTTACAGTGCATTCCTCAGATCAGTTCTCCAGCCAAATTAAAACTCTGATTATGTACTTTTTCTTCTTTATATTCACAAGTGATGGTTGTAATTTTTAGCAGAGGTGTTGAATGTACTAGGAAGGATAACCTCAAAATGCAGCTGATTTTCAGAACTAAGAAATGTCTGAATATTAAACAGATAGAGATCTTCCAAAAGTTCTTCTAATGACTCTTAGATAAAAAAAAAGGTCATATGTGCTGCTGCATGGGGATTTTTGATACTATTTCTAGGAGGAGGCAAAACTAGAACTGAGAAGGCTGTCTGCCAAAAAATTCCATTTTCTTCCACATGACCATGAAAGATCAATTAGTCCATGTTATGAAGCAGGACAAAAAAAGGATTCACTGGATCTGTTTTGTGTTTGAAAGTTGTATGCACGGATGCTCTTAGTGACTTCCAATGACTCTCAGTTTTGGGGGTAAAGTTTTTGTGATTTCAAAGGAGTAAGTGTATGGGCTTTCTGATATCAGTGAGCAACTGGATGGCAGGGGGGGTGGACTCGATGATCTTTGGAGGTACCTTCCAACCTCTAATACACTGTGATTCTGTGTTAATCTAGAACTTGGCCCAGGAATCCTATGAATGTCATTGTTTCGAACAGATAAAACTCAGCAATTTTGGCTTTGCAGAACCAGAATCAACCAGACATGATGGTGTCTCAACTGTATAAAAGCAGGATAAAAATTTGGACTGAAAACGTAGCTAATAGATGTTCCTTCAGGCCTTATACAAGTCATTTAGTATTGTGCTGGTTTGAGACTAATTGGAATATTTTAATGAAAAAAAAATAGATTATAGGCTGTGAAACGAAAACAATGGTGATGTCTACTTCACTCATAGGTTTGCTGAGATGTGTAAGAACAAGAACACAAACATAGATTAGATACAGAGAAAGTCTTGGTCTCTCTAGCTGCGGGTTTGGTCTTGGCCTCTCTGCTAACCTGACTAACCGCTCTGCTTCTAACCCCCCGGCTGATACTCCAAATTCACCTTGGGCTTAACACAAACCCTGGCGTAAGGTAGAGTGGTGGAAAGAAGGTGGAAGGGTGGTTGGGACCCCCTCCTGGGGACTCTGATTTCTGGGAGGGGTGTTGTGTTTCTGTATTCCCTTTAACTTGTATATTTCTGTAAATATTCCTGTATATTGTGTATATGTCTGCTTGTATATTGTGCTAAGCTGTAAATAGAGCTTCAGTCCTTAACTTCCAGCCAGCTGAGTCTAGTCTGAATGATTTTATAAAGTGTGGGGAAGCAGGTAACTCCCGAACCATCACAAGTATTTTGCTGTTTAATGGAAGCTGGATGAAGCTTTCATAAAAGTCTTAAACTCCTAAAAGCTTGCTATATTTAAAATAGACTTAAACACCTAGTCCATGTGCGATTTACATTTCTGGTAACATCGTGAATAGTTTTTGAGAACTATTCTTTCTACACTGAATGAATTTCTCTTATGTTCATAATCACTTTGACTAGGCACAACCTGTTAAGAGAGTTTGGAGTTCAGGTTTAGGTCCCGATCTCTGTTTTGCTGAGGCTGCCTTACAAATGTGAATCGTACAAAGTGGTCATTCTCACTATCTTTTCTTTGGAGGTCCCTATGATGCTGAACTCGACTGGAACCACCTAATACTATTTAGGCTAAAGGTTATTTTCCCATCTTATCACAGAATGGTTTGGGTTAGAAGGGTCATCTAGTCCAACCTCTTTGCAGTGAGGCTTGCACCTCCAACAAATCTTATCTTGAATGTTTCCAGCGATGGGGCAACTATGACCTCTCTGGGCAACTTGCTCCAGTGTTTCACGATCCTCATTGTAAAATATTTCTTCCTTGCATCTAGTCCAAATTCACTTTCCTTTAGTGTAAAACCATTACCCCTTGTCCTGCCTCAACAGGACCTCTCTAAATACTGAAAATAAGGTCTCCCTGGACCCTTTTTCCAGGTTGAACAACTCCAGCTCTCTCAGCCTGTCTTCATAGGAGAGGTGTTCCAACTTTCTGATAATTTTTGTGGCTCTTCTCTGGATCCGCTCCAACAGGTCCTTCTTGTGCTGAGGGCTCCAGAGCTGGACACAGTAATCCAGGTGAAGTCTCACCAGACCAGAGTAGCAGAATCCCCTCTCACAATGTGCTGGCTGTGTTTCTTTTGATACAAGCCAGGATGCGATTGTTTGGGCTTCTGAGCTGTGAGTTCACATTGTCGGCTTATGTCCAGCTTCTCATTCACAAGTCCTTCTTTGCAGGGCTACTCTCAATCACACCACCACCCAGCCTGTATGGCTAGTGAGGATTGCCCTAACCCAGGTACAGGATCTTGCACTTGTCATTATTGACCCTCGTGAGGTCTGCACAGGTCCACTCCACCAACCTGTATAGGTTCCTCTGGAGATGCGAGCCCATGCGAACATCATGGGGTTACAACCAGATGACCTTTTGTGACCGTCTAGTCGAGTTTCCTCCTCCCTGATCTATCCTGGACACTTTTCCTCTGGGAGCTGCCAGCTGTCTAAATTCCGCCCCCGCCTTGGCGGGGGTTGGGGGTGAGTGTGTGTTCTGCAGCGATGTATTTCCTCCCGGCGCCACCAGATGTCACTAAGAGCCCAACGGAAAAGCGCTCTGCCGGGGCTAGGGAGACTGGAGCCCGGCGCGGAGAGCTGGTGCCGAGCTGGCTAGGACCGAGAGGACTCTGGTTTAGACTCCTTCTGCCACTCATTTCGGAACGGGAGTGTATAAGGACGTTTTAGAGTCCTTTTATGCTCTGCTTCTTAGATGAAAGCGCGTCCCGGGCTGGCTCGTTCCTAAATGCCAGTTTCAGGGGCGTGAAGGTAGGAACAGGGAGTGGGCGAGCTGAAGGTCCCTTTGTCCGGCAAGTGTCGTTCGTGCACATCCAGGATTTCCCTTTAGACTTTACCGAGGAGATGAGTACAGAAACTGCAGATGTTGAACAAAACACTAATACTTTTGATTAGCGTGAATCTGGTCGCCCTGTGCTCGGTCAGGGGCTTTGCTACTGAATGTGTGACGCAGTGATGAAAGGTTACGGGAGCAGAGAGCTACAAAGGTCCAAGGCACTTTATACCTTAGGATCCTTTAAGCATAAGTCCTTTGTCAAACTGCTCCATTCTTCACTGCCCTTCTGCTTGGCCCTGAGCATCAAAATGCATTTTTAAATGAGCGTTCTTTTGCTTTCTCCACCTTTGTTCTGAAAAGAGAAGGTCATAGACATTAAAGACCTCAAGTCCTGTGGCTAAATCAATGTTGTTCATCTCCTGAATTCCTTTAATTGCTTATTTCTTTTTCTTCTAGAATCAAATTCAATATCTTCCACCTCCAGTTTATGCCTATTTCTTCTTTATTGCTTATTTTCTCATCCAGGCTTTCATCCCACCTGATTTCTTCACACTGTTTTTACCACCAATTCTTAACTTTTTTATTTGCCTTATCAGTCTGAAATTCTAGATAGGAAACTTGCCTTTACCTTCCAGATTTTTTCATTCTTCAGATCTGAACTTAGGCTTAGACTGAATGTTAGAATAGACCAGTGTCCTAAAGCACAGAAAACTGCTTTTGTATTAAGGTTTTGTGTTCGGTTCGAGTTAGTGTCATATTTTAAGGTTGAAGCAATGAAACATAGAAGCAAATCATAACCAGTCTATTCTTTTAAATTATGTAATAGGAAAGAACAGCACTAGGCTCAGCAATTTTAGTTGCTATATTCTATGAATTCCTGTCAAGAGCTAATATTTGAAAGTGTAAATAAGAAAAAAAATTAGATTACATTTGCTACATGTCTTTTTAGTATGCAAAACTGGATATGCACAGAGACATATATATATAAATCATTAGCTAATTGATTCATTCTTGATACATGAAGATGTGATTTGTGTTTAAGTAAATTCTAGCTGGATGATGCTCCTATCAGTCATATAGATAACAGAGTGTGTGTCTGTGTGTGTGTGTTTGTGTGTGTGGTGTAAAAGCAGTGGATTCATTTCTTACAGTTGTAATATTCATCTGCTATAAACCATCACACCAAATTACACACCCCTTGGAACTTCCCTGTCTTCTCAAAAATGTTCGTTGTTCATTGTTTTTTCTTTTTTTCCCCTCAGCAATATTTCCTTGATATGAGAAGTTAGCACAAGGAAAAAAAAAAAAAAGTAGTAAAATAAACAAAGGAGGAACAAGTCACTTGAGGCTTGATGGCATGTTATATATTGCAGAAAGACTGCGACTGGTAGTATTTTAGGGTGCTCCGCTGTAACCTCTCACCACACCTTGATGCAGCAGAATCAGGTTACTGCCTCTTCTGCAGCTGTCTCCACCACAGCCTGCTGATAGCAGGTCTATGTCCTCCTTGACACAAACAATACTGTTGGGGTGCCTAGACATGCACTATCACGTACTCTGGAGGACAGCTGAGGGTGCTTTGTCAGCACCCATGTTTTCCTGGGAGCAGAAGTAGCTGAGGAAACCTATGGAGCTTGAGCTGGACACAACAAATTTTTGGATAGCACTTTGTGGGCAGCCTGCTGACTGTATAAACAGCCCTATATTGGGTGCTTGCTGATGTCTGTTTGAACATGATTTTAACATGGTTTTTAGCTTTTCTCCTTAATCAAGTATTATACATCGTTGCAGCTATCGTGCTTTTTGTTTCACTGCACTCTGGTGTACAGCAGAAGTTGACCTGTATTTGAAATAAGGTATAACTTAATTGGGCAAAGCACACTACCAAACAGCAGTCCTTGCAAAATGTGTCAGAACTAACTGTTGATCTAGAACCTGGTCTGATAGGTACTCTTTTTGTCACTTTTCTGTAGAAGAACCAGAAATCTGTTCAGAGATGACTTCTGACCTTGGTGGAGTGGGAAGATGTTTAGAGCCTGAGGGGGCTGAGATGCAGAGCTACTTACTGACTCTTTGAGTGTTGCAGATATAACAGGTTAAAAAGCGAGTTCTGTGAGGGGAAACCATCTCACTCCTGAAGACCAGGAAAGTTGAGAGGACAGATTGATTCGAGCAAAATTGTTTAGAAAAGAAACTGGTGTGAGCAATTTCTGTAGATCCTAGGGTTTCACAGTTCAAAGTTCTTCCCATGATGCAGAACTCCTGTAGACAAAGATTACAAGATTTCTGGTCACTCCTCTGTGGTGCTGAAAGCCCCTCAGGCTCAACTGAGCCCACTCTCATCAAGTGGCAGGAAAATGGCAAGACTCTGGCAATCGACTCTTGAATATTCCCAGACCTCCTAGGCCTCCTGCTTCAGACTGAGAGTGTGGGATTCCTTGCAAGATTTGCTTTGAAGAAATCTTGAAATATCTGCATTTATTGTGTATTGAGGAATATTCAAAGCTCCTTGGCTCGCTGCATTTAGCATTAAGCCAGTTTCCTTATGTAACAGGCAAATCCTTAGCACAGCACACTGTTGAGGGAAATGTCTACCATCACAGATCATTTCTTAGTCCAGGGTGGTTAACTCAACTCAGATGTGTAGCTGAGCTGCATTCCTTAGGTTTCAACTAAGGCTGTCAAAGCAAGTTCCAGCCAGTAGGGAGGCCTGAGGCTGAAATAAAGTGTTGCTTTACAGTCCTAAACTGAAAATGTGCTTATTGCAATACACATTTGAAGGAAAGATGGTCTCCAAAGCATCTACCCCTCTCTTTATCATAGCCTCACCCATCCAATACTATCTCTGAAGCAGAGGGTGCCCATGGTCTGCAAGCAACACAACTGTCTAGCAGAGTCATTCAGCCCTGCTGGGTCGAACTGGATTGACTCTGTGGGTAAGGAGAGCTTAGTCCCAGAAAGGATGACTGTGTTTGTTCCAAAAGGTCTCCTATTCAATGACACCATTGTAAAAGATATCTTCCCGTGATAAGTTGATGTAACCTGTAATGAGCCAAGAGCTACTTTCGTGTTTGTCTTTCTGAAGACATCTCTTAGAAAACCTGTCATCAGCTACCTGCGGGCATCACATAGTTGTTCTCTGCACATGATCTAGTATATTAAATCATCAGTAGAAAACAACAGTGCAGTGTTCATTTTCTGTCTTCTGGGACTTTAAAAGCATGAAGTAAACTTTTGCTGTATCTAACAATGCTTCTATGAGAAAGTCATACTACAAAGTTGGGAGTGGCTTTTCCCACAGAACAGCATAGATATAGCAGGGTATAAAATATCCTCACGTCTCCCACACTGTGCATTAAAACCAGGAATAATTACACCAGTTATTTCAAAACACTGAAATAGCTATTGATGTTTTCTGTCCATCACATTCTCCAGTGAGACAGCACAATCTGAAATGTATTTTCAGATTTTAAACAGTAGCATGAGACGAGAGTAAGTTTTCCCCTCAAATAAAGTGTTCAGTGAAATATGCTCTATAGGACACCAACAAGTTGCTTGCCGAGTTACTGGGCTGATCTGCATCAGCTGCTGTAGTCAGATATGGTGTATCAAGGTTTCTGAAGATGAGGATAAAGCCAGACAAGTGATAATGTAAGTATCCGTAAATAAAAAAGGACTAATGGAGGTAGGATCACTGCAAACAGAAGCAATAATCACTGTTCAGCTGAGCAAATACCTGTCACTTGATGCAGCTGACACATGAATAGCCTCAAGCCATGGGATTAATAAGGTAACCAAACTGTTACATGGTAGAATTGTTAATTCCTATCATATCTGAATTTGGTTCAACCTCTGAATGGCAGTTGATTTTAGGAGAAAAGTTCCATAACAGTGAGGAGTATTTAGGATAACACTCACCCAAATAAGCATTCACTAGTATATAAAAATAAACAAAACCAATATTAATTTCCTTGATGATTCTCCAGTGTCAATATTTAACATACTCTATTGTTCTGACATCTGGACCATTAAACAGATAAAGATAATAGAGATTGGGAAAATCGCCAGCCAAGCTCCCTGCAAAGTTGGGGTGTTATGAAATACTAATTACAACTATGATGCCTAAATTTGAATATGTTATCAAACCTCTGGAGGTAAAAGGCAAAGCAAAACAAAACAAAACAAAAAACCCAACAGTGACTGAAACCCACTCTCTTCAAAACAAAACAACCTTCTCAGAAATTCATCCAGAAACCTGCAGAACTGCGTAAGGAAAGAGGAATTTGTGTAGGTAGTTCTTTACTCAGTAATATCAGCTTTTGGAACATGGTAAGTGTTAAGCGTTCATTCAGTAAACTAAACCAGATACTTGGCTTGGTTGTTGCATGAGGTCAATCCACTTTTGCTGCCCTGTGGAAGACAGTGGGCTAAACAGGGTGGCAAACTGTGCACACACATTTCCCACCCAGGACAGAACAGGTAGCTCCAGAATCTAAATATTTGTTTTTGTTTTTTTTTTTTGTTTGTTTTTTGACAACTTAGCTACTTTGTTCTTCTCTCTCTTTTTACTCATGACCCGCTTTATGACTTTACAGTGCCTTTATAACTTTTCTTTCACGTATATGCGTATGTAAATATGAACATTTCCTTAACACAATGTTGCAAATGCTCTTAGTTCTCTTAGCTAGGGTGAAAAGTTGCAACCCTTTTGACATTTTTTTGTGATTTATGTCAGTTCCCCAAGTAATTTATATTATTGGCATGTGCCTTACATTTTGGTGACCGTATTAAAAAAAAAAAAACCAACAAAACGCAATTCTCACTAGGAATAAACAGGACTACTTTTAAGACAGTATTTCTCAGGATGGAAAAAAAACCTTTGTGCTGCTCAGAAGCCTTTCATCAGCTTCAGAGAGGTTTATGTTCCTTAAAGTAAGATTGCTCCTTTACAGAGTGAAGGCTGATCTTGAACTCTGGCTTCATATTCACACCTGGGTACTCCTCCTAAATTATATTGATGGCGGTATTTAATGATACTATTTCTGATTCTCCTCTTCTCACCTGTTGGTTTTTTTTTCATTACATGATAGATATTAGTATTAGAATGACATATGATGAAGTTAAAGTCATCATAAAAAAATATTTTATAAAACATGTAAAGCCTTCTTGCTTGGGGATTTCTAAAAGATGGGAAATGCTTCAGATGGGCTTCCAAGTCATATCTGACTCCTGTGCCCGCTCTGCAAGAGTGCTGTGGGAGCTGGAGGACGCAGCCTCTGACCACCACACCTCCCACCATCTCTTCTCTGTTTGTAAACAGCAGGTCAAGCAGGGTTGCACCCCTGGTAGGATCATGTAACAGCTGAGATAAGTTGTCCTCTATACACTCTAGGAACCTTCTAGACTGCCTCTTCTCTGCAGTGTTAAAGTCCTAGCAGATGTCTGGCAGGCTAAAGTCGCCCACAAGAACAAGGGCAAGTGATCTTGAGGCAGCCTCAAACTGCTTAAAGAATAATAAATCAAATTCTTCCTGTTTGAGTGGTCTATAACAGACTCCAACCAGGATGTCAGCCTTGTTGGCCTTCCCCCTAATTCTTACCCATAGAGACTCAACCTGATCATCCTTAATCTCTTCTTCCATGATGTCCAGAACCTCCCTAATATACAAGGCCACTCTACCCCTTCTCTCTCGCCTGTCTGTCCTGAAGAGTCGTTTCTGTGATGGCAACAACATCATAGTTTTCCTCTTGTACCAAGGCTTCCAACTCCTCTTGTTTATTACCCACACTGCATGCATTAGTGTACACACACTTCAACTGGGCTGCTGGTTTTACCCCTATCTCTGGCCTACCACCCTCAGCCTCTTCTGGTTCGTCTCTAGTGCTGCTGTGTTTAACCCCCTCTCCCTTCCAGCCTAGTTTAAAGCAGCAGTCCTGGTTAACAGGGGAAGCGCCACACAATTGGAGGCTTACTAACATGACACCTATCTACAAAAAGGGATAAAAGGAGGATTTGGGGAATACAGGTCTGTCACCCTGACCTCAGTACCGGGGAACATTATGAAGCAGTGCATCTTGAGTGTGTTCATACAGCAGGTGCAGGATAATGATGGGATCAGGCCTAGCCAGCATGAGTTCATGAAAGGCAAGTCCTGCTTGACCAACCTCATCTCCTTCTATGACCAGGTGACCCACCTAGTGAGTGAGGGAAAGGCTGTGGACGATGTCTATCTGGACTTTAGTAAAGGCTTTGATGCTATCTCCCACAACATTCTCTGTGAGAAACTTGTGGCCCGTGTCATAGACAGGTGGAGTCTTTGCTGGTTTAAAAAATGGCAGGGTGGCGAGGCCCAAAGATTGTGATAAATGTGGTTAAATCCAACTGGCTGCTGGTCACAAGTGTCCCCCCCATCACTTGGTACTGGGGCCAGCTCTGTTTAAATATATTTGTTAATTATTTGGATGAGGAGATTGAGGGCACCATCAGCAAGTTTGCAGATGACACTGCAGATGCAGGAGTGTGGATCTGCTCGAGGGAGCTACAGAGAGATCAGCAGAGAAATCTGGACAGGCTAAGTTAATGGGCTGAGATCAATAGAGTGAGTGGTTTAACAAAACCAAGTGCCAGGTTGCCACTTTGGTCACAACAACCCAAAGCAATGCTACAGGCTTGGAGAAGAGTGGCTGGAAAGCAACCTGGTGGAAAAGGATCTGGGGATGCTGGTGGACAGCAGGCTGATCATGAGCCAGCAGTGTACCCAAGTGGCCAAGAAGGCCAACAACATCCTGGCATGTATCAAAAATGGCATGTCCAGCAGAAGCAGAGAAGTGATTGTGCCTCTGTACTCGGCCCCGGTGTGGGCACCGCTTGAATGCTGCGTTCAGTTCTAGGTGCTACAGTATAGGAAAGATATTGAGGTCCTGGAGCATGTCAAGACAAGAGAAATGAGGCTGGGGGGGGGTTCGGAGAGCTTGTCATATGAGGAGTGGCTAAGGGAGTTGTTGAGAAGAGAAGGCTAAGAGGAGATCTTGTTGCTCGCTACAACTACATGGAAGGAGGTCATGGTGAAGCTGCTGTTGGTCTCTTCTCCCACGTAACTAACAATGGGATGAAAGGAAATAGGTTTGAGTTGTGTCCAGGGAGGTTTAGATTAGACATCAGGAAAAGCTTCTTTACTGGGAGAGTGGTGAGGCACTGGAACAGGCTGCCCAAGGGTGTGATGGAGTCACCAGTCTGGAGTTGTTCAAGAAACGTGTAGATGTGGTGCTCCTGGGTATGGTTTAGAGGTCATAGTAAGTGGGTTATGATTGGAGTCAATGATCTTAAAGGTCTTTTCCAACCTGAATAATTCTATGAATCTATGAAACAGTATCTTGTGTAGATACTTAGACCTCTACTTCAATGAACACACAGAGTATACCCCATCTGGATGGCTGTCATTTTCAGTTTGCACAAGTATAAAAGGTTAACCATTCAAGTTTCAGTTCACTGATTTCCTGCTGTTAGTGTTGTGTCCACAGTAAACACCTTGGTGAAGTAGCATAGTGATATATTAAATGCTTATTTACATGGGAAGGAATGTACATGCATGAAAGACCATGAATTTATAGTGAATCCTCTGCTCTGTACTAATTCCCATGGACATTGCTCGTAAATGCTATACATCCCTACTCCACTTTCAGAACTAAGGCCTTGTGGAAGAGCAATATAGACAAATGTAAAGAAGGACTAAAAAAAGAAATGAAACTTCACAGCCCAACAGTCTCTCCAGGATGGCTTTTGTATCCATCAGAGCTGTCAGACTCAGAGCTCCCTCACCAGTGGTACTCACCATTACATTTTCAGCTGTCACCACTTGGGCTGGAACTGTTTTACAGAGGACATCTGATTCTTGCATAGGGTGCATAGTGTTGAGAAGTAGTTTTGGTCTCTAACTTGAAGCACAGTTGATTCAGACCTGTTTTGACAAAGTAAAACTTGCTTGTTGTGAAAAGGAAGCAGTTACATAGCAAACTCTAATTACAGAGCAGTTAAGTTAATAGCAGAGCCAGTGTAACAGACTTGCTGAATTTGATTTGATCCAACAGCCCAATCTACCCTATGAACAAACTAGACAAGAATATTCCCTTAACCTTCCCCTTTTATCTTTCTGGGACTCGGTACACTCTCCTGTCTCATCTGCAACCTGTACCAGTTTAACTTGAACCATTTTTCCCACTGGCCTGCAATGTCCTTACCTATGGCAAAGTCTCATTTGTACCTATTTCTAAGTTGAGAAAAACAGATTATTGCCTCAGTTTCCTGCATTTTCAATATGTATATTGGATTTAATGTGTTAATTACTGCATGTAGATTAATTAGTAAATTAGCTCTTACTCTTCCTTATTTTGTATTTTGCTGGCTTCTCAGAGCCTCAGTGCTGTTTTTCCATGAATCTTTACTAAGTCAGTTCTGGCTCTATAAGCTACTCATCAATAGGTGGCACTACTTGGAGTGTGGTGGCATCAATTCACAACCAAATGAGAGACTCTGAGTTGGCTGGAGGAGCTGCTTTTGTCTGAAACAGGGGACCTTGGCTGAACGCTTGTGGAATTCGTGAACTGGGTCTGAGAGCCTCAGCCCAGATGTTTAGGTGATGCAAGCAGTGTTTGTGTGTTGAGCAGTGGTTGTAACCATCTGACATTATGCTGATGTAATTTGCCCTGCTGTATTGTAGGGCGAATGTCCATGTCCTCAGCAACCTCATACCCCACAGTGAGATTACTATTGGGAAGGCAGTAGCAGACTTAAAGCCTGGGTTTGGGGATCCCTCAACTAGACTCTAACAGCTCATGTTTCAAAAAGAAGCAATGCACTGTCAGAGCTGAAGAGGAAAGTAATTTAAATGTAGTTCTCAAACCTTTCGTGGGTTGGTGACATTACAAAGGAAGGACAAGAAACCATTTGTTTGATGCAACAGCCACTGCACTGATGAACATAGAATCATAGAATGGTAAGGTTGGAAGGGACCTCGAGGATCATCTAGTTCCAACCCCCTGCCATAGGCAGGGACACCTCCCACTAGTACAGCTCACTCAAGGCCTCCTCCAACTTGGCCTTGAACACCTCCAAGGAGGGAGCAGCCACAACCTCCCTGGGCAACCTGTGCCAGTGTCTCACCACCCTCACTGTAAAGAACTTCTTCCTAAAACATCCAGTCTAAATCTTCCCTCTGCCAGTTTAAACCCATTGCCCTTTGTCCTGTCATTGCAGGACCTTGTAAATAATCCCTCCCCAGCCTTTCTGTAGGCCCCCTTCAGATACTGGTAGGCTACTAGAAGGTCTCCTTGAAGCCTTCTCTTCTCCAGGCTGAAGAGCCCCATATGCATGTTATCATCCCGTTTTGAAAGGTTGCTGACATGGCTGCACCTACTTTAACAGATTTTATTGTCTTGAATATCACAAATTAAAAATAGTTAACCTTCAGGATAAGTTATTTAACAAATGTTTGCTTCCTGAATCAATGACAGCGGCATTAAGTTTGCTTGCTTCTTTTGTTTTTGCGCATATGGCAGTACATGGCTACCCCGTGGAAGAGAAACTGAAATATATACAGCTGTGAAAATTGTCTTCCTTACTATGCACTTGGGCCTTAAATGACTGCTAACACTTAGGTGTTCACTCTCTATATCAGCTTTTCAGGAGTATCAGTACAAGTTCATACTTGTGTCAGCAACACTGAGTTAACCATTAGTGAGAAGGCGATGCTGTACTAGCATTCTCTTCCAGAGGAGGAGCAACAGTATTTTGGGCCACAAAACAGAAAGACAAGATTGTGAAGTAGCTGGACACAAGTGTACCCCTCAGTGTCACAGTGTTACAGATTCTTATCAGTAACAAACATGAATTTAGATGAACCTGGTGGATAAAAGCTATCAAAAGAAGATAATGTCATTTTTACATAAAGCCTTAATAGTCTTGCTTGTGAGAGTATTCTTGCCTGGAAGTTTTCCAAAGTGGGAGACAGGAAAAAACCAAGCTGGAAAATGTTACTAATGTATGAAAGGGCATTTCAGGAAATAGGTAGACCTCAGATCTGTAAACTTGTTTGCTACAAGCTGAAGAAGCAGGAATAGCAGGTTAGGAAATCTAATGAAAGAACAAGCCAAACAAAGGCAAGACCAGTTTAGTTTGCGTCTTGCACCATCCTGAGGATCTATCTGAGCATATTCAATTAGATACTATATGTAAAAAGTCAGCAGCTTATACAGTTCTTTCTTGGCAATTGTTTCTTAATTAAGTTTGTGGGGTTTTTGTTGTTGTTGTTGTGGGGTTTTGTTGTTTGCTTGTTTGTTTTAATGCTTCAGGGTTTATTTTTCTGGATTGTCTTCAGAAACCTTATCCTGATGTGTCTAATTTAAGTCACTATTAAATTAGGGGTGTTCATGTTTTGTTTAAAAAAAAAAAAAAGGCAAATAAGGAAGTGGAGAGAGTCAGACAGAGGCTGCAATATGCATGGGTAGGATGGTAAATTAATCTCTCTTTTACTTAGCCATTCCAAGTTTTTGTTTCAAGTTTGGCATTCACAGAATGTACTTTCAGTATACTTTGCTCTTTCTTTTGATTAATCTATTAGCATAATCCTGCTCATCATTAGACATGACTTTACATCAATATTTAATTTAATAGAAAAGACCCATTGTTTGCCCAGGGATCTTGAAATGAATCAAAAAAGAGTTACAGGAAAACTTAAAGAACAATGGAAGCAGCACTCTTGGAAGCAGTGTCATTACACCTCCCTCCAGTAACAGAGAACTTACTCTAGGTAATGAATACACAGTCTGACAAACAGGTTTATTCCTGAATTTCTTCTGAAATGTCTCAAAGCTTTGATGATTTTCTGAAGTCTGGCTATGTTGCTATAGCTCTGGCTTTTTCTCAGCTGTGTATGATGCTTCTTTGGTGTTGAAGTCAACATTCTTATTCAGTGGTGTGTTAATATATATATATGTATTGAGAGGGATGTGCCACTGTACCTGAAGGAGAAAGCATACAGCTG
This sequence comes from Eubucco bourcierii, assembly GCA_013396675.1. NCBI lineage: Eukaryota > Metazoa > Chordata > Aves > Piciformes > Ramphastidae > Eubucco > Eubucco bourcierii. The sequence goes on from VWZE01005337.1 coordinate 258,490, forward strand.
GTGAATTTTCTTCCAGATTTGCTCTTGGTATCTGCTCTTCCTTATTCTTCCATCAACCACTGGTTTCCAGCCTTTGTTCAGCCTTCAACACTCTCTGTCCTGAAACAGTAAACTAATATTTCCTCCTCTTTCTTTCATTAAATCAGTTTACATTGGACAAGAAAATAAGGAGGTAGATTTTTTTTTTATAGCTTTGAACTTCTGCAGCTATGATTTGACATTTGGAATTTTTGGTGCTCAGCACCCCAGAAATCCTATTTCAGATGTTTAAAGTAATATTTTTGTTGTTTTGTTGCTAAGCTGCTTCAAGCTGTGCATAAGCAGATAAACTAGGGTGCATAGTTTTCAGTGGCACTAGGAATTAGTAGATTTTAAATGCAGATCATTCCCACAGCCAATGAAGTAAAATTCAAATGTTTTATTTTTACTACAGTAAGTACATATGTGAGCTTTGAAAAACTGTAAATGTAGGACATAGATAAGTAAAACAAATCTGTCAGGAAGACAACCTGTATTGTACCTTACTGTTCCATGAAACACATCAAAGAGTTCCTTGCATAACACTGGGACTTTAACGCTAGTAAATGCTCCGGTTGATGAAATTGACTGTTGATTTAATCACCGTGTTGGTGACTTGCTGCCTGCAGCTTTGGTCTGCCCACACCATTTCTCCTGGCACCAAGAAGCGCAGGCAGCCCATGGCTTTCTAATCATCCTTGCTGTGATGTTTGTGCCAGACTACCTGAGGATCCCAAACTGCCACACAGCTATTAATGTGACTGTAGAGAAGACAGGGAGTAAGTCATGTTATCTCCATTTTACAGATGAGGCAGGCAAGGGGGACAAAGGTGGGTTAAATGACATGCTGAAGGCCACAGTGGAAGTTTTTGGTTCAACCAACTTCCTTTGGCTCCAGCCCGAAATGCTCATGATACCTGCTGCAGGTAAACAGGAAAGCTGGGACTGAGCACAGGGAATCTCTTGCTGCCTTGCAATTAAACAGTTTTGTTTCTAAACACTTAGCCTGTTGATTCATAGTTGAAAGGGACTTGATATGACAAATTAACTGATGTATTTTAATAATTTAGAAGCACTTTTCCTTTTCCTTGACACCTTCCCAGAGCTAGGGATGGTTGAATCTCAGCAGTGGTTACCCACACCCTTCTTCCAAGCTTCAGGTACAAACATGAGGTGAACTGGTAAAGTTTCTGTTCCTCATTTGCTAAGCTGGTTTCCTTGGGGCTCTGAAACAGCAGGAGAAAGAACACAAAGGGTGACTCCAAGGTAGATTCAAACTTTGGACATGAGGAATATTTTGTTTTATTTTTCAGTGAGATTCCACTTAGGTTGTTAGAACATTTTCTTCCCCTCTGTATTTCTTTATTACAGTTATTTTTAAATATTCTTCGATCATGCTGCCTTAGTGTTGTTTATCTCACAGAGTGTAGCCTTTTGTCTCACAAGAGCAGGTTCACTCCCTCCCTGCCTTGACACATGCTGCTGAATGTGGCTGTGTTCTTGCTGTGCAGCGGATCTATTCATGGTTTTACGAGTGGAAAGGGCTGTTTGCCGTGTGGAGCCCAGCAGGGCTAATAGCATATTTTTTCCCTGAGCTATTATCCCATTGGATTACCACCTGCCTTTTTTACTATTTTGCAGGCTATTTACATGGTCAGCTAATAAGTGATAGGTAAGCTTACTACTAATTGAGTTCTTTTTTTAGGAGTGCAATTTGTGGTGGACAGACCACACATAAGGTACCAAGAATAATTCTCCAGGAGTATGTAGGCTCTTGCTCAAGTCAGTTATCAGGCTGAGCCACAAACTCCATGTTCTGGATAACTTCAGACAAAATATTCCTCTTCAGGAAAAAGGTTTATACCTTATGGTGGAAGGTTTAGGAGAATTACCACCTTGAATAAGGGAAATATATAGCTGGCTGCTGCTATAGCTGAGGTTGTATATTCATTCCACTACTGTTGTGTGCTAAAACACTCAGTTTTTAGAAGCAGACAGCGGTAACTTTAAGTCTATATTTACAATCAAAATAATTTTACATTTTTTTTTCCCCCCCAAGTTCACAATCAGCTATGTCAGCTATGTTTGGTCTCCACTGCTTCCATAGAAAATTTGCAGTAGGTGAGGTACTGGTGATAGGCTTCCAAAAAAAAAAAAAGGTTACTAGGCACCTAGGCACAAAGTTTAGGAGCTTCTGCCAGTGACCCACCTAGCCCCAGTTTCCCACTGCCGAGTAGGTAGCTTATTCCACTCTTTCAGAGCATGGTCAGCAATGCTTTAGTGTTTAGCACTGTGCAATAAATGGAGTACAATTACTCACCTAAAAGCTGGGAAGTTTCACATATTTATACATCACTTTTTGTTTGTTTGTTTACAGTGCATTTTCAGGATTTTGATCAAGAACATAAACTGTCCTAATCCTTGTATTCAAAAGCTGAAACTTAAACACATCTGAGATTATCCTCAGTAACTTCAGAGCTTTTATCCTCATCAACAAGGATAATAACACAGAAAAGTTCCATGCAGCATATGATAATATTGCCTACGCAGGACCTTTGCTGTAGGACTCTAACCAGTACTTGTGTACACTATGTCCTGTCTATAGACCAGTCCAAGATCATTCTGTTGGACCATCTACCCCTCTGCATAAATCTGGTGCCTGGCACTCAAATAGAGAATGTTTTATCAGATATTTGAAGAAGACCATGGGAAGAAAAAAATAAAATTGAGAGAATGAAAAGGGAAAAGAAAAAGAAAAAAAAAAAGAGATAAATTAAATATAATTAAGAAAGATAAATTAAAAAATAAAAATAAGAAAAAGGAGAAAAGAGAAAAAAGCAAAAATTCTGAGGCACAGAAGGCTCATTCTAGTTCATTTAATTTCATTTAATTTCATTTTGTTTCATTTAATTTCATTATTTCTCTTTCCCACCAGAAACAGTTCTGACAATATAATAAATTAAAGAAGACAGGAAAGAAGCTCAATACCTTTTTTTAGTTTCGAAGTTGTTACCATATGTCTAAGCAGCATATAATTTCTAGATACCATTTTCATTGTACTGACATCAGTAACATTTTAAATCTAATTAACATGAAACAGATATGACAGGAAAAATGAGAAAAAAACATACTGAATTGCCATGTACAAGCTGCTTTTTAAATGGAGACATATTCTTTCCAACTTATCCCATGTGCAACCACTTTGATCACCACTGCAGAAAGAGGGAGGTGTAAAATATTGATAGTGTTGACATCAGTGGGGGTTTTACCACCAGCTCTAATGGTGGATTTTCCCAGATTTGTACCAAATTTACTACTCCTCCCCATACATCTTATCTGTGTCATGTTCTAAAGTGAAATGTTGTTCCCTGAGGTCGTTCACCATAATTCTCAATATTGTTGTCTTTAGTATTTGAAAATAAGAACAATTTTGCACCACCTCTTCACACAGTATACACACTCCTTGCTCCCCGACACGGGATCTATCAATCCTTAGCAAAAGCTTATTCCTCTAAATTTTAAACCTCTTTCCTTGGTTAGCCCTTTGTGTCACTGAGAATTTTGCACTAGTTCTGACAATGCTTCTCTTTGTATGCCTTGATTAGTGTTGATGTAATTAACAGCAGTGGCAGATACAGCTCTGTGATTAGTCACAGTTGTCAACCCTTGAAGTGAGTGGGGTAACCCACAACTCAGAACAGCATTTTAGGCTCTCTGTAGATTCAGAAAGACATCTTCAGAAATGCTTTTGCTCAAGCAGTATTTCAAGATTGTTCTTGCAATCTAACCACTTACTTAGAAAAACAAATGAACAAAAAGGGTACTAAAAGCCAATGCAACCATCAGAAATTAAAAAAGAAAACAAACAAACAGAGTGATAAAGTGGAAGTTTTAGAGACCAATCAGATTCTTGATGAAATGCACACTTCATGAAAGTCTGATTTATGAGCTACAAGTATGAATGAAATAAAGATAAAACATAACTGCATAATGACTTAATACAGTATCTCTGAGACCAAGAGAAAAAACATTAAGTTTTGCTGCAGTAATACAAGTTGAAAAAAAAATACTATAAGTGATAGAACTGAAATAGCTACTCTAAAAGAGCTTGTGCTGGTTTGAGGCTAATTGGAATATTTTAATGGAGGAAATGGTGTTATAGGCTGTGAAAAGAAAACAATGGTGGTGTCTACTTCACTCATAGGCTTGCTGAGATGGATAAGAATAAGAACACAAAACACAGATGCACTCAGAGAGTCTCAGGCTCTCTAGCTGTTTTGATCTTGGCCTCTCTGCTGAGTAATCTAACTAACCACTCTTACCCCAGTGGCTGTCCTCCAAATGCACCTTGCGCATAAGCCAAACCTTGGGGTAAGGTATAGGGGTGGGAAGAAGGTGGAAGGGTGGTTGGGAGCCCCTCCTGGGGTCTCTGATTTCTGGGAGGGGTGTTGCATTTCTGTATTCCGCTTCAGTCCTTAACTTCCAGCTGGTTGAGTCTAGTCTGGGTGATTTTACATAGTGGGTGGGGTGGGGAACTCCCAAACCATAACAGAGCTCCAAATAGCTGTTGCAGTGAACATGCTGGACAGTTTTCTGTCCTTGTCTTTCACTGTTCTTTCAACTTTTGCACTCTTTTTATTTTGCTTTGTGACAAACAATGCAAAACTTTTGTTTTCAGAATTTTGAAGGGAGCTTTTATTCATTTATCCCTGAAAAAGGTGTCCATATTTTGCACAATGAAGGCTTGCTGACTTTCAGAAAAATTCTGATCCTGCTGAACTGTGAAATGTGTCACTGTTTTATCTGAGCTTGTTGCTCATATGTCCCTACTAAAACACAAATATCGCTGAAGGGTATTGACATCAGAAAGACAATCTTCTTAACATTCAAATATATCACCTAGCATTTGGGGATTCCTTCACACAATCTTTCTGCAGTGTCTTTTGGGACTCTACTGTAAGTCACACCCCATTTTGGGGTCTTGTTGACACAACTCTCAGCATCAGCAGGAAATCCCTCTCCATTGTCACCTGGGACCAAGATATGGCTTGCGTGCAAATAAATATTCAAGGGATCTCAAAACCATAATAAAGTGTTTTGTCACCTGGTACTTGCTTCTTTGGCTCAGATTTCTGCCAGTTGCTACCACAGATGCCTTGTGCCTTGTCCCCCTGCAAATCCTTTGCATAACGATGGTAGAAGTGTTTAGAGCAAATATATCTTGTTAGAGGTCTCCTGGCCTCATTGCTAATGTTCTGCATGCTTGTTTCTCTTCAGATAGTGTTAATCTAAGACTGCAGTATTCTCATGCTGGGTGAGAGAAGGAGAATTCAAATTGATGGTCAATTCTCTCTTGTATTTTTAAGAAAACTGCATTATTATTCTCTGCCCCATGAAATCTGGCTGCTTTTTCAGTTTGATGGCAGGTCTAGGATTCAATTTCATCTTGCTTGCTTTAATAATGGAGCAATTCTCCAGGGTAGCTTTTTTACAAGAGCGCTGCTGTACAGTGCTGCAGAACCTCTGCTCCTGAAAGAGAAGACTTCGATGCAAGAGATAACAGGAGGTGGGTAATGTCTAGAGAATACCCACATTATCAGAAATTGGCAATGGTTAGCTTTGATCCTAGCATGGGTCTTGTGTTAGTGGAATTCAGTAAAAAATTTTACATCTGTCCTGATCTTCTAGCTAGAAGAGAGAGGAATGAATCTTTCTTAGACTTGTGTTTTAAAGACTTTTAGAAGGGTATGACTCAAGGAGCTTTTCTCCAGTTAATGAAGTATTTTAAAACAGAAATTTCCAATCTTCAGTGTTAGCTTATCAGTTTTGAAATGGGCCATTATGCAAGTTCCTAGAAAAACCTAGAGCACACCAAGTTGAAATTCCCCAACCTTTTCCTTCTAGCTAAAATACAAGAACTCACATTTGTGTGGAGAGTGCATAAAATATTTTGATCATAATGTACATCTACAACCACTGGTACTACTGTTAGTCTGTCTGGTTTTTTGATAAGCATTTTGAGGAAGAATTTGAAGATCATCGAGGTTGCTTTGTGGACCTTCACACAGTGATCAGCCTGACCATAAGGATCAGAAAAACACTTCAGAATAATTATTTGGAAGATCTCCCCATCTTGCTACCAGACAGAAGATGCTGGTTATAATAGAGGGACCTATAGGTTTTCTGACAAGCACCAAGTCAAGGTAGGAGAGAAACTGAGAGCAGCAGAAGGTTTCACTCAGAAGTGCCCTGAACAAAGCGAAGGCTTGGGGGATGATGGCTGGTAAGTGCAGGCAAGAGCAGTCATAAGAGAGGGGACATCAAAATTGTGACTAAGTGTGGTGGCTTGGCAAAATGCCCATCAAAGCTGCTCTATCACTCCCCGTCTTAGAAAATAGGTGTTACTCTCACAGATCTTAGAAGCCATTCTCCTATCCTTCTAGCCTGGGTGCAGCTCACTGAGTCTGAGCTTCGATATTCTCTTATGGAAGAAGTGACTACAGTGTGGCATCCCATTCGTGTCCTTTGACCAGCAATCTTCCTGCAATATCCACTACCCACACAAAGACTGATAGAGGGTTGTAGGTCTATAATGCCATGTAGTTGGACAGAAGCAAGTAAATGAAGGTATGCCTGTCGTGTTAGGTGTCTCTCTTGTTCATCAGCATTTATCATCCAGTTCTCACCAAACTGCTGCCATTGAAAACTTCCAAGGATGTTTTGAAAGACAGAGGTGTGTCTGTTTCACAAATACAGAATGAAAAGAACCTCACTTTCCAGGAGTTAGAAATACATCTTGCTGATCTACTCTCTTCTCAGCAACAATGTGTGAGTTGCAAGCTGTTGTTGTTTTGTTTGTTTGTTGTTGTTTTTTTTTTTTCTTTTTGAGGTGGCAGTTTCTGGAAAGATATGTTCTCAGGATTTTTACACAGTGTCCAGAACAACAGTACACTCAGTTGTCACTGAAGCTTCTTAGTACTATGATACTGTCCTGAAAGAACAACACTGTGCCTCATGTCATGTGCTAAAGTAAATAAAGGTATGCCTGTAAATGTCTGCATGAAAAAGTAATGATGTGAATGCTGGAGATACCTCAATTCTTGACTCTGTGTGCTTGTAATTTTTTAGTTCTGTCTTCAAATAGTATATTAATTTGATATCAGCTAGTTACTGGGCTCAACACAATATTTTATTTTTCAAGGAACTGATGTGTTGTTCTTGTATTTGGTTGATTTGGATTTTTGTTTGGTGTTGTTTGGTTGGTTTGGGTTTTTTTTTGAGTATTGTTTGGGTTTGGGTTTGGGGTTTTGTGCTTTTTGGTTGTGTTGGTGTTTTTTTTTTTTTTTTTTTTTTTTTTTTTGTGGGTGTCTTTAATAGGGCCAAAAAAAAAAAAAATACCAACCCCAAACCTGTGCAGAACAAAAGGGTCCACTTCACTGCATTAAAGCAGTCTCCATCTTTGCCACCAGTGTGGTGGCTCCAGCTATGCTGAAGCACTCACATGCTGTAAGAAAAAGAAAAGGAAAATCTCATCACTGACAGCTGTACAGGGATGATTTTTCAGTCATTGGAGAGACTGTCATAACTCACAGTCCTAAGAGAATGTCTGTTTCTCACTGTCACTGGTGAGATAAGCTATATTTAATGCTGTGCAACATCAGCACTGCCAATTTTACATTTGCATTTAGTGGTACAGTTACAAATTAAATACACTGCAAACCTGGTTTTGGTTTGCCAAGGGTAAGATGATGCAATCATATTAGAGGGGGAAAAAGGGCTTACTTAGATAAAGTTTCAGGTTGACATTTTAGGAGCATTAGACAGGTACAGATTTAAACTATGTGAACTTCTGTATTATTAGCAACACTACGGTAAAAAATGTGCATGAGCATGTTGAGGTCAGACATGGAAGGACATGGAAGTGTTGGAGCGGGTCCAGAGGAGGGCCACAAAGATGCTCAGAGGGCTGGAGCAGCTCTGCTATGAGGACAGGCTGAGAGAGTTGGGGCTCTTCAGCCTGGAGAAGAGAAGGCTTCGAGGGGACCTGATAGTAGCCTTCCAGTATCTGAAGGGGGCCTACAGGAAGGCTGGGGAAGGATTATTTACAAGGTCCTGCAATGACAGGACAAGGGGCAATGGGTTTAAACTGGCAGAGGGGAGATTTAGACTGGATGTTAGGAGGAAGTTCTTTACAGTAAGGGTGGTGAGGCACTGGAACAGGTTGCCCAGGGAGGTTGTGGATGCTCCTTCCCTGGATGTGTTCAAGGCCAGATTGGATGAGGCCTTGAGTGAGCTGTACTAGTGGGAGGTGTCCCTGCCTATGGCAGGGGGTTGGAATTAGATGATCCTTGAGGGCCCTTCCAACCTTACCATTCTATGATTCTATGATTCTTATTCTGCTACTACAGAGTATCCCTGGGTAGCTCACTGCTAAAGCTAAGAGAAAAACAGCATCCAGTTTGCTATAACTAGTATGGGTAAAAGGGATTTCTGTTTTTGGCAATGGAGATATATATTTGTGAAATATATATTTGTGACTGTAATCAATGGTGAGGTACAATTAGAATGAGAATATTCTGGTTGATTATCTGTTTGTTTAAATGAGGAAAAATGCATCAGGTTCCTTTCAGGTGGTGGACTATATAACAAACTACCGATCAGGATTAGGCATCACTTCTTATTTTCTTTAAAAGGCTAGCAAAGTAATTGAAGAACACTGGATAGAGTCTGTTGTACTAAGGCAGCATAAATCTAAAGTAAGTGAGACAAACATACAATGGTTACACTTCTTCACTATCCATGTGTCCTATGTCCAGACTATTTATTAACTGAAATGTGAATGGGCAATGAAGGGCCAATTTATATGTTACACCAAGAGATGTATTGTAACTGCCTTAAGCATTGATTTCCTTCCTTTACCTATTCTTGATTGGGATATACACACATAGAACAGCAATAATGTGGGATTTCCTTATCAGATCTTGGATATTTCCCCAGACTGTCTGCAACCATTAACCTTGCGTATTATCTGACTTTAGTGATTAGTACAAGACACATAAAACCGTATTGATGGCCAGCCTAGGGTTAGAATGGTCAGCTGAGTTATTGGAGGTTAGATTTTGCTGACTTTGTGATACAAATGATAGTATTATGCTAGTCCTGTGAAATTGCTAATTTGTCATTTCTTTCATGGTGTAGTCAATGATGTGGTACTAATGAATGAGGCACATAATTGTGCGATACTGAACTGTAGCTTCTTGCTGATGCCTTCTGTGCCTGTATTAAGAGGCAGCTAATGTCAAGACACTCTTTGTTCACTAGTTCCTCTCACATTTCTGCATCCTGCTGCTAGATAATGAGAAACAGTGTTTGTAATTAGTGCTAAGGCTATTGCAATTTGGTTATAAGCCCAACTTTGTTTTGCTGTGTTCATTACTTTTACAAGGTGCTTTTGAGTAGGCTCTTGTCACTTCTTTACTCATGCAGCTCTACTGAAATGTGTGTGCTGCCACTGCAGTGAACTTCAGCAAGTTCACTCAAGAAGTTTTCTTCAGTGTACATCTCAGAGATGATGCAACAAAAAGGATTTGGAAGATAAAGTGGAATAAGTGAACTGGGGGTTAGTATTTGAAGCATTTCTTTTTGTCTGCTGTTCTATTTTAGCTTAAGTGGTTGTGCAAGGACCATACGAATATATTGTGGTGGTCAATCAAAATGCTTCTTGTGATTAATTTGGAGTTTCCTTTTATTTATTTTCAATTCTTTTTTTTTTTTAGTCCGTTATGTTATGAAGAAGAATGAGGAGAGAAAAAGAAAAAAAGAGTATTCAAATTGATAATACAGAGTTTATGATTGTTCCTAAATATAATTTCATTTTGAGTTAGCAAATAGTTTTTCCTGTCTTTCCCAGAAGGCACTGAAGAAACACAGATCTCTGTCTACTTTACACCTCTGGCATCAGGAAGCAGTTAGGCCAGACCTTAGCTTACTTTGGCAGTAGTGGACCTCCATAGCATCCTGAAGTAGAGCGAGTTCTACCACTACTTACCTTAAGAGCATGATGGTGGTCCCATGCCAGCTGATATCATACCTAAACTCTGGCTTTGAAAAATAAATGCTGGGAAATCTGAGCCTATAGTTAAATAAAATACAGAGATGAATACAGACCAAGAAATAGAATTTATTAGGAGAAAAATAATCATGGTTGGTCAAGAGGCCTGAAAAACAAGCCAAAGTGGATTTTGAAGGCTTGAAAACTAAAATGTGTGTGTGATGAAGAGAACCTAGAGTTTACACTACTATAACTTAAAAAATGGTTTGTGTTATTGCATGCTTGTTGTAGGCTGTGCTGGTGAATTACACAGATCTGGAGTCACAGAGCTTGATTTGCTGCAGTTGGTTTGGTCTGTTGTTAGTGTGATATTGCTGAGCTAAAAATAATGAACCTCAGGCACAAGTCCTTGAAATTCATTCCTTAACTGGTCTAAGCACTTTAAACTTGAGAAAATCACTTTGGAAATGGACTTTTTACCCATCTTACAGGTAAAATGGGAATAGCAACATCTATTTACATCCAGAAAGTGTTTTTCATTTTTTATAAGAATGGCAATGTCCAGCTGTTAGTGAGCAGTGCCTGTGATACATAGCAGAGGTGTTCTGCTTCCCATATTCACTTTAAAGTGCCAGAGATACATGCTACCTAAATGAAAGAGTCAAAGTCTCAATTAATTTCATGTGGTTAGATTTAACGAGAAGCCCTTTCAGTCTCAGAATTCAGGTCTCTAATTCTTTTCCATGCGCGGCTACAGTGCTGTAATGAACTTTCACTAGGGCCAAAGTTGTTATGTTTCTTATAATGACATCAGTATGGGCAGCCTTCTTTTGTAACAATGTACTTATATTGCATTAGTTTTCAACCTGGTACTCACACTATTCTAAAACATATTAAAATGTCTCTGAGTTCAGAGTGATATCATCTTCCTTCTGCTGAAGACCTTGAGCTCTGATATTGACGTACCTACAAACTACTCTCCTGCTTGAAGCCTTTTAAGGGAAGATAGGAGGAAGGCTGTTTTTCACATCCAGGTTGCCTGAGTGAACAAGCAATTCTATGTTGGTTTTAGGAGAACAGTACCTGGAAAGTTGAGTCTTCATGAATTAACAGAGAAATTCTCCTATTAGGGTAATTCAGAAGCATATTAGTTGATTTTTTTCCAGATCTCTGCCCATTCTACAAGTATTATTAAGACAATGTGAGTTCAAAGTGATGTCCTCCCACTGCTGCTGGAGAGCTCAAGCTCTGATGGTGTTTGTGGATATTTGTGGAATGTGGGGTGCATTAGCTTTTCTGTTATATACATCATTTCAACAACCTTTGTCAGCAAATACAGTAAAATCCAGGAATGTTTGGATCACACTTATGCAAAGCTAGCTGCTTTTTGAAGCTTAGGGGTAGTAGGATTTGATAAGATGCAGCAGGCAGTACATGCCATTTCTGCACTGTGAAGAACTTCTGCAGCACTATTTCCCACAGGCTTAGGTAGTGCAATTTAACAAATGAATCAATGGACCAGTTTCCATTCTTCTGTCCCCAAGCAAGGCTGTGATTTTCTTTTTATGTTCGTAATTTAAGCTTTGTGGATGATATTTTATAATGTATTTGCACAAAGGCAAGAATAAAGAGTAGGAAATCAAGTAGATACACTTATTTTCTTCTGTAACTCTTCTTATAACTGTCTGAGGAAGCAGATAAGAGAAGTCTTGTAGATGGAGGCAATATCTCTTGGCTGGAACAACCACTATAACTGAAAAATGTAGGCAAGGTCATAGGTGTACAAGCCCATCTTTGGGTCTGAGATAGGAGATGCACATCTTAAACCTAAGCAAAACCTGTATCTTACTGGAATTCATGATTTATGGTGTCCAGGGACACTACAAACATTATTTCATAGTTGCCTTTTGAATACATTTTTGCTGTTTTCCACTGAGGAGTGGAATTGTAGATCAGAGATGGAGTGTTTGATGAAAACCTGGGTCTTTAGCGGATTTATATGGATGTGTGAGCTCACTCTAGGTTGTGAGATTCGTTATGTTTTGCTTACTCAGTTTATATGAGAGCTCTGTATGAAGTATAATATGTACTAGGATCCCAAAATTTAGATTGTGTGAGGTTTTGGGTTTTTTTTCTATTCTGATGTTGCACAGAAATGTTAACATGCTTCTTGCTTATTAGTCAGATCGTATATAGTCTGAACCCATACAGTACTTTTTAGACTATAGAAACTCATCTCTTTGTAGTGTAATAAAATGAGGAGGTTACATGAAGACTAGGAAAAATTGTGTTGAAAATATGTCTCTGAAAGCAGGTTCTCCTTTCAGAACAGTTTACAATTACTTAATGACCTTCTCTATAGTATCAATAGACTGGTGGTATGTGCTGTTGAGGAATGTAAAACCACTGAATTGTCTGGGTTGTTTTCATAAGGTATTCTTATATGCTAACTGGGTACTTTCTGCAGCTGTGTGCTATGGGTGTATGAGTCTTAAGTTTGTGTTCATTTTTTAATAAATTAAACAGTATATTGCATCAAATAGACTATCCTTTTTGCCTATTAGCAAGGCATCTCTCAATGATGCAAAAAATTCTGGGAGCTTTGCCCTACCTCTTCAGGGATCAAGAGTAGCAGGAGCTAGACTCTTAGAAGACCTGTAGTCACCCTTTGAAGACTAATTCCCTTGCTGCTGGACCCCAGAAAGGCAAATCTGAGTCTCATGCTGGTTGTTATCATCAGCTGTAGTCTGGCAAACACAAAATCTGTACACCGTTTTCCTCTCCTTAGCCATAACCTGCAAATGTTTATCTGTGATGCTTACAAGTAGCTGAAAAGGTACCTGAGTGTCTCCTCAAATTTGTTCATTCAGCTGCTACACACACCACTAATGGGGCTTGCTGGTGTGGTGGTTGAGGATCAAAAGGAGCCTGGCTTGTAAACAGTTTATTTGAATTAAAAAAAAAAAATATTTTTTTACCTGAAATCTTATGCATTACTTGTTCAAGAGATAAAAGAACTGCCATTGTTGCTAAAAATTATCTGGTTTATACACACTAAAATATAAAACATTTCTGTTGAAGGAAAACATGCATCATAAATAATTAAAACTCTTCCAATTGACTTTTCTGGTCAATTTTGATCTGACCTTAAATCACAATGGTCAGCTGTTTTTGTTTTTGTTTTGGTTTGTAGTGTGGGTTGTTGTTTTTTTTTTTAATTACTGATTATTTAGAAAGATTACTCTAAGCAATTACTAGTTAATATCCTTAATAGCCAGTTTTACATGTAGTCCACTGCTATGTTGTCACTGGTCCTGCTTGAGGAATATAATACACCGAATATCTGATCACATCCTGTATGTCCCCAGTATTAAAGAGAACAAAATGAAAGTAATATGAATTTCACTGATAAGGGCTACTTTTGCTGTGATTATAGTTCTATCAAAATGTACCAGTCTAATATTAAGCACAGATTTACATATCTTTGAAATAATACAATTATATATAAGAAACCTTGCTTCAGTGATTAAGACAATGAGATCTGCCCCACAGTGTTGTAGGGTGAAATCCACTTTTATTTTTGATCTGGACAGTTGTTTTGGTTTGTTTTTTTTTTCCTTACTGATATTACTGACACTATATGAGGCAACAGCTACCACCTTTGGTTTTTTTTTTTTTTCTTTTTCTTTTTTCCCCCCTATCTTCTGGAAGGTTACAATTGTTCTGTCAGTGGTACTTGGGTTACATATTAAATGACCTTGTGGAGATTCCTGTTTTATTGTAATCAATCATTTAGCCACAACTAGATGGCATATTTTTGTGCCTCACAGCTAGTTGTTTCACTGAGATTAAGGAACTATGGACCTTCTTTCTATATGTGCTATTATTTATTGAACCATGTTTGAAGAAATTCGTCTACTGCTTTTCATTGATGGGAATTTCTGGCTAACAGCACTTTAAATAAGTGGAAAATGCTCAGTTATCACCCAATGTGAACAGGATCAATAATAGTTTAGTAGTGTCTGATAATTGCAGTGGCTGTTACACACAAGAGCTTGCATCTTCTTGAGTGACTCTTATCAATCTATTGTCCTTCATCATCTGATAATCAGACCAAAAATATACTGAGGAATTATCCTTTTTTGAATCAAGCTTGTGAAAAAACATTTGAAATAATGGTGAAAAAAATTATCTCATTGTTCTGCTCAGCATGCAGAAAAATTCAGTATCTGGGTGACTGTAGTGAGAAAGGGACAAAAATAAAATAAATCCAATGTGACTTGCTAAGCAGGAAAATATGCACAGCACAGTGATATTAAGGGGGAAATATTTCTGTAGTATTTTAAGAATGTCTTAAAATATTTGCAATTATATTCTGAAGGAGTCATGACCCTTTGTACCTCTCATGACTGTGCTGGTGACTTGAAAGGAAATCATAGGACACATAGCAAAAAGGTATGCTAGAGTGCAGCAGAGTGCAGCTCTTTCTACTTCGGTGCTGAGGGCAGCAGCATCTCCACAGCGCAAGCACCCCAGCGCTGTGTCAGTGTGCAGCTTTGACTGTTCAGCCTTGCTCACAGTTATAATATTGTTCTTCTGCACACTGAGTTCTTTGACACAACAAGAAGTATTTATCTCCATGTACCCATGACAGTAGGAGTGGCTTTTTTAATTATAGTTTCACCGTCTTCCTGCTTATGTGCCTCCATTTTCTTCTCCCTATTGTAATTTATGTTTTACCTTAGTACTTTCACTAACATGTAGAGTCTGACCTTCTTAGGTTTGAAGACCTTTCTCCTCTGCTGACAACAGACAGAATTGCTGAATTGTCTGGAAGAATTGTCTGGAATAATTATCTGGGCAAAGTTTTTCATACTGCTAGGCTCAGTTACCTAACAAAATCCTTTGGCTTTTCCCATGTATTTGTTTTAGGAATTAAGATTATTTTTTTTCCTTAGAATTAAGTTTGTTGTTTTTTTTTTAAGCAGTTAAATGAAATCTGCCTTTATAGACTAGTGGCTATGCTACTGTATTCTTTTTTGAAAAGAACTAGACAGTTTGTGTGCCATCTGCTATTAGCAACCCCGTATTTTCTTTACAACAAGTTTCTGGCTTTGGTCT
The DNA here is from genome assembly GCA_013396675.1 of Eubucco bourcierii. NCBI lineage: Eukaryota > Metazoa > Chordata > Aves > Piciformes > Ramphastidae > Eubucco > Eubucco bourcierii. The sequence continues at coordinate 273,680 of VWZE01005337.1, forward strand.
CCGTTGCATCATGCCAGCTGTTTGACAGACAAATATGGCAAGGGAAGACAGAAGAAGTGTTGCACACTTTCCCCTTACTGTGATACTTTTAACTGCTGAATCATAGAGTAATTCAGAATCATAGAGTAACTCAGAATCATACAGTAACTCAGTAGGAAGAGAGCTGCAGTTCAGTTACTCTATCAGGAACTGGTACAGGCAAGAGAAGTTTTCAATAACTACAACAATCTCCATAACCTCTGTGGATTCCTGTTCCAGTGTTCCACTCATAATAGCATTTTTTAAAAAAAAAATCATATTCACAAGAAGTTTGAAAGTCTCATATTCCAACTTGTGTCTGTTCCACCTTGACTTATGACTGTGCGTCTCTGAGAAGAGTCTGGCTACATCTCTTCTACACCCTCCTATTAGACAACTGTTAATAACAATAAGGCCTCCCTTTATCTTAAAGTCGAGCAAACCTGCTCTTTTAGTCTTTCTTTTTATATCTTGTACTCCAGTCCCCTGACCATGGTGGCTTCATGCTGGTTTGTGCTGGAATTGCTCCAGGTATGTTAGTGTCTTCTGTTGTGGAGCCTAAAACTGTACAGTGTGCTCCAGATACTTGTGGAGCAGTGTGGAGCAGAAGGATGGATCACCTTCCTTGACTCATGTGTTGTGCTCTTGATCGTGTAGCATTTATTTCTGCACCTTGGGATGCATATACTTTCCTTTTGTTAAAATTTATTTTAAAGGCAGCTTCCAACTAGACTGTCATCTGCTGTGTAGTATATATATCCTGGGCTATTCAGAATGGAATGGAATTACAACAGCTCTAATTTTTTGAGAAAACACTTTTGACTGAACAAATAGGAAAATTAATTAGTGGGTGCATCTACAGACCTGTAGTCCTTTGCTAGATGATTATAGCACAACCAAATTACTCTGCAGAAACAAAGCAGTATTTACAGGTAGACAAAGTGTAATTACTTTGAAATATTAATCTCTAGTACATACCTAAAGGCCTTCCTCTCTGGAAGGATATTGTCTTTTTTTTCCATATGTGACTAAGTAAGGGTTTACAAATACTAAGAAAAGTTTTCCAGATTTAAAAAATGTCCCTGTTCTACATCAGGATAAACCTAACCCCTCTACTCTTTCTCAGTGAAAAGGTGGCAGCAAATCCCCATCAAACCCAGAAAAATAAATATGACTGAAGTTATTGGGCAACTGCTTTTGAATTCCTGTTCTGCTATACTAATTATTCCCTCATATGCCATACTTCTTGATCCTTTGATGTATAACATTGTGGGCTGATATCCTGTCCCCCTTGCTTCTAGGACTTGGAAAGGAATATGAACACATTAACTACTAGGCCATGGTTGATGTCATCTTCCAAAACAAACACCTTGAACCCGAAATATTATCCTAATGCAAATTTTTGCTACATTGACATTATTCTTGCAGACAAAAGGGCTGTTTTTTGATTCCACTCTTTTGTGTCCCTCCAGTTGTTTTGAATCAGCTTCTGTGGGGAAAAAAAAGTCCATCTGTCATATTCCTGACTACCTTTACTTATGAAACTTTTCTCCTTGGCTTTGCAGAGGGTTTTTGTTCTGTTAAGGAGAAATAAAGCCTCAGATAGAAAAATAGATATTAAATCAGTTTTATTTCCATTAAAAAAATAGACTCTGGCTCCATCAACTACAACTTTGTGGACCATATATGGTATATTTACCTAAAGTGCATTTGGCAGATAAAGGCTGAAGGAAATGTATGATACATTTTTAGATACAGCCTTCAAGGCTAACCTGCTCGATCTTGGCTTGTGCCTTTGGAGACCTAAATCCACAATCGTTTTTGTCACTTCTGTATTCACAGCATTTCTTCTTTCTGGCTGAGTTTTAATTTGTTACACTCTCAAAATGAATAGATGATGCTCTGTATTCTCAGACTGATAAGCAGAGTTCTGGCTTCAGAAATGGAGGATTTCTGTATAACTGCAAGAAAAGCAAAGGAGAGAGCTTCCTAATGAAAGGCAATAGTATGAACTTTTCCCTGTATCATCCTGATGGCTTAGAGGTTTCCTTTTCTGTGGGGACCTGTGTAAGAAGGGAGCTCCCCTCACTCTTTGGAGCTAAATAGGTTAAATATTGCAGCATGAAGTGTCTGATGCACACTGAAAATTACTTGCAGATGCTGCTACAAAGACCCACGAAACCTCTGTACTTCGACCCAAACCTATGAATTCTGTTTTACTCAGAAAATTCGGCCCTTAAAAATCCAAAGGCCACAGAAGAGTATTCCTGTTTTATCTCAGACAACCCCCATAATGCTGCAGACTTCATAATGAAAGCATATTAATAATGAATCATTATGTGGCATGGCTATGTGAAACTTTACCACTTCTCTCCTTGGAGTAAAGTGTGAAGGACAATAGGTTCTAATTCAGCTGCCTCAGATCGTTGCCCAAAGTTGAGGGAGGATGACTTTTGATTCCAGCTTTTTACCAGAATAGAATAAAGACAGAATTCAGCTGACTGGAAAACATAAAAGTGTTTGGTTCAGGAATATGAGCTTAATTTCCGTTCTCAGTTACTCAGTTTAATTCTACTTCCCTTAAAGAGAATGAAAGTTGCCACTCTTTTTATTAAGATTTAATGATATTTTGCAAAAAGTTAATAAAATGTAATAGGCTTAAGGCAACACTATTTGCTACAGATTAATTCCCAAGTGATAAGCATTTTAGGTGGAAATGCAGGCAACTGGAATTCAAAGCAGTCAGTTATTAAGTCACCTTCTAATCTTCAGCCTGCTGTAAACCAATTCTAAAAATAAGCCAAGTGAGATGCTTTTCTATAGCATGCAGTGTCAACCTCTTTTTCACTGAGAAACAAAACCAGTGAGTGTGAGTCTCCATTCAGACGGATGACTTGGTTGCAGACAGCCTAGTTAAGTATCATTTTACTCAGTCTCTTTATCTTGAAATTAGTTTTCCTTTCTGCCTACTGATTCAAATAAACCTTTGTTTTTCTCCTGCAACTGTTTATTTTGGCATGAAGGGTGGGAAGAAGTTTCTTTAGGAGACAGTTTCTTCTCACCTCAGAACTACAAAGCAGTACCAGGCTTACCTACTACAGAAAGGCTGGGGAGGGATTATTTACAAGGTCTTGCAATGACAGGACAAGGGGCAGTGGGTTTAAACTGGAAGAAGGGAGATTTAAACTGGATGTTAGGAGGAAGTTCTTTACATTGAGGATAATGAGACACTGCAGCAGGTTGCCCAGGGAGGTTGTGGCTGCTCCCTCCCTGGAGGTGTTGAAGGCCAGGTTGGACGAGGCCTTGAGTAACCTGTACTAGTGGGAGGTGTCCCTGCCTATGGCAGGGGGTTGGAACTAGATGATCCTTGAGGTCCCTTCTAACCTTACCATTCTATGATTCTGTGATTCTATAATTTCCCAAGCTAGGGCTGCCAGCCTGCCCACTGCAAGGTGTTGGACAGCCTGAGTATTAATAGGGGTTTCAGCACATATACGTAGTGAGCTGTCTTCAGGCTCTCAGCCTAGCCCTTTCTACTCCCTATATCCTCCAAAATGGTGGCAGCCTGATATCCAAAATCCAGAAAACTACTGGAATCCATACTCTTTTATTTTAAATCTAAATAAGTGGGTGTTGTATATAATCTTGCAGCCTACCATCCCTACTCTGGGATAAACAATAAAATCTAAGAGCGCTGGAATGTTTTCCACAGGCCACATTAATGAACCCAAGACCCCTGTGAGCTAATAGCTCCCCTTTTAAGACAAGGAGGAGTTCCTACAGGATAGAGAACCATATCAAAATGCATCTAAAACTCTAATTGGGTAATAACTGCTGCTAAAGAGCTAAGGAGAAACATGAAAAACTCTCAGGGATTTCAGTTCAATTTCTGATTTTTACAGTTCAGTTGGGAGTCACAAAAGCAAAACATGGCAATTTTGGTTGTTATTACTTTAAGGAAAGGGCTTTCTGCTCCGCCACAACCACCAGCATGGGGACATCCTGCTGGACACCAATTCAGTGGAGAAAGACCTTGGAGTCCTAGTGGACAGCAAGTTATCCATGGTGCAGCAATGTACCCTTGTGGCCAAAAGGGCCAATGGTGCATTAAGAAAAGCATGTTCAGCAGGTCTGGAGAGGTTCTCTCCTTGAAGAATGATCAAGAGACCTGGGGGTGCTTAGTCTTGTGAAGAGAAGGGTGAGAGGAGATCTTATTAATGTCTATAAATATCTGAGGGGTGACTGTGAAGATGAAGGTGATGGTGTCTTTTAGGTGGTTCCCAGTTATAGGACAAGGAAACAACAGGTACAAACTAGACCACAGGAGGTTGCATCTCAACTTTGTGGTGAGGATGATGGAGCATTGGAACAGGCTGCCCAGAGAGATTGTGGAGTCTCCTCTGGAGACTTTCAAAACCCACCTGAATGTGTTCCTGGGCAGCCTGCCCTAGGTGGTCCTGCTTTGTGAGGGGGATTGGACTAGATGATCTCTAAAGACCCCTTCCAACCCCTAGCACGCTGTGATTCTGTGATTCAAGACATTTCTTTTTTTTTTTTTTCAGACAGACTTGTTCAGAGCAAAATTTAATCTGGGTATATATAGTTTTTATTAGTCTTAGAATTCAACTGATTTGCACTGGGGAGATGACCCATTCAGCTGTGTAAATATCTGAAAGATCCACAGGTTAAAAAATTCAAGAAAAAAACATATTGTACTTTGTCACCTGTATTCCATTGGTATATCAAATAACAAACCTCTGTGAAGTAGGTGCATACGTTAATGGGAGCTCTAACTGTTGATTTCTCTGTTTCTGTCACCATTATAATATTACTTAATCATAGCTTTTTGTGTCTAATTTACCCAAGAGTATTTTTAATAGAAGCATAGAAGACGTTCAGTGCTGGGTATGAAAAGAAAAGGAACTGGGGTCCAGTCTCTTTGGCAAATAATTCATAACAAGGTAATTCTTTAACGGCATGTCACATAGCTCTGAGAGCATAAAACAAATGCTTCAGAGTAATTCTGGTCTCTCAGATAAATACACAATTAGATTATGTGATTTACATTAGATGATGTTAATTTATGTAGGAAAATATGTGAAGCATTCCTAAGGAGTAAGGACAGCTCTATATAACTTGAGACCTTTAACAAGTGCTTGCTTCCCCCTGTTAAATAATAACCCAGAAATAATGTTTAAGTGTTAAACCTTTTGTGATGTGTTTGAGCGCTTTTCTTACAAATTATGAATAAAATTAACTGCTGCTCATTCTCATGCATTCTATCAATGCTTTGCACACCAATATATCAAGGTTTTTCACATGTCAGCATACTAATACCTGTGTATCTTTGGCATTCATGAGACATAAATGAACACATTTAAGAACAAATAGGTAAGTGATTTATAGCAAAAGTTTTAAAAAAAAAAAGTAAATTATTAAGAACATGTCTGGGTTTGGTCTCATGGAATAAATACTATGACTACTCTATTAACATGGAATTCCATAACATTTATTCCATGAATATGAGAAGAATTTGCTTGCTATGTAACTTTAGTAAGAGAAAGTTTTTATTTTCACAGAGAATAGACAAATTTTCAGCACATCGAATGATATGTTTGTACTTTTCAAACCACTCTGAGAGCATTTGTTTTTTTCTTTATCCTGGCACCCACATATCTTTATTAACATTTTGGGCACATTTTCCTGGAAATGTTTAAAACTATGTGTGGCTGATACAGAATATGAGTATCATTGTGGTACAGAAATTCCACCCTGCAACATGACACATGTAAATACAGCATAATTTGTGTTTACAATATGATCAAGTAGTCCACCTTGCCTCAAGAGCTGAGGTTGCCACTTGGCTTTTAAACGAGAGGCAAAGCTAGCAGAGAGGTTATGACCAACCTACAAAGCTGCCTGCTTCCTGAATTTTGCATTCGCAGAATAGTCAGGGTTTTTTTTTCTGGTGTGAAATAAAAGATACAGAGATGTTAGTATTAATGAGATGTCCCATCTGAAAGCAATCGCTAAAATTATCAGGAACAAGAAGTATTGAATATGTTGTAAAGGTAATTTATTTTTCAACACTTATTCTCCTATACTGACTTGAATGGTTTGTGTGATGAATAGTACACACCTGTTAGTGAGCACAGTCCTGTTTAAATACAGAAATGGTATTCTCTGTCTACTCTGTGTCTTGTTTACGGGGGAGTGAAACATCCAAGGCTAAAAATGAGTTGTACATCTTCAAAATTTCTTGTCTAGACATACATATGCATCACTGTATGTCAGGGTCCTCCTTTTTCAAGACATAAAATTACCTGATAAGGCGGCCAACAAAACCCTAGATGAATACAAGACAACGAAGGCTTCAGATTTTAAGAGGAGTGTAGCTTTGGGGTTTTTTGTTCTTCTATTATAACCACATATACCTGACATAGGTACAGTATTGATCTTCCTACTGGTGGTGAAGCTGGCTTTTTGTTCATCTGGTGGCTGTGTTACCCTAAAGCTGTATGTCAGTTCATCAAAATCAATTCTCTTTTGATTTTTGCAACAGCAGAGATGGGTCAGCTAACAAATGACAAAGGGCCCTATTCATGACAAAGCGAATGTTGCATTACAAGTACAATTTTGCAGGAATTTAACAACCAAAAAAAAAGAAAAAAGTGCAAGAACACAATTTTACTGCATCATTTACTGTCTCACATAATTCCCCAGACCTTTTGAATGCCACATAACAGTGTTTAGACTGTCTTCAGAGTACGCTAACCACCTTCTTAAAGAGACAAACACTAAATTCACCAGTACATAGTTTTTTCCAATAGCAAAAAAAAAAAAAAA
>VWZE01005337.1:280551-295306 GCA_013396675.1 Eubucco bourcierii
TTTTTTCAATAAAAAAAAAAAAAAAAAAAAAAGGGATTCTTAATTTAAATGTCTTTCCTAACACTTTGCAGTAAATTCAGAAGCACCTTAAGTGGCCAAATGGAACCCCCTCCATATTATTTACAGTACTGTCTTCTATTTTGTGATGGTTTGGGAGTTCCCCGCCCGCTCCCGTTTTGTAAAATCACCCAGGCTAGACTCAGCCAGCTGGAAGTAAAGGACTGAAGCTCTATTTACAGCTTAGCACAATATACAAGCAGATATATACACTACATACAGGAATATTTACAGAAATATACAAGTTAAAGGTAACACAGAAACACAGCTCCCTTCCCAGAAATCAGAGTCCCCAGGAGGGGCTCCCAACCACCCTTCCACCTTCTCCCCACCCCTCTACCTTACCCCAGTGTTTGGCTTACATACAACATGAGTTTGGAAGATTTACCTGGGAGGTTAGAAGGAAAGTGGTTAGTTAGGTTACTCGACAGACAGAGGCAAAAAGCTGGAAAGCCCAAGAGGGCTCTGTGTGTGTGTCTTATCTATGTTTTCTGTTCTTGTTCTTATACATCTCAGCAAGCCTATGAGTAAAGTAGACATCACCATAGTTTTCCTTTCATAGCCTATAATATAATTAAAAAAAAAAAAATTCCAATTAGCCTCAAACCAGCACATATTTGTGCACAGATTATACAGGTGAGGTAAGAGCTCACCAATCCAATATGTTAATTGGTCATTTCTCCTGACAGATGGTTACAAATGCCTCCTGCAATGCTGACTTGACTGCAAAGTTCAGACCGAATCTGGAAGAAGATGTACCTGATAATTTTGCAGTGCTGACAATTGATTTTAAAAAAAATAATTAAATATATAAATTAACAGAGAGAGGGTACAAATTAATATTTTCAGGAAACCAAATGTTATAGTTGACGTTTTTTCCTGAATGAAAATGTAGTTGAGCAACACTGAGCTCTTGTAGACCATAAATGCCTTTCTCTGTAGGCATCTATCAGATGAATGGCAAACCAATACATAAACATTGTGTTTCGACACTTTTACATAGACACAAACATGAGTGAATATTTTTCAAGGGACTGTCAGTGCTCTTTTTTATGTCCATATATCCTGGACACATACTTTAGCTCTGATATGCTGCAGTAATAAGAGTAACACCGAAGTTGGGTAACCTGCTGACTTACTAGTTGGAGGTGCTTGTTTTGGAGCAGCTCTTGAATTCCACAGAATTGAAAAATCTTTTTGTTTTCAACAACCCTGATGCAGTGGTTTAGGAAAAGCAAGGATTTGGTAGAGCTGGCTGAGGAAGTTGTCATCTCTGATGTTTGGCAACTTTTGTTGCCGAAGATATTGTCAACAGCTTGATACTGACCACATAAGTTTGGGAAGCTGGAAGAGTTTTGTTAGTAAGATTGTAACTCTTTCTCAAACTTGTCCCTTAATACAGTTTTCTGATTTTTTTTTTTTTTCACCTCCAGGAATTATTAAGAGCCATCAATATTTATTTAGTTATAACAAGACTCAGAAAATACTTTCTTGTTATTAACTTGTCTAAGATTGGTTTGTAAACATTGCCAGGCTGGTGAAGAATATTTCTGCAAGTATTGCAGATGGATGGCTCACAGGTTCTTGCAAGGAGGAAACTTCCAGCCTCTAGTTCTGTGGAGAATTTTGAAAAGTCTTTGTCTTCTCAAGCTAGTCAGAGGGTTTACGAGTGCAGACTGAACTCTGTTCAATCTGTGGTGATGGCTGAGGCATATGATTTTTGGATATGGATTATGACTAGGGGCTGTAGGGCACTCTGGCACCTTCCTTGGAACTAGGACTGAGTCTACCCTAAAGTTTCTGTGTCTCCACAGGTCCATGGAAAAGACAATCACTAGGCCTCTCTGGACTTTTTTTGTTATTGTTGTTGTGGGTTGGTTGTTTTTGTGGATTTTTTTAGTTTTTTGGGTTTGTTTTTTTTTTGGCTAGACAACTCAGAAGCAGTTGCTGTTTGTCGGTCAAATGGGATGATAATTCAAACAATGACAGTATTATGTCTGTACGGATGTATGATTTGCATTTAGATTTATGTAAATAGCTATGGAAATCAAGCTGGCACTCAGTTTTCCGTAGACTGCTGGTATGGCTCATGGAGTTGCAAAGTTTGAACAGCCACGTTTTGGCTCCTTATGTCACAGGAGTAAATTTTCTCTGCTTAAGCAGTAGATCAGTCACTATTCCTTTTTATTTTTTGCAAGATACTACACATTTCCCCTGAGTTATAATCTTGTTTTTATCCCCAGAAGTTTTAGGCATGCAGGTGCTTTTTCTGCATGTGCATATTCTTTCATGTGTTAATTTATAGGCACAGAAATATCAATTTTCTGATCTCTTCTGCAGACGGATTAGTCTCCAGTAGCCAAGACCACATTTGAACAGCCTTTTCACAGCTGTTTAAGCACAGAATAAAAAACCTTATTGATCCCACTCAAACACCTAAGACATGGCTATTATTATTCCATATCTTGTTATCCTCTGGTGTTACATTTGTCTTACAGACAACACTCTTTAACCAAGAGTTTCTAAGCCCACACTGGTAGGAAAAGACATTAATCTGGGGGATGTGCTGCTGTTAGCGCACTCTACTGCAGTCTTATTCCTGATGTGTATGGGACTACCACATTACCTTCACTGGGATCAGACTCGATCTGGCAGGCTTGGGTAAATACATATTTCAATGTTCCATTTGGAATTGTACAGCTCTGAAATGCCTTTTCCTTCGGACTACTTTAAGAGACCATAATATCTACAAGTACTTTAATCAGGGTCAATGCATTCCCTTTGGCTATTTCATATTTTTTGAAATGCTCAGTAGCGTTTTCCTCTTGTCTAATAAAAAAAAATACCAAGTGCCATTCCTCTCCTCTGACGCACACATGTGATTTAACCTGGGGTCTGCCTGGTGGTGCAGAGACGCAGGGAGTTTATCAGGACTTTTTTTCCTCCCAGCAGTCTGCTTCTGGGGAGTTTGTCAGTTTGCAGGCTATAATGAGTAGGTTAAAAGAAAAAAGGACGTTTTAGTGGAGGAGGGAACTAAAATTCGGCAGCCTAATATCAGCAGTAGTTTATAACAGGGCCTTATAAAAGGCAACTCTGTGGTTTTTTTTTGTGTGTGTGTGTGTGTGTGCACTTTTATTTCCTTTGATATCAGCAGGGGAATTTTCTCTGCAAGACCCATTCCCATCTCACTTTTCTGCTTTCAGATCCCTGCTGCTCTGGGTTTTCTCCTTTCATTTTGATATGTTATATTCTTCAACCTTCCCACTTGAAGGTTGTAGGAAGCTCAATATTGCCCTTAAAACAGAGAACACAAGTGACAAGAAAATTCTTCAACTGTTGGCCCTAATTTGCATATATTTTGAAAATATTCCTTCCACTCACTGGGAGGGCTTGGTGATAGTGGAGGTGAAATCTCCAAGACACCATCCTATGCCTAATGAAATTCTACTAGAAATGGTAACTTGCTAACAGTACTTTCAGTTGTACCATATTCTTAGTAAGAAGGCATTTGAGTATTCTAAAATTACCCAGTAATAAGATGTAATTATGGGTTTATGTATATACATCTGTCTTTAATGCTGCTATCAAATTAAAAGAGTGTTGTAATGAACTGCTACTCAGACGTTTGCCCTCCACAAAATGTGGCAGGCTTCCTAGTTTAGTTTTCAGTAATTCGTTTTCTATACTTCCCAGGGCAGAGACTTGAAAGCTGATCAGGTGCTTTGGATTTCTTTCCAGACACAGATCACAGTGTGTTTATCATGTTCTAGATGAAATTGCACTACAGCCTCCCCCAAAAATGCCCTCAAGTTCTTTGCTGACTCTTCTTTCAGTTGTTGGTGACCCCACAGTAGACAAAGGTGGCATGCAAGGAATGCATGTTGTTATTGCACAGGCTGCACGCCAGCACTGGCCGCCGGTGCATTTCTAGCTGTTACAAATAGATGGCACTTTTGACTTGTAGTAGCGCGATTCGGTTGGTAGGATGCAATACCTGAATAAAAACCCCGAACTACTTGCTAAGGTTTTTGTTAAGTCAGGCATATATTTGTTATTACTTATATAGGGGCGAAAGAAATGAGGCAGATTCAAATAGTCTGCTATGTATATCTCAGGACATGTAAGCTTAAAAATATGAAAAATTAAACAGTAGAATGGGCAAATCAAGTACAATTGTAATGTATTTTCATAGTCAAACACTGGATTCTCAGGGCAAGCTGGAAGAGAATTATCTTTTAATACCGAGTCACTTTAAACGCCAGCGAGGCAATTGCCACAAAAGTCTCTTATTTGCTGCTTTTCTCGTCTACACGTGTGCACACAGAGGCACACATACACACAGGGGGGAAAAAATCAGCCTGTTGTCTTGCAAGTGTTACTTATCATATTAATTAAAATCTGGTGACACGATAACACTAGCAGCTGTGTGGGAAAGCGAGGGAAATTAACAAACGTTTGATTTGTTGTGTTGCTAATGTGACACTTATTATACAGGTCACAGTAAAACAATACCTCAGCCAAAATATGCTAATACTGGTGGAGAACTGTTGCAGTTGTAAAAACATTGGTGTTTATTATAATGAGGCAAAATAGCACATTACCTTTAGCAGAGCAAATTGCTGTTTCTCAGAGCAAGAATAAAGTATATCTGAAGGATTAATTAAAAAAAAAAAAAGAAAGATGTAGAGGAAGAATAAAGTGAAATTGTCATAAAGAAAATAAAAAATCCCCACCAACCTCAGGTATGAAAAGAACGTGCAGCTCACAGAAAGTAAAATACATAATTTTGAATGGATAAGGATTAAATGGAGGATACCTGCAGCTTCTTCATTCAGCATTCCAAGGAATTTTGTTACAAGAACAAAAGAAAATTTTTTACTAAAATGCAATTTATGCTATAAAATACGTGTAGCACTGGAATTGTAATTACATTTAGGAATGGATATACAAACTACCCTTTTCCCGTGAGGAAGAGACTAATGTGTAAGCTTATTTTAAATGATGACTTACATCCTATCAACTGGTTTGATGACATTTTTAAACAAAGAGCTTTGGAGTTTAAATGATTATTCCCATTCGATTATTGGATCTCAGAAAATTGCTTGCTCTCTAGTGTCTCTTCCCAAACTTAACTGAGTTTTTAAAAATATCTAAAAATAAAATAAATCTACAGAATTCAAATCTCAAATAAGAAAAGTTTCTATTGAATTCCTACAATTAAGTAAAGATGAAAAGTGTGCATCCAGCGTTTTGTAGCTATTTACTTCCTCTTGGGAATGATTTAATTTTTACCTTTTCAAAGATTTCTCTCCTTTTGAGGGCATTTTCTCAATCTCTCTACCATATTTTTGTGCCCAAGGAAGGATTTTTTTTTTTTCTTTCTGGTGTTTTGATCATTTTACTGAAATGGGGTGTATGAAGTCAACCATTTGTTTGACAGTCTTTGACAGCAGATTATGTAGATTTTGCCTGACAGAACACTAGTCATTCAGAACTGAATTTCGAGTGAGCAATCGAGATCAGAGGTCAGGCTGTGGGGTACAAATTGGGACAGATATTTCACCTTGCCATGCGAAAGGACACAAAAACCCACACGAATCGGGAATTGGTGAGAACTAAGAGGTTAAAGCAGAAGTGATGCAATTACACAATATTTACAGCCTAAGATTGTTCTAAAGTCCTCTTGAACCTCCTGCTCCTGCAGTTCACAGAGGAATCAGTATGAGATTTTGAAGCCTTCCCTGAAAAAATGTAAATACACTCTTTAAGCATCTTCTCTGTACAAAAGTGCTAAAATATACCTGTTGTCACTTGCATTTCTGACCATTCACCTTGGGTTTTAGTTTTAAATGGGTATCAGAGTGCATAGTTCCACAAGTTCCTTATTCCTCTCCCCCCCCAACTTTTTTTTTTTTCTTTTAAAGAATAATACCAGTAAGAAAAAAAGAAAGAACCAAAACCCCAAACCAAACAAGGAATATAAAAGGTAGTTATTTAGGGCAAAACTGAGATCTATAACTCAGGAACTACATATTTCAACTTTTCAGATGAATATTTCCAGGTGCCGAAAATGTAATACTGAAACAGCTATTGGTAAATTGGAGTAAACAAACCAACAACATCCTCCACCCACCCAAACCAGACAAACAAACAAACCATCAATAATCCCCACGATCAACTGAAAAAAACAAACCTCAAAGTGTTCTTCATTTTAGTGGTAAGTGGACTGTGATAAACATGAAACAAATTTGCTAATATTTGAAACTCTCAACAGAAATTCTGGTATTTTCTTTTTAGGGATCAGTGCTACCAGTTTCACATACAAAACAAAACTCACAAGAGATTTAAAAAAAAAAAAAGTGCTCAATCAGAAAGTTTGCTTTAATTTTTTTTTTTTACCTCTGAATTACTTTTAAAACAGGAGACCATTTTCAGAGCAACATTTGTGCAACATTTATTATTTATCCTCATCTATTACACTGATTATTTTATTAATACCTGTCAAAACCACTAAAAAGTCAGAGCAGAGGAGGTTAAAGAAATTGCAGAAAGTGATTTAGCTTTGCTTTTATTTTTGGAGAATCTGTACAAATTAGATGGATCTTTTGTGCAAACTTTCACCTTATATAAATATAAAAGCATGTCTTTACATGCTCAAGGAGGTTAAGGATACCTGAATCAATAATAAAGATGCCAAGAGTACAATTTAAATCTACTAAGTAACTAAAATCTTAAAACCATTATGTGGAGGAAAAAAAAAGAGAGGGAGGGAAAAAAGAAAACACTTAAGGCTGATGAAATATCAAGGTTTATTATTCTATTAGACTTTGACAATGAAATGAAATACACAGACCTCTAACAATGTTATTAAAATAAAATTTCAAAGCTTGATTTTTCAATCATGCAGTCAAAGAAAGGAAGACATTTTACAGTCATATCCTGTAGAGTATAGGAAAGTTCTCTGTCAAAGCTGTGTAACATTTTGATTAAGTGCTTGATAGATTATAAATATAAGTCAGAGCTAGCAAGACACTATAATAAATGGATCTTCTAAGAACGTCTTGTGATCCATTTTGAATTGCATGAGTTTGTAATATACTAATTTCTTCCTTACATATACTCTCTTTAAGAATGCCTTTAATCGGATGTGAGCAGTTTTGTCCGTATGTAGCACCCAGTGTAGAAATACAAAGACTCCTGCATGTATAAATGCACATAAACATGTATGCATACACACATGCAAATGTTTACCCATCCTCATCTCCTTGCATACAGTTTCAAGTACAGTCTTCTGTTCAGTAAAGGTTGTGGTCGTTTGGGGTTTTTCTAATTCATATTGTATGTGTCATTAGACTATTTAAATTAATAGAAAGTCTTGCCACAAATGGATTTTGGACAAGCAAACCAGCCCCTAAACTCACAGGTGATTACATAGGAAGTCAGTAGCAAAAGCAGTGCCACAAAAAGGGGAAAACATAGCTGTTCCTCAAGGATTACAGCAAACAACAAAACACTCTGCTTTTTGCTGCTGTGCCTCATTTCCACTGCAGCATAACTTTGTAAGATTTTTTTAATAAGAGGAAAAATATTTCGGTATGAGCTGAGCAGTAACTGATTCGGTTCTATGCTCTCAACTTTTGTTACCAGTACTGTTCATTGAAATAATATAATTTATCAATATAATTTAGCCTCTCTTATATGAATTGTTTGAAAGCAACCAGTCTCTTAAGTACTATTGATCTATGCTCTATCCTGATTTTAATGGGCACTCTTATAATGCTGTCTCTGGAACCTACTCTATTTGTCCCTAAGTACATTAATCTCAATAATTGCAATTATTTTCATTATAAAAATACTTCAAGCAATACCTAAAAAAATTGACTCTTAGCTGGAAATAATTTGTCATTATTTTGTTCTGAACTGGAAGAAGTCTGCCAGAAGGGCAGAAAATGACAAGAGAGAAGATAAAATTTCCAAAGGGTTTATTTAACAAAGGAGAAACTGTCTCCAGTGAAAGTTGCTCCATACAACATGCTTTAAATGCATACGCTCAATACTGTAATGTTTACAGGCAATCATTGGTTCATAGGTCATGAATTATAATCTGAAAAAAAACTGAAACCATGCAGGTTTTTCATGTATCAGAATCTCTGCAATTCACAGGAAAAGATTCATTATCGAGTCTGATCAATTTGGCAAGAAGTTAACATTTATTACTGAAATTTGTTTGTTTAGATTTCTGTAACACGCAGTACAGTGTGTTTATAATAAGCATTAGCCCAGCAATAGCAGGAACTTTGCTTTTGAAATGTCACAGATGTGCCATTCCCTTTAATTCTCAAGAACTGTGGGAAGTGATGATAGAAAAAATGGGGGGGTTGTGGGAGAAGGGGGTGTCCTCTGTTCAAAATATGCAATTTAGTTTTTACGAACAACTTTTAAAAAGACCAATTTCCATATATCAACACTTCTCAGTGAGTTCCATGAAACATTTTGATATGATTTACCCAAAACAGTTTTTGCATCAGGAACATTTCAGTAGCTAATCTGCATCTGTAAAGAGTGGGAAATGGAATCATATTAGATATAAATGTAATGCAAAAGGGGAAAAAAAGTTAATAAAACATTATGGTAGAGAATTTAAATGTACAATAGTGAGGACAGTCAAAGTTATGGTTCCCACAGCAACAGTAACTTGGCTTTATTTACATTGTAGAATTATATGTGTTTTATTCCTTAAAATAAATTTTATATGTATTTTCTCAACTGTATAGGATAAGGTTTGCACTTTAGGAAATATTACTTATTAAATGAAACTGATGAAACTGTGAGCAACAAAGATACACATTTAGTGAAACTGGATATTTCTGAGTGTGGCCATGGAAGCACCCTTCACACTAAAATGGGAGAGAAATATATTTAAATCAGTGTGCGGTAATTTACTGCAGTTAACTCCTTAACTGGTGACCTGTCATGAGATTTGTGCTGGAAGCACTCGACTATTGCAACTAGAAGTACTTGAATTTCAAACGGTAAACTTTTGCTATTAGGTGCTTTTATTTTGCATTTAACCCGACTGGAAACTTTTTAGTTATGTTTTCCATGGAGCTTATCAGCTAGTTGGTCATCCATAGTCTAAAACTTCAGCAAAATGACAAACTGTGTCACAAGCCTGAAAAGATCCTGCTAAACTGACCTCATCTCTCTGCTTTAAAGCAGATGATGAACACTAGCAAGTAAAAGAGATGAGAAATAACCAAAAGGCTATATTTTGCTACAAGCTTCACCGTAATGTGCAGGAATATGAATCTCGTTTTCAAAGCTGCTTTCTCTTTCTTTGAATAAAATTAGCTTATTATATAAAAGATGGAAAATAGACCACTATAATCCATCATATCCTGCCATTAGGCTCCTCCCATGTGGTTCATTAGTCTAATGTGGATCCTGAACCTTCAGATTCCCCCACTGCAGATGTCTACCACTCAAGTGACAAAGCAACTGTTAACCTCTCTTTGGATACCATCCCCTACAGCAATACTTGAAACACTCTTGGCTTGTAGGTTACGTTCAGAAATCCTGAGTTTGCTCTATAGCTACTGCACAAGGTTGCAGTGCAGCATTTAGCAACATGGTAACTACAGCTTGTACATTTTATATACCAAGGCTTGCATTTCAGGACATTTACAATTCCTCAATCTGTGTCTCAGTTGGATTTTGCCTTGAGTACAAAATCCGTCAGACTAGAGTTGCCACAGTATTTGTACGGTCGAGACTGATGACAGCTTCTTTGGTGTGAGAGAATTATCGAGGTGACAATTCTATGTTTAGAAACAGAACAAAACCATGGCACAGGGTGGGTCACTGCCCCACTAGAAACCATAATATACTTGTTGTCTGGACTAGGAGGTAGTGTATTTCAGGAATTAATCCAAAGTGAGCGTGTGATGTAGAGCAGGAAAGGTGAATTTTGTCAAGGTATGTGGTCCATTTTAATTGCTCACCTAACCTTTAGGCTCACCTTTAGGCTACCAGAGAAGCTGAAATTTGTGTCTGTGTCATTAAAACGTGTGTGCCTTTGGAGATGATTCCAGACCTTTGGGCCAAGTAAAACATGAGGCTTTGTGTCCACTCAGACTCTACGCAAGGTTTCTTTCTGAAGGAATAGTTACACGAACTAAAAGGCAGGACAAAAATTAAGGATTTTTTAGTCCACAGTTTGAACCTCGTCCTTTGATCAGCAGTGGGTGTGTATATCAGTAAGCCCAGAGATGGTGAAAAATATGGTATCTTCAGGAAGCTAGTTACTTGGTGCAAAAGGGACTTTCTTAGGTTCTGTGACCTGTGAGTATTGGTGGCTATTGCCTTGTAAGTAGGTGGGCTGTGAGGAGGTGTGGCTCATAACACATCCATTACATTCACGTTTGCTGCCCAGACTTCTGGTCTAATGTTACCAACACTTTCACAAGTGGTGCTAAATGAAGTCCTAGACTTTCTGTGATCTAACTAAAATCGTGTTTGTGATCAGAACTGTGCCAGTAAATCTTGACATGTTTATAGACTGCTTTTCTGACAATATTTTAAACTTCCTTTAGGTGTCCTATACACACAATGCAACTGAAACTCCTAAATTTTTTGTTTATATTCTCAGCCCTAAAGGTATTTTTTTTATCCTTGGTCATAACACTTTCCCCCTCCAACCCCCTCTTTTTTTTTTTTTTTTTTATTTGTGTGTTTTTTCTGTTTGGTTGTTGTGGGTTTGGTTGGTTGGCATTTTTTGTTGTTGTTTGTTTGGTTTTGTTTGTTGTTGTTTTGTTTTTTGTTTTTTTTTTTTTTTTCCCAGAACAAAGTAAAAAAAAGAAATTAACGTTACTCAGCATCCTCCTTAGCAATTTTGTTACAGAAAACAGTCATTTCACATAAGGATTGAAAACCATTTTCACTGAAAATTCAGACTTGCAGAATGCAGAGGGAATATTTGGAGGGAGCAATGCAAAGAAATTCGCACTGGTAAATCTGTTCTGATTAAAAACAGAAGACAAGTCCATTGAGAACTCATCAATACAACAATTCTGAAGAAAACAGAATGACACTATGAGTGAAAGCCTATGCTTATCTGAGTGTGATAAATTAGAATCAGACCCAACTACATGGTTCTGATTGTTTCTACAGAATGGTTTCAAATAATTAAATATTGCAACGCGTGATACCAGAATGCAATAGAAATAATGAAAGAAAATCTGCTGAGGTGTAGTGTAAATTAATAATTCTGTTACTTGGTAAATCATTTTAAAACCAGGGGAAAAAAATAATTTAAAATGTGATTTTGAGAAGGGTAGAATTAATAAAGAAATGTATCCAGATGTTCCTGAACCACTCTTCTTCAGAGCAGACCAAATTCTTTGAAAATATGGAATTGTAAAGACATGCTGCATTTTAGCCTTTGTACTCAAATGATGAAAAAAGGTAATTTTTAATTGATTGAAAGCAAATTCTTCATGACACTTTATGTATACTGACTCTGTAGCTTGAGTACCAGAACAGACTCAGAATCTCCAGTTTCCTGGCTGTGATTATTCAAATTCTGTTGAAAGAGAAGTACTCAAACTTTGCAAAAAATCCTCCTTGGTCTGAATATAAAGCATAAAGGAATAAATTCCCTCTCTTCCTCCCAGATCAAAACATTGAAGCGTTCAGCAAGTTATGTCCCCTTGAGAAAGAGAAGTATTATTATGAGGTACTAGGGACTCATTTCAAACATGTTATCATCAGTATGGCAATATAAAAACTTTAAAAATACCTCTGTGGAACTCATGGACCTCATTTTGGGGAATCAAGCACACATATTATTTAAAAAAAAAAAAATTATTTACCTATAACAAAGAGTTATGTATCACTTCCAGTAAAACAGCACGTTTAGATTCATCAGATGAGTTATGATAGAAAACTATGGTTAATTGGTTTTTAAAATGACTGTTTTTGAAAGGCAGGATATATCTGGAATAGTTGGAAGCTTTAGACATTTTGACATGGACAGCAAGAAAGTCTCCCCTGAGCCTCCTCTTCTCCAGGCTAAACAATCCCAGCTCCCTCAGCCTCTCCTCATAGGGCTGTGCTCGAGGCCTCTCACCAACCTGTTACCCTTCTCTGGACACACTCAAGCACCTCAATGTCCTTCTTAAATTGAGGGGCCCAGAACTGGACACAGTACTCAAGGTGTGGCCTAAGCAGTGCAGAGACCAGGGGGAGAATGACCTCCCTGCTCCTGCTGGCCACACTATTCCTGATGCAGGCCAGGATGCCATTGGCCTTCTTGGCCACCTGGGCACACTGCTGGCTCATGTTCAGGCGGGTGTCAGTCAGCTTGGATCCCTTTCTGTTTGGCTGCTCTCCAGCCACTCCCAGCCCAACCTGTAGCTCTGCATGGGGTTGTTGTGGCCAAAGTGCAGCACCTGGCACTTGGATTTGTTGAATGCCATCCCCTTGGACTCTGCCCATCTGTCCAGGCAGTCGAGGTCCTGCTGCAGAGCCCTTCTGCCCTCCAACCCAGCAACTTTGGTTTGACTCAGGGGAGACCTCAGGTAGTTCATAATTCTAGGTCTGATTTAGCTTGGAATGTCAGTGATGTTCTTAGTACTGTGCTGGCAATATTTAGTACCACAGTATATTTTTTCATGTCTAATTGTCAGAATCAGAGATGGCTAACAAACTGTACAGAAGTTTGATGGACAGACTGGCTATTAGTCCGTTCTTGATGAATTTAAGTACACTCTGACTCTGAGCACAATCAATACCTGAAGAAAGGGTGGATGTTTTCACAGGCCTTGGTGAATGTCAGGATGGAATTTTTTTATACTTTTGACTTTCCTGGTCTGCCCTGAGCTACTCATAATCTGTTACTGGACAGAGATGCCTCCTTGACCTGTCTTTAAACACTTTGAACATACTTTTGCTGAAGCGAGAACATGAGTACTGACATTTCCCCTATCTGTATGGTCAGCTTGGAAGCCAAACTTTCCTCAACTTTTTAACTATGTTTTCATACATTGGCAGAAACTGAATAAGAAATCCTATTAAATGAATTAAGAACTCAATAGTTTTGGACCACACAGCTCTTACTAACAGACAAATTACGTATTTGAACTTATCTTTGGAGGTCAGGATAGATAACCCAGATGCTTTTGGTAGATGGGAAGATACGTGGTTCTTACAGGATAGATTGTCAAACTTTTTTCCCTAGGTAGCTTTTAGAATGTGTTGCTATTTCGTATTTTCCTGAGACAAACATGCAGTCCGGATTCTCTTACTGTAATTACCCCAAATGTTATGTTTTCTTTGTCCTTCTCTAACTTTTTTATCTGGCCACAGTTGTTGGTAAACCTCTGCCTGTGGCAGTTTAGGGTTGAAATTGCTCAGATCTGCTAAATTTGGTTTATATTCTATATGTTCTTAACCTTCTTTTGAGTTTGACTCAGTGATTCTCTCATATAGAACTACACTGTGCTGGTTTTGATTGGCATAGTGTTAATTTTCTTCATCACATCTAGTTTAAGCTGTGTATTGGATTTGTGCTGAAAACAATGTTGATATCACAGGGATGTTTGTGTTGTTGCTGAGCAACACTTACACATCATTAAGGCCTTTTCTCACTCTCACTACCCCACCAACAGGCAAGCCGAGGGTCCATGAGAAACTGTGAGGGAACACAGCTAGGACAGCTGACCCCAACTGACCAAAGGGATACTCTATACCATATAGTGGCTTACTCAGTATATAAAGCTTTGGAAAGAAGAAGTAAGGAGGAGCACATTATGTTGTTTGTCTGCCCAAGTAACTGTTAGGTGTGATGGAGCCCTTCTTTCCTGGAGGCGGCTAAACAGCTGCCTGCTGATGGCAGAATTCCTTGTTTTACTTTGCTTGTGAGTGCACTTTTTGTTTAACTTGTCTCCACCAACAAGTTTTCCCACTTTCACTCTTCCTGATCCTAACCAGGTAGAGTCAGCAAGCAGCGGTATGGTGCTTAGTGGTTAAACCACAACATGGCATCATGCTGACTTAAAAATTGCCTCTGGTCTCTGCTTTACATACTTTCTTTAGCCACTTTGCTGTCTGGTGCTCTGAAGTTACCCATTCCTGATTTTAGATCAGCGCTCTAAAAAGCCCACCATGTTAGCTCACTAGAACTCAGGTGTGAACTTAAGCAGTTTGCTACACTGATTTTTTTCATTTGGAATGGAAGTGGTTAACACACTGCAAGCACAGGAATAGTGCTTGCCCTGTTGAGTTCAGTCTGTCTAAAGTCTTTGTGAACATTTAAAGCTGAGAATACTTTTTTTCCTTTCGGGCTTTTGTTTAGCACTTGATGTTGACAGTCCTTTCCAGATTAGGAAAAATACTCTTGGTTTCATTTTACTGACCATACAATTAACCTACTTGGATAGTGTCTGGTTTTGATTAATAACTTCTTATTTTATCACAGGGATGCATAATTTTATTTAGTTTCACAGTGTTTCCCTGTGGTTTTCCATTGAAATGATCATTCTGAGTTTTTTTTAAGTCTTTCCAGAGGCAGGAAGGAGTTGTCTTTACAGATGTAACACATTGTAGATATTCTCTCTGTGCCTTTTATTTTGGTATAAACATCTGTGGGCCTGCCAGACTCTTTCAGTTCTGTAGAAACACTTTTTTTCTTTTTTCTTCC
>VWZE01005337.1:295439-307828 GCA_013396675.1 Eubucco bourcierii
TTTTTTTTCTTTTTTCTTCCCTCCCCCCCACCCCTAATTTTCTCTCAACCTTCCAGAAGTTATTTTTTGTAAAGTAAGGTTAAGTATTCACTCCCAAAAGCATTTTTAAGCTGATTTGCTAGTGAATTATTAATGAACGTAGGAGATCGGTGCATAAATGTGTCCTGTGCTTATTACAGCTTACCCAGGCTTGGTTTATTTCAATACTAGAGACTTCAGCCTACAGCAGATTTCAAGTGAAATCAGTTATATCTTTCTTTGGCTAAGGACAGTGCATCATAATTAAAATAAACACTATGAATCTGAACAATGTTTAAAGGGGTGAGTGTTTCCTTAGTCTTAGTACCTCTGTGCAGCTATTTAGCTATAGTAATATTTTTAAACATAGCAAGGACAGGAATTATGTCACTAAAATAATAATAAAAACAACCTTATAATATTTTCTGCCCAAACCCAAAACTTGTTTTTCTTTTCAGCTCTTGCCATCTTGTGTCAATATCTATTAGAAGCCAAATTCTGTTATATAAGGATATAATTAATTCTGGTATAGGTGATCCTGCTCTGGCAGGGGGTTTGGACTAGACGATCTTTCAAGGTCACTTCCAGCCCCTGAGATTCTGGGATTCTGTGATTCAGCACTCACTGTTGATCATCCTTCCCAGATTTGTAACAAACAAGCTCTTATCTTGTTTTCTTTCTACTGACCATACGTTTTACTTGGACAGTGTCTTTTTTGATCAATGACTTTTTATTTTATCATAGAGATGTATAATTTTATAATATAGACCAAAGATAGTTAACTCTCTATTATAATGATCACAATCCTTCTTTTATAACATAGAATCATAGAAGCATAGAATGGTTTGGGTTGGAGTGACCTCCAAAGGTCATCTGGTCCAATCCCCCCGAAACGAACAGGGACATCCTTCACTAGATCAGGTTACCCAGAGACCCATCAGGCCTGACTTTGAATATCTCCAAGGGTGGAGCCTCAACTACCTCCCTGGGCAACCTGTTCCATTATTCCACTGCCCTCATTGTGAAGAACTTGTTCCTAAAATCCAATTTAAATCTACTCTTCTCTAATTTCAAACCATTACCCCTTGTCCTACAGGCCTTTGTAATCAATCCCTTTCCAGCAGTCTTGTAGGGCCCCTTCAGGTACTGGAAGGCAGCTATTAGGTTTCCCCGGAGTCTTCTCCAGGCTAAACAACCCCAACTGCCTCAGCTTATCCTCATATGAGAGGTGCTCCAGCCTCCTGATCATTTTCATAGCCCTCGTCTGGACCTACTCCATCAGGTCCATGTCCTTCTTGTGTTGAGGGCATCAGAGATGGATATTCTGGAGGATGCTGTCAGCAGTGGCCCCATATTAGTGGCAGTCAGCTTGCAGAAAGACTGTATTTCCTTTTACTTTCTGTGAAAAGGAATTAAAGCTAGTGGTCAAACATATTTTTTACCAGTTTAATATACAGTTATAAAAAAATATGTCTTCTCTGATTATGTAACATTGGGAAGTAATCTTGGAAACAGTTATCCAGACCACACTGCATGAAACACATGTTGGAAGTGTTTTGTCTTTAAAAGAGGATGTGAAATTTCTCCTAGTTTCAGAAGAAGTTATTTGATTTCCTTTTCAAAATGTAGAAGTAATTATTCACAAATGTAAAATATTTTTCTCACTTATACTATGATGGCTGGGCCTGGTACGGGATAAATAAGGCTGATAATACTGCCAGGAGCTGGCTCATGAGTGATAAGTTCCTAAGTAGTAGGAACAAAAATTGGAATTAGCCAGGAGACAGGCATAGTGTCAAAAGAAACAGTGATTTAAGAGTCAGATTTCTTCTCCCACTCAAATAATAAATCCTGTCTCAACTACTTTTGTTTGGGACCTTGCATCACCTCTGTGCTGAAATTTAAGCAACTGCCTGGCACTTAGGGCAATCTATAATCTTATTATATAATTTATAGTGTCATTACAGATGCCTCACACACACATGCTAGGTGCATTAGGTGGATGTATATTACACCAGAGTGCAATGCATGCTCTGTATCACTAATAAACATACTACTTACTATCTTGTATAAATGCATATATTGTACTGCAGGTGTAAATAAACAAATAAACATACAGGCTATCTGCCAGTGTGGATTTTAAAAATACAAAGAGTGATGATACAGGAGAGCTGCGAAACAATCCATAAATTTGAGGAAATCACAGGATTAGCATCAGGAAACCTTAACAAATGGAGTCCTGAAAAAATAATTTTCTTAAAGTTAAATTAGACATATAGGCCAGAAGTCACCTCCAGAGTAGAGGGAGATTATTTAAAAAGTTAAATAAGTTAAAGTTATTTAGGTTAAAAAAGCAAGAGAAGATGGAATGAAAGTTGAAGAGTGAGGGTCTTAGGATAAAGAATTAAGTAGCAGCACAGGAATTTGGGGGTAACATTTAAGGAATGCTGATAAGGGAGACTAGGATATAAGTCTCATTGGCTGCATGTACAGCAGAGATATTTGTAGATTTTCAGAGGATTTGATGGTAGATTTTCAGAGGATGATGACAGATAAAGCGTAGAAAGCAGACGATAAGCCACAAGGACTTCTCACAGTAGTGCTCTGCTACTCTCGGCAGACATACAACCATGAAAGAGGCCAGTCAAAGTTAGGGAGTGTCATTATTCATACCATGGTGAGAAAGAGAACAAAATACTGGACCAAAGTAGGTGCTTTATACTGGTAATCAATTAGAACTGAGGAAACTCACCTCAGAGCTTGCTAGCCACATCTAAACTGAGCTTGAATTCAAAGCAAAATTTAAATCTCAGGAAAGCGTGGTCACACAGGGGAGGTGTACATGACTTCTATTGAAATACCATTTTCCAATCAACTGCCTTACCCCAATCAAACCTCTTTTGTAATGAACTTCTATGAGAATTCATACGTGCCTTCTCTGAATAACATTGGCAGCATCTTCAGATCTCTGCTGAGCACTCTAATGAAGGTGGCCCTACTGCCCCTGCCTGTGTTGTCAACCCTACGGCTGCCTCTTCTGTCAGCTGCTTTGAGAGCAGCAAAGTGAGACCTCTCATTGTCAGAATGGTATACCATTCTCTGAAAACATCCTAAATTTATTCTATTTAACTTGCTGTGATTGTGAACAGTGAGCACACGGAGAAATGAGGGAAGGTGAATATTTTCTTTATAGTGATAAGGATATTATGCAGTCATTTTCTCTTGTGTGTCAGGGCAGTGCGACCAAGCCAGGGATGACCACAAAATCTAAATCAGCATCTCTTCTGCATTTCATCTTTTTTTGGTTTTTTTGTTTGGTTTGGGTTTGGTTTGGTTTGATTTTTTTTTTTTCCCCCCACATCTGAATGAACAGTTTCTTTCAGCTCTGAGTTATATCACTGGGGTTCCTAGCAGCTACTTAAATCTTGCACTGTTCTGACAGGATAAAGAAGAAATAAGCTCCCACTTCTAACTTTCTGCTTCCTCTCTTTTTCTAAAGATCCCAAAGAGACATTATTCTAAAAAACATGGTATTTATTACTCTTGAAACAGAAATGATGGTCTGCATAACAAGGAAGAAAATAGAAAGAGCAGGGTAACACTTTTTTTTCCCTTTTGAGTATATTTTATGCACTCTTTGTTTCCTCCCCTGAATTCTTCTTGAAAATGGGCTTCCACCCCAATATTTGATGCCTTCGTGGATGATAACAATGCCCTGTATGTAGTTATGCAGAGAACAGTATCAGGGCTCCTTCTGGGAGACCAAGTACTCTTCATCTTTGGTACTTCCAGCTCTTGTACAGCTTTAGATTTGAACGTAGATGTCCTCAGACACTTTGGAAGGTCTGAGCTGGTACTTCTCTAATAATTACACTTCTCACAGGCATGGATTATATGCACTGTGTAGCTTGCTGCTTCAGTTTCTGTTCTCTTCCCACTGTTTCTGGAGATAGCTGAAGTCCTCACAAAAACACTCTGACAACAATACAGAAGGAATTTATAGTGTCCTGTGCCAAGGCAGAACACAGCAGATAACAGTCAGCTCAAGTTATAAATGAGCTTATATGCATTAGAATACATGCATTAGAAGTGGTTAATTGGTAAATTTTCATATTTCAGGTGAGAGAACAAAAGAGTGTTTTTTAAAATACAAATTTGCTCATATTACCACATTTAACTAATTGAATCTATACTCAGTCACCACTGCCAATATGGTGAAGAGGCAGTCATAGAACCACAGAATAGTTTCAGTTGGAAGGGACCATTAAGGTTCATCAATTCCAACCACCTTGCAGAGAACAGGGGCATCTTTCACTGGATCAGATTGCTCAGATCCCTGTCCAACCTGACATTGAATGTTTCCAGGGATGGAGCACCTATTACCTCTCTAGGCAACATTTCCCCATATTTCACCATGCCATTGTAAGAACATTGTTCCTTGTATCTAGGCTAAATCTCCCCTCTTTTAATTAAAAATCTTTAGTTCTTGTCCTGTCACAACAAGCCCTGCTAAAAATGCTGTCCCCATCTTCTTATAGGCACTCTTAAAGTTTTGGAAGGCTGCAATAAGGTCTCCCCAGCACCTTCACTTCTCCAGACTGAACAGCCTCAGGTCCCTCAGCCTTTCTTCATAAAAGAATATTCCAAATACAGGCTGGGTGGTGAATAGCTGGAGAGCAGCCCTGAGGAAAAGGACCTTGGAGTCTGGGTTGATGAAAAGCTCAACATGAGCCTGCAGTGTGCACATGCAGCCCAGACAGCAACCGAGTCCTAGGCTGCATCAAGAGCAGCGTGGCCAGCAGGGCAAGGGAGGTGATTCTGCCCCTTTACTCTGCTCTCGTCAGACCCCACCTGGAGTACTGTGTGCAGTTCTGGAGCCCTCAGCACAGGAAGGACATGGAAGTGTTGGAGCGGGTCCAGAGGAGGGCCACAAAGATGATCAGAGGGCTGGAGCAGCTCTGCTGTGAGGACAGGCTGAGGGAGTTGGGGCTCTTCAGCCTGGAGAAGAGAAGGCTTTGAGGGGACCTGATAGTAGCCTTCCAGTATTTGAAGGGGGCCTACAGGAAGGCTGGGGAAGGATTATTTACAAGGTCCTGCAATGACAAGACAAGGGGCAATGGGCTTAAACTGGCAGAGGGGAGATTTAGACTGGATGTTAGGAGGAAGTTCTTTACAGTGAGGGTGGTGAGGCACTGGAACAGGTTGCCCAGGGAGGTTGTGGATGCTCCCTCCCTGGATGTGTTCAAGGCCAGATTGGATGAGGCCTTGAGTGCCCTGTACTAGTGGGAGGTGTCCCTGCCTATGGCAGGGGGTTGGAACTAGATGATCCTTGAGGTCCCTTCCAACCTTACCATTCTATGATTCTATGATTCTGTGATCTCTCTGATCATTTATGTGGCCAAGTGGACCTGCTCCAGAAAGTTACACTGCCTGGCCAGCAGGTCGTGACAGGCTCTAGTGACGCCCTGCCAGTCCTTCCTGTACTGAGGACTCCAGAGCTGGACATAGTATATAGTACTTTGGCAAGGTCCTGCCAGAGCCTTTCTCAACCTGCTAGCCACACTTCTTTTTAAATAGTCCAGAGTACAACTCTCTTTCTGGGCTTCAAGTGCAGATTGCTGGCTCATGTCCAGCTTTTAATCCAGCAATACTCACAAGACCTTCTCTGCAAGGCTGCTCTCAATCCCTCCATCCTTCATCCTATATTGATACTTTGTTAGTGATTTTATTTTTCTTTACTTACTAATTTCCACTTTTTTGATGGGAGGGGGTGTGCAGGGGGGGTGAGTGGGCTGGTGGCAAGAAAGGCCACTTGTCCTGTGGGAGCTTGTTAATGACTCCTAGAAATGTGTGCTGTTGCTGGGGGAAAAGTGCTTTACCTATAGACAGTCCTACAGAAATGTGAGGTGAGGTCCCAAGACTGCAATACTTATTTTACATAAAACATCAGGATGGTCTTTAAATAGCAGTCCCAGAAGCACAAGGCACTTTATTATCCATTAAGTTACTTAGCATCCACTATATTTTTTTAAAAGTTATTTCCCCAGAGGATTTCCTAATATATGGTATTACAGCACAGAGGAAAAGGAACAGAGTATCTACAGCAAAAGATGTTCAGAAAAATTCAGTCCTTATAATTTAAGAAGTGTAGTAGATAGCAGCAGTAGGAGTGCTGAGAGATAAATGATAACTATCTAAATGTAAGATCTGTCCTGGACCTCTGTACAGGCAACGTGGCAGAGCTTCTTCTTATATAGGAAGGAGAAATATTTACTTTTCTATTTTTTCCTGAGTACATCTATAGGCAGTATTATTCTATGTTGGTTTATAGAGAACAACTCTAGACATAGCCATGTATGTGAGGGGGTCCAAGTAGGAGGGTGCTCTGGGAGAACTGGAGAAGGCAGATCAGAGGCAAAGTACGTTTTAGCTGTGCAGAATCTGTGTGAAGAGACCTACACTAGAAGCAGGTACACGGATACTGTGTTTTTTAACATCCTCCAGATTCTGTGAAATGCAGAGTGAAAGGTGCATACCACCACAGTATGGATAGTATGGGTTAATTTTCTGGGGTTTATTGTTATTGTTAAAAAACATAGAATCATAGAATCACCCATCCTTTCTTCAGCAAAAATTCCAGAAGTTCTGCTTAGTTGTCCTGTTGTAATAACATGGATTTTTACTTGGATTCAGTTGTGCAGTGCACTGAGGTGAAGTTCTCTGAGAACAGACATAATATTGGAAGGAGACTCTGTGATTCCCCCCAACTGCTATGTGATAGGCAGGTAAAAGCTTCTCTAGAGACTCTTTAGGACATGATGGGCAAAAGAGACTTACAGAAAGGTATTAATGAAGGCTCATGGTAGGTGATGGATGCAACTGGGCACACCACTGACTGATGATCTCCATTTGGAAGAAGGAATGATCTAAACATTGGTCTACCCACCCATGTAGTGATGACTAAAATTCGGAGATTTGTAAACCCTCCCCAAAGATCATGTCTATAAACCTCTGACAGTAAAACTGGAAAGGAAGGATGTGACTGCACTGTTAGTGCTCAGCCAGCAGATTTCAGCCTACCCTCTTTTAAAATCTACTCTCTCTAAGCTTTGTGGACTGTAGCATCACTCTCTTATCAAATCAGTAATCCATGCTGAGAATATTATTCTGTTTGGCTCCATAGGAATGCTAGCTAAAAATAAGAAACAAAAAAAATAAACAAAGAAAGCAAAGACCAGAATCAGCCATCAACTACATGCTCTCAGTGAAGCAGATCCCCTGTGCCTACTATCCTGTGGAAGCTTTTGTCCTTATTTTTTAAACATTTTGAGGTTGAAATGACTCAATTCAACATAGTCCATTTCCTTTCAGGGTCATTTCTTTATGATGCTTCAAGAGGAATAACTTCTACCCACCCACAGAAGGTGCAGTGTAATGCATCTGGTTTATATGCCTTGTGCGCACTGCAGCTGCCGGTCATATATATTATTCACCAACATACTAAGTACAAAGGCAGGTAGCTGCCATGTTTGATGGGTTAATTTTAAAGGGGTTTTGTTAGCAAACAAATCTCAAAAATAAAGCAAAAAATGCCCAAGTTTAGTTCCAGCCTCTCCCCTTCTCCCTGGGAAGAGCTGCTTGCCTCTTGAGCAAGAATTCAAATGAATTGAAAATTCCTTTAGAACTGACAGCCCAAGTGTAAGAATGATAAATGGCTTTGGCCTTGATAATTTTTATTAAGCACTAAATGTCACATTTAACCTGCATTACTGAAAGCAATTACCCATGTATCAACAGTCAAGCAGTGCAGAGCTAGACGCCTGAAGCAGCAGCATTATGCTCCATCTGGGAATAAGGATTTTCAATTAGAAGGCAAATAGCTGGAGAGGGGATCAAGTCCTCCAGTGGCTCCCAAAGGAGGCCTATGAGAAGCAAAGTCTTCATATCCAAGTAATCGCAGGCAATGTCAACAGAGCATTCCAAACCATCTGCTGCCAGAGTAGCGTTTACTTTATCAAATCTCAATATTTACAGAACACTGATCAGCTCGTGGGACCAGGATGGCTCACTGCCAGGGTGTTCTGGGAAATTCATTTTAAGGTGTGTTTCAGTAGGCTAATTAATTTACAAGCACCTGTTTCATCGCTGGGAGCTGTTAGCACACCAGATGAGCTGCAGCAGGGGAAGGGGACTTTTTATCCTAGCTAAATTGATTTCAATTGATTTTCATTTACTGATGGCACAGTTGTAGTTTAGTATGAGTATGGCCTAATGTATAAACCGGTTTAGATGTTTCTTATTTACAAATACACTTCGACTGTAGAGACCTGTGAATTATTTAAAGTTAAATATAGCACACACCTTCCTACAGCAAAATACGTTGTGCATATCCTATTCTGTTCCACTTAACTGTGTATTTTTTCAAATCTGTTGTGTTTAAAAGAAAAAAAAAAATAACAGCCTTTCCCGTTAAATGTGTGTCTGATTCTGTCACTGTGTCATTCAGAAAGTCATTGTGAAGGAAATACCATGTTGTAAAACTCTTTCTATCTAGAACTAGGAATCATGCCAACCTGATCTCAAACTATTTCACCATGGTAGGCCTTGAGTTTCCTAACTTCTGTCTCAGTTTTGTCCATCAGCAACTGGACTCTAATAGCTTCTTATACTACTTCTTCACATCTGGGAGCAAATTTATGGTGAGTTAGTTCAAGTTTGAATGTCATTTTGAAAGTGGAAAAATCAGCATACTTCTAGTGAAGATGTGACAAGTGCACAGAGGAGTGATTTGTGAAGCCCAATTAGTACTTTTTGGTTTAAAAGTAAGGTGTTTGGAATTAGGCCTTTTCCCCTGGCTACCTGCAAAGCTTCCACAATCTCCACATGCTACCTGAGTAAAGGCCAAGTGCTAAGTTTCGTAGAAGGGTCTTCTTCAAAGCAATCTGAATTTTTGAACATAGGGTACTTTCACAGAAAATACTCAGATCAGAATGGAGACCAAGAATGAATTGCAAATACTATTTGATTATTTGAGAAAAGAAATTAGAGAGTAACTTGAGAAGAGCTTTTGTCAATAAAACAAGATAACATTTAATAGGCCTGAGAAGTCTTGGAACTCCTGGGCTGCCTGTCAGGCTTTAATCAGATCTTTATATCCTTCAGTTCTCACTCTATAAACTAAGAATAATGTTAACTGCTCCATCTGCCTTGTTTAAACTGGGCATGGAGTGACTGTGTTTTGCCATATCCTATTACAGCAGTTTTCACCTCACTGCTCTAGCATTGGTTGGTTGCTCTTGACATTGCAGTAATAGAAAGAGGGAATAATGATAATTTTCTTATAGTAATGTCAAGATAACCTAACCCATATTGACTTCCTCTTGACATTCCTGTAGTACAGTTATTGTACCAATTACTGGTCTAGATCTTCTTTATGCCATGGATATATGATGCCTGTTTGAGAAGGGGGGGGATATCCCTTAAAGAAGATAATTCATATTAGTAGAAGAAAACAAAAGTAGCTCAGATGGATGCTCAACCTAAATAGATATATAAAATGCAGTGGTTTGTTTTTTTTGTTTTTTTTTTTTTCCTTTCTTTTTTTTTTAACTGTGGTAATTATCTACTAGTAAAAGGTTTATGGGACTTTAGTGACTTGTAAGATCTTAGATCAAAATGGGCATCTCACATATCTTTGCTTAGAAACAACAATGAGGGCATGGATGAAGAAATCCAGTGGCCTGCTGTATGCTGAGAATAGAATAAATGTACGTGTTTTCAGTTGTTTTAACTTCAGATCCATGTCTGTCTGGTAAATTTTGACCTACTTCAGGGAACAACAAAAATGGTCAAAAGGTAAATTAATCTCATACCGAGTCCTGGGCTACATCAAGAGCATTGTGGCCAGCAGGGCAAGGGAGGTGATTCTGCCCCTTTACGCTGCTCTCGTCAGACCCGATCTGGAGTACTGTGTGCAGTTCTGGAGCCCCCAGCACAGGAAGGACATGGAAGTGTTGGAGTGGGTCCAGAGGAGGGTCACAAAGATGATCAGAGGGCTGGAGCAGCTCTCCTATGAGGACAGGCTGAGAGAGTTGGGGCTTTTCAGCCTGGAGAAGAGAAGGCTTCAAGGAGACCTTACAGTAGTCTTCCAGTATCTGAAGGGGGCCTACAGGAAGACTGGGAAGGGACTATTTACAAGGTCTTGCAATGACAGGACAAGGGGCAATGGGTTTAAACTGGCAGAGGGGAGATTTAGACTGGATGTTAGGAGGAAATTTTTTGCAGTGAGGGCGGTGAGACACTGGCACAGGCTGCCCAGGGAGGCCGTGGATGCTCCCTCCCTGGAGGTGTTCAAGGCCAGGTTGGACGAGGCCTTGAGTAACCTGTACTAGTGGGAGGTGGCCTTGCCTATGGCAGGGGGTTGGAACTAGATGATCCTTGAGGTCCCTTCCAACCCTACCATTGTATGATTTTGTGATTATGTAACAGCCTATACATACGAGGGAGTTTTAGTTCCTGATAAAGCACATCTGAAGGTACATAAACAGGAAAAAAAATTTGAACTACTTGTCCAGTGAGTGAATGGTGAGTTTTGCTTTAAAATTTGACAGCTTTGTATCTCATCCTTTAAACAGAGAAAGGGCTTGAGTCTTCTTTATTTCCTTCTAATTAGAAGGTACTCCAAGGAATGCCTTGGGACAGCAGTGCCCCTGGGGTGTCTGTGATGTTTCACAGGGTGGTCTTGCCTTTGGCATATGCACAGGTAAATTTCTACTGCCTTACAAATTGCACTGAGGACCTTACAGGACACTTGTTATATAGCAGAATCTCATTTGTACTAACTGTAGGATTGCCATAGCTATTTATAATATGCACCCAATGGTGAAAAGTATTTCTCCCTATGAATACATAACACTGCTGCACTAAAATACTCATTTTTATTTAGGACTATGTAACCATATCATGTGGTCATAAAAGTTTTATTTCAGTGTAGAATGCTTTTGTTTGTTTTAAATTTACTCCTTGCTTGGTCCTGGTCTAACACATTTTGTGTGTAATCTGACAAAACATTTCCAGCTTTTGCATTTGTTATCCATTGTCCAGAGGGATTTTTTTTTAAAGAGTTGACTTAAACATGAAGGTGTTATAACTCAACTTGTTTGGATATTCCCAGTGAGGGAAAACAGCAGATGGGAAAGGGAAATACTCGTGGAAAGAAAAACTCTGTTGGTATCTACAACTTTTGACTTTCTGATTATCCTACATGCACAATGTCATCCTGTCTCTAATTTTGAAAGCAGAGTACTGGGATCTGGGATTCCTTTGTATGTGATTTTTTTTTTGTTTTGTTTTGTTTGTTGTTTACTCTTCATGTGCAGAGAAATGAGTAAGGAAGGAAGTTGGTTTTGCAGGGTTTGTAGTGTGGTTTCCTTTGTTTTTTCTGTGAAGTATGCCATTGTTTTTCTCTTCTCGGAGACTGTTTAGCTGCAGTAATATCTGTGTCTGAGGAGTCTCCTTCATACAGAAAAGGAAGAAAATTTAGTAATGTCACAAGGCTCATGTGGGGGGCCTTACTTTGCTCAGTATGTGAGATAAAGGTAGTTGATCACAATCATAAATTTGTATTGATGAAGTAGCTGGATTTGTGCAAAACAGAAGATGTTCTATTTCTTCCTTCTGGCAAATACCTGGGTATAATTGGTTTTTTCCAGTTGTCCATATTCTATTTAGAATTTTCAGAGGACACATTCATCACAAATTTCAGCATTAAAGGAATGTGGTTTCACACTATTCACTATTGAAATTTGCCAGACCAGCTCAGGTGGCTTGGAAGTAAGATGAAGCTATACTTACAGCAAAGCAATATTTACAAGCATATATATACAATATATTTACAATTCATACAATTAAGAAATGTGATGGTTCAGGAGTTCCTCACCCCACCCCGCACTTTGTAAAATGACCCAGACTAGAACTCAGCCAGCTGGAAGTTAAGGACTGAAGCTCTATTTACAACTCAGCACAATGTACAAGTAGAAATATACACTATAGACAGGAATATATACAGAAATCATAGAATCATAGAATCATAGAATGGTAAGGTTGGAAGGGACCTGAAGGATCATCTAATTCCAACCCCCTGCCATAGGCAGGGACACCTCCCACTAGTACAGGTTACTCAAGGCCTCATCCAATCTGGCCTTGAACACATCCAGGGAGGGAGCATCCACAACCTCCCTGGGCAACCTGTTCCAGTGCCTCACCACCCTTACTGTAAAGAACTTCCTCCTAACATCCAGTCTAAATCTCCCCTCTGCCAGTTTAAACCCATTGCCCCTTGTCCTGTCATTGCAGGACCTTGTAAATAATCC
>VWZE01005337.1:308035-355715 GCA_013396675.1 Eubucco bourcierii
AAATCAGAGACCCCAGGAGGGGCTCCCAACCACCCTTCCACCTTCTCCCCACCCCTGTACCTTACCCCAAGGTTTGGCTTACGTGCAAGGTAAATTAGGAGGATCAGCCAGGGGGGTTAGAAGAAAAGTGGTTAGTGAAAATTAATCGGCAGAGGAGCCAGGGCCAGAAGCTGCTACACCGCCCCAGATGCTGCTCTTCCAGCAAGAGACAGAGAATGACTTATCTATATTTTGGTTATTTTTCCCAAAACAATTTTCAGCAAACCTATGAGTGAAATAGACATCACCATGTTTTCTTTTCACAGCCCATAGTGTAATTTTCTCTATTAAAATATTCTAATTAGCCTCAAACCAGCACAAGAAATAATACAGAAATCCAAATTCCAATAATACAGAAATCCAAATTCTCCTTTCAGACAAAGAAACTGCCCAGAAGGGGGTTCAATGCCACCCTGTCTCTCTCCCAGACAGCAAAGCTCACTGTTAGCCAAGGTTAGTGGAAAGATTAGAGAGCAGTGAATAGATCCAATGCTGAGGAGCAGAGGTGGCAAAAGATGACCAAATTGTTTACACTTTGCCTTTTTATCATTTATAGCAGACGAATGAATGATACAGACTTCATCATTATTTTCTTTTGTGCTGGTTTGAGGCTAATTGGAATATTTTAATAGACAAAATTACACTATAGGCTGTGAAAGGAAAACATCATGATGTCTACTTCACTCATACGCTTGCTGGAGAATTGTTTGGGAACACTAACCAAAACAATTGATAAGTCAGTTGCTCTCTGTCGCTTGCTTGAGCAGGAGCTGCTGGTGGGATCTAGCAGCTTCTGGGCTCTGGCTCCTCTGCTGATTAATCCTCACTAACCACTTTTCTTCTAACCCCCCTTGGCCGATCCTCCTAATTTACCTTGCACGTAAGGCAAACCTTGGGGTAAGGTACAGGGGTGGGGAGAAGGTGGAAGGGTGGTTGGGAGCCCCTCCTGGGGTCTCTGATTTCTGGGAGGGGAGTTGTGTTGCTGTATTACCTTTTACTTGTCTATTTCTGTAAATATTGTGTATATAGTGTAAATATCTGCTGTACATTGTGCAAAGCTGTAAATATAGCTTCATCATTTAACTTCCAGCCGACTGAGTGCTAGTCTGGGTCATTTTACAAAAGTGTGGGGGGTGGGGGAACTTCCAAACCTTCACATCTTTTTACAACCAATTATCTAATTTATCTCAGAATATTCCAGTTAGCCTCAAACTAACACAAGGAGGAAAAAGTAACTGAAAATGAGAAAGCTGTATCTTTTCAAGGCAGCTGGGATTTGCTTTGACTTCTCAAATCTGAAAAAAACTACTTTTGAATAAGCACACATTAAGGATCTGGTCTGCAGTCCTAAATGTATGGCGGTCGTTGTTACAACTCAACAGCATATTTTTCTTTCCAAATTATTCCAAATTCAGTGAAAAAATACTATTTATTCTAGAATATTTTTTCCGTCTTGCAATCAGTACATTTACAGATATTTTACATTTGAAAGAAATTTCAGTAGAGATGTAGATCAGACAAATTGAGATAGAGCAAATTCTGACTTTTAAGGAGCATTTTGGTGTATCTCAAGACTTCAGAATAAGATGAAATTATTTTAACCTACAAAGAGAATTGTATCAATCATTAAACATGCACATAAATAGCGAGAGAGTAAAATCCTGGACTCTGTGAAGTCAACAACAAAATGTTTCAATGGATCTAAGATTTTACTCTGTGAGTACGTTTTGAGAAAATATGACAAATTTTCTCCTGCAGTAATTGTCTTGAAGTATTTTTTGCAAAAGGTCTTGCAGAGGGTACGGTGAATAATGTGGTAAGCCAGCCTAGGACTGTCAGCCAGCAATTCACAGAATTGCAGGGGGAGAAGGTGGCCCTAACATAATGCCCCTGAGAAGTGATGCAACTACATAGCAGAAAATAGACTGGAAATACTATTTATTCCCCACCAAAGCCTTACCTACCACTACAGTCATGGGTTTGTGCCAGGTATCTCTTGACAAGCGTACTAGCCTGATGAGTCTCCTGCACTGTTGTGACATTTTATTACTAGCTGTTTGCATGCACTGGGACAGGTGCTTTATTTGTTAAAGAAACTTGATACATCTTTAAATGGTCCAGGCTGAGCACAGCCTCATAGCATCTGCGGGGACAAAATCCTGTGTTTGTTCAGTGTTGCTGTTTACTGGGTGAAGGTTTCTTGCAATTCAGAAAACACGTATCTACTCATTAAGTTCTGGACTTAGTGTGGCCATTGGCTTTTTCCACAGAAGCCACCAAAAAGCTTTAATTACTACATATAGAAGTCTGACTCTGTTCTCCCCTGCGACCTAGAAGTGAAAGGATCTGTATTTAACTTTTAACAGGGTTTGTAATCTATTCACTCCCTGTCATTCACTTTAGAATTCTACTTCAGCACCCGTTCACAGCTTGGCTTCCACAATGCTCTCACCAGGGTGATTCAGCATACTGTAATTTTATTGCTGGTAATTTGGTTTTCTTTAATGGGATTTGTTTTACTTTACAATATTACTTTAAGCCCTGATCTGTTGTAGGATAGAGATGTTATTATGACAGTGTTAGCTTCTCTGTAAATTACAGTGCCTTGAGGATTGCATTTTGAGACTTCGTGTAAACACTTTACAGAGCTAATAACACGGATACCATATGTAAAGCTCGAAAAATATTTAAATAGGGCACATTTAAAGGAATAAAACAATCAAAAGGCTTTTTGGGGGATAATGAAGATTACACTGAATTGTTTAAACTCAGTGTACGGCTTTTAAAATATAATCCATATACCATCATCCATTTTCCCTTTTCTTCCTGCTTACCTACAATCTATTTGAACAACTGGAATACATTTTTAGCAGAACTCCTTTACAGTAATTGATGAGATCTTTGGGATAATGTCTTTGAAACAACAACCTTTCATTTAATGCGACAATCAGTCATTTTTCTTAACAGTCTTGACTAGAAGAAAAACAGTTGTTACAAAAATGAAAACAAGCAAACTAGCTAGCTGCTTAGACAGAAATGTACCAGCACTTCTGTGATGGCAGTAGTGTTGCCTGGATGTTTTGGTAGACTACAAATGGATTGTTTTTAGTCCCTTTGCAAACAAAATAACTGCAAGATTGCAACTGGAGCTTTGAGTTACAGGAAGTGCAGACATCAAATATCACCAATATTTTCAGTATAAGACTTTGTTTAAAGACAAAACCTTAATCCCAACCTTTGATCTCTCCCTCTCCCTCTCCCTCTCCCCTCCTCATCTCAACTCCCATTTTCTTGCCTTACCTCATCTTGCCTCACTCCTTCACCTTGTCTCTCCCATCAAACTCTGATTATTTAATTTGATTCCATTGGAGTTACATGCGTGCAAGTAAAGAACTTTGGGGGTTCCCCTGGTTTTATGTGCTGTGGAGCTCTTTTGACCTACCATCTGGCTTATTCAAAGAAGGTCATATAGCAAGTCCATATCGTTGTTATTCTCAGCTGAAGGTGTAATGGAATACAAACCAAAAACTTGGTGATTCTGATGCTTCATTTTCTTCATCATCCCAATTCTAGTGATACTGTTTTTCCACCTAGTTGTTTTTGTGTTGTTGGCTGTTCTGTTTGTTTCTTTGTTTTAGGGGGGAGGAAGTTGTGTGTGTGTTTTTATTGATTAATTTAACATTTTCCTTTGGTTAAACATAGATCTTAGTGAACAGAACTCCCCTATATAATCCAAAGTTAATTTTTCTGAGGAATTAATTCTGAAATTAATTGTGTTACTCATTTAAGTAAATGCCGCTCCGTCCAGTACCAGCAGGTACTACAGCTCTGAGGAAAGCCACCTGCAGATCACTGACAAATTACTTCCACATCATTTTGGTTACCTTTTCTGAGCACTATCAGTTAAATCCACCTCCTTACATCTACCTGCTCCTTCTCTTTGTTCCCAAGACTACTTCTTGCTGTCAAGGAGTCTGAAGACTTGAAACTAGGGCCTGAATCATCAGAAAATGGCACATACTGCGCTACTGTCCTTCTCCAGCATGAGGCTGAATGACTCTGTGGCTTCCTATGTAAAAAGTGCCTTTTGTGAGGTTGCCTCTTTGTTTAAACAAAAAGAGAGAGAGGGAGAGAATGAAATATACTATGGAATACTCAAGCAGATGCTTGGCATTATATTAACACATGTATTATGGTGTATCATGTAATGGTACACTGTGGGGAATAGTAATGAATAGTTTGAAGCACAATAATGTGCATTGTTGATGTTTGTTAAAATAAAGATATTCAATTTATAATAAAAGGGATTAAAAGCTTAATTCATGACTATGTTAATATTTGTCTGCAAGTACACAGATAAATGGTAACGTACCTTATCACATTAAACACCTGCACGTACAAGTTCCCCTGCTGAGATCTCCATGGGATTGTATGTTTTACAGAGCTTAAACTTTCATTTCCCAAAATAATGATATCATTCATTTACAGATATAGATAGGCTCTTCTTACTCAAACTCTATCCTGAAATGAGAATTGTTACTTCAACTACAAAAATGTGGGATTAATTACCACAGTGATTGCCTGCTGCATCATCTGATGGTATTTGTATATAGAATTTATATATTTTGCAACAATCTGATTGCCTGACAGAAGTGAATTAAGACTTTCTAAAATACACTGCTGTTAAAGGTAAATGATACCTCCAACACAGATGTGACGAGCCAGGCGGTGGTGGCAAACAGATCTCATCTCAACACAGATCTCCCAGTGTCTTCCCTGTATTTCCCACATGCCATCCTCTGTGAACAACAGAAAAGAATGCATTTGTGAAGAAAATGCATAATTAAGGAGGGTGATTGATGTCTGAACTACTTCATTGTTTAGCTCTGCTGTGCAAGTGTTTATAGGCATACTGGATGTCTGTGCAGTCTCAGCGTATGTACTTGGAAGCATGCAAAGAACAAAATGTCAGCGCAAGCACGCACCGTATTCACCTCAATGAAAAACATTGTCCAGAATAAAATGGCAGATCTTCTTTCCTTGCCACTTTTGCTAAAATTAGGATCCGAAAACAGTGCTGTGAGAGCCAAACTAAAGGCAATATGGAACTGTCCTAAGCAAAGTCACCAGACTGCGAACTTGGAAGAATTTGGCACTTGGAAGAATTTGGCTGCCTTGAAAACAGTTCCAAGAAGTCCTATGAAGCTGCAACAGGGACATTTTTCCAGTGTGGACAAAATAATTCTGAAAAATGGAAGAGGTAACCAGACATCAAGTGCAGCTGGCTATTTCCAGCTACATGCTGTGTGAAATTCTGAGAACTCATTTCAAAATGGTATTTTTTGACAATACATTTATTTCTTTATAATAAAATAACATTTCCTCTTATTCTTTAGATGCACCCAGTACACCATGTAAGTGCCAAACAGGATCATATCTGCTTAAGAAGCAAACATTTTATTTAAAACTTTGGTATAAAAAACATTTTCCAGGAGGCCCCAAGTTTATGACTGTATCACATAATCAGAATGTTTTGGCTAACAAATACACAACAAACCTGCTTAAAAATCTTGACTTTATTGTGTTGTCCTCTCCTCAAGCAGATCTCTCATACAATAAATGGCTTCTAATCCTCTCTTCAGTGTCTTTTGTTGGTTCTACAAAAATGCGTCTTACCTCCCACTTCCTTCTTCTCCGCCCATGAAGTTCTCCTAGCAGGCATACTATTTAACACGTTTTCTATTGACTTAGAGTTCAGTAACAAAGTACAGTTTATTAATTGACTTTCCCTTTTAGTACCTCATTTGCACTTTTATTCTGCAACTACATTAAAAAAAAATAATAATTTGTGCTTTGCAGTTTATTTTTAGCATGCAGTTTGATTACTTACGATGGAGAGATTATGACCCTCTTGGCTGTGTCAGATGAGGTGTGTAGTATATGACTGCAGAATTTTTGTCTGTGTTGTGCAGTGAAAATTAAGCCTCTCCCAACGTGTGTGTGTGCAGCATGTGTCTGGCTTATATGAAGGAATGACCCCTCTATGAAACAGGAGAGCCGAGGAGTCTATTGTTTAAATGTTGTTCTGTACCTTCTGAAGTAGCTGCTCCTTAAACATGACTGAGGAGTGCACCGAATGTGTGTAAATGCACGGATTGGGAAGCATTTTGCATACCCAAGAGTGTGTGAGACACCTACCTTGGGCTGACAGATGTTAGCTGGACCTGGTGGAAGGCTGTGGCTGACTGGAACAGGAGACTGTCAATGAGAAATTTGACAGTCTAAAATTATTCCGGTTGCCTATTCCAACAACTGCCTCTCACCCTTGGTGTCCACCTATCAAACAGAGGAATTTAATTTAATTAAAATTGCATTCCTGTGTAAACCTTTCTTTGAACTACTGCTCTGCAGAGATAAATCTGTGCATTTATTTTAATTTTTAGTTTAATTTTTCTTTGTCTTTTTGGGATATATCTTTTACCAAGTTCTAATTCACAATCTTTAAGGACATCTCTTATTTACATGCAAAACATTGGGAGGATTGAAACTGGAGACATTTTTATTTCATATTATTCTGTTAAAAATTTTCTATTTTTCTGAGTGACATCATAAAAAAACCCAAACAACTCCTCAAAACCTTCTTATGCATATCAGTATTTTAGATCTTTCTCTGAATGTATGTTTTTAAAGACAACTACTGTATTTTAGGAGGAAGATCAGTTTCTACTCCCCCCAGCCCCTTATTTCTGCAGAATGACTTTCTTTTTTAAACACTGGGACTTTTGTTATGTTAATCAGTCAGGGAACATTTCCAATTCAATTTTACCTGAGCGCTGGTCAGCTAGAGTTTCCTTTGTTTGATATCTCTTGAGCCTTCCCTTGTCTTTTAAACTGTAATTTAGTTGGAGCTGCTGTCAATTTACTCTGTCCATTACATTTACAGTGATATTCCAGACATTGTCTTCTATTCAACCCTAGAGAAGTTCCTCGACCTAAACAAAATGTGTGGGGAAAAAATCCTATAGAAATCAGAAGTACAAACACAGAACTCCTGTTCCCTGGTATGCAATACGTGGCATACAAATAAAATTGTTGCTGCCTACCAAGATTATTGTTATTTTGTTCTTAATCTAACAG
Source organism: Eubucco bourcierii (assembly GCA_013396675.1). Classification (NCBI taxonomy): domain Eukaryota; kingdom Metazoa; phylum Chordata; class Aves; order Piciformes; family Ramphastidae; genus Eubucco; species Eubucco bourcierii. Next base: position 315,212 of record VWZE01005337.1, read on the forward strand.
ACCCTTATGCTCAAGAGAGCTACCAAAAGATAATTAGGATTTCCAATGAAGTGGACACATCCCGTACAACTAGGCAACCGCCTTGCTCTCTGATCTGCTGTGTGTCTGTAGTAATGAGATTTTAAACCCTGCTACTTTTTAGCTCTGCAGAACAGCCCTTAACATTACAGAATCATAGAATCATAGAATGGTAAGGTTGGAAGGGACCTCAAGGATCATCTAGTTCCAACCCCCTGCCATAGGCAGGGACACCTCCCACTAGTACAGGTTACTCAAGGCCTCATCCAATCTGACCTTGAACACCTCCAGGGAGGGAGCATCCACAACCTCCCTGGGCAACCTGTGCCAGTGCCTCACCACCCTCACTGTAAAGAACTTCCTCCTAACATCCAGTCTAAATCTCCCCTCTGCCAGTTCAAACCCATTGCCCCTTGTCCTGTCATTGCAGGACCTTGTAAATAATCCTTCCCCAGCCTTCCTGTAGGCCCCCTTCAGATACTGGAAGGCTACTATCAGGTCCCCTCGAAGCCTTCTCTTCTCCAGGCTGAAAAGCCCCAACTCTCTCAGCCTGTCCTCATAGGAGAGCTGCTCCAGCCCTCTGATCATCTTTGTGGCCCTCCTCTGGACCCGCTCCAACACTTCCATGTCCTTCCTGTGCTGAGGGTTCCAGCATTAAGAGGTGGATTTTTTTTTTACCACAGTTACCCGCTGTCATGGAGTTTAACAAATAGAGGAATTTTCTGACTCCTAGTCTGTATCAGTAAGTTCCTAAGGCTTCATTGCACCAGGTGGGAAATTTTTCCTTTGAGCAGTTGCTTTCTGTGGGACAAGAAGGTGAAAAGCCACAGAAAAGGGGTGTTAGAACTGATTTTAACCACTGAGCTGCCTTGACTGAAGCCAGTGACAATATCTGTGACAGCAGAAAGGGAAATCATTGCGTACATGAACTCGCACGTGTACCTCTGAAAGCTGTTACTTAGACCTGGAGACTTTAAAAGTAAAGCACTGAAATACTATGCCCTTTACTGTATCTTCCAAAAAAAGAACAAAAGAGATGTTATTAAATGACAAAAGACAGAGAGTAAAACTTCCAGCCCATGGAAGAAAGGGAGTAAGGACTTTGGGAAATTTGAGAGAGATGGAGATAAGTAGAAGTATAGCATGCATGTGTCTCTGTGATTCTACAGGCATTATGAAGAATCTGAATTTTCTTCCTACAAAGCTAACCAGGATGTCTGGGATAGCCCTTGAAGCACTCTGCTTTGCTGACATTGGATTCCCAGGCTTTGGGCAGGAGGCAGCTATTGTATTGTCAGTTTAATACTTTAAGGCAGATTCCTGAGAGTCTTGAGGCCTGGGGTATGCATTGCGGCAGGGGTCAAACCTCACTCCTCTTGTAGAGTGCTTTGGGAAGCTCTGAAATGGCAGCACCTAGATGTTTTTGTCCTTCAAGTCTAGTCCATTTGGGGGATAACTGATCTGTCTCCAAAAGGCTACAGGTCCACATTCACCAAGAACAGGGATCTCCCATTTCAAACAAAAGTGTCTGCCCTGATCCTGCAATGCCTGGGCATCTGCCCTTCCTTCAGTGTTGAATTTGGTTCAAAAAATATAGTAGACTTGGCTTTTTCATGTCCAGAACAGACTGGAAGCTGCATTTATACAGGTTGACTCCAGAAGGGAAAAAGGGGGAAAAAAAAAAAGAAGAGAGATGAGATAATCTTATAAATGGCTTAATGTTTGTGGTTATTCTGTCCAGAACCTCTGCTTTTCCTATTTGGTTTTATATGTACATCTGTAGCCAGCTCTTCCCCTTGAGGAGAGGCTTTGGGAATGTTTTTAGGACAGCCAGATAATGAAGCTGTCAATTTATTCATTTGCTACTAGTGTGAAGCTTAAAAATAGGAAGTGATCAATAGTTAACGACAGAACGGATGGAAGAGCAGGAGCTGCCTGCTCTCTGCCAACAGGCTTGACAAGGTTACTGTTGTGGCAGCATGCAGACACTTGTACGGCCCTAACCTTCATTGCCATCGCTTGTTGTAATTACCATGAGTCTTCCCCTGCATTTAGCTTCCATCACTCACTCTGCACAAACAATTCTCAGATTGTTTGCTCATTTTAAATTGTATTAGCTAGTCAGAATGTAAAAGGCCTAAGTTATGGATTTCTTTTTCTGTCCTATTGGGTTGGTTTTGTTTTAGCTTTTAATTACGTTGGGAGGTGGTCTGCATGCTTAGTTTAATTGTATTCAGGCTCACCAACTGATAGACTGATGTCTGTACATGCTGCATATTTGAGCCATGTGTATGGATCTGCATTCAATTCTATGTACAATCAATGCTCCTTGTTTTAGAAACCACCACAGAAAGAGATAATGGTTTCTGTAGAGTGTGATTCTCTGCATAGGACAGCTAGTGGAATGAAGAAACTGAAGAGTGTGTTTCAGGATGCCCTTCAGCTGAGATGAACTGGGAGGTTGCCAGCACTCACAGTCCTTGCTGCAAGGAGTCTGCCAGCTCAGACAATTCACAGAATCATAGAACATAAGAGGTTGGAAGGGACCTCCAGAGATCATTGAGTCCAATCTCCTTGCCAAGACAGGATCCCCTAGGGTAGTTTACACAGGAATGTATCCACATGGGTCTTGAAAGTCTCCAGAGAAAGAGACTCCACAACCTCCCTGGGCAACCTGTTCCAGTGCTCCATCACCTTTACTGTAAAGAAGATTTTCCTCATGTTGAGGTGAAACCTTCTATGTTTCAATTTGTAGCCATTGCTCCTTGTCTTATTACTGTGCACCACTGAAAAGAGAGAGGCCCCATTCACTTGACACCCACCACTCAGATATCTGCACACATGGGTAAGATCTCCTCTCAGTCTTCTCTTCTGCAGACTAAACAACCTCAGGTCTCTCAGTTTCTCTTCTTATCAGGCCAGATTCTGCAACTAGGAGAGCCAAAAGCATAACTAAGCCTAACCTCAATTAATAGGAATTTTGTGACTGAATTTGAATGAGTCAGAGTTTAACAGTTTTAAGAGAAACTCGGATTCTGATTTTGTGTGATACTGTTTGAGGCCAGCTTTGGTTGTTGCCTCTGCTTAATGTATCCTTGAAAAGTGCTTATTTGCTGATGGCTAGATTAAACGATAGAGGCTACTTACTTACAGGGAACAGCTACTTATGTGTGGAAAGTAACAGGTTCCATAGCAAAGAAATAGTTTATTTCTATTCTACCATTTATCTGGGTTGTAAAGTGTGGTGATTATTTTCACAGAATTACAGAATTGTCAAGATTGGAGGGGACCTCCAATCTGGATCTAGTTCCAACGCCCCTGCCATGAACAGGGACGCGTCACGCTAGATAGGGCTGCCCAGAGCCACATCCGTGGCCTTAAAAATATCCAGAGATTTGGCTTCTGCCACCTCCCTGGGCAACCTGTTCCAGTGTCTCACCACTCTTATAGTGAAGAACTTCTTCCTAATGTCTAATCTAAATCTAGCCTCCTCTAGCTTGGATCCATTTACCCTAGCCCTATCACTGCCCGACATCCGAAAAGGTCCCTCACCAGTTTTCTTGTAAGCCCCTTTCAGATATTGGAAGGTCAGTATTTATTCCCTTACAGCACAGCTTATGGTGTAAATCCACATTGGATGTACATTTTTTTTAACAAAAGAATCTAAATGTAATTTGTCTGTTTCTTACAAAACCACCAAGAAAGTTGTAGATTTTTTACCTTTTAAAGATGACTGTAGTGAAAAAAAATCATGTAGCAAGGAAAAGATTTCTACAAAATACCTAATTGTAATGAGAATAATTAAACAAGCTTTTGTATGTATCTTTAAAAATGTTGAGTTTTAAGCAAAGTGAACTGAGAAATGTTGTGAATGTTGCTTGTGTGCCAAACTAAATAAGGAGAAAGGACATGCCATAGAGGCCTTAAGTGTTGTTTACTCTGTGACATGGCTGCAAAGAAAGTTGTGTGGGTTATGGGTTGTATTGATGGGTCAGTCCATTTTAAAACAAGCAGGGGAAAGGAATCACATTTTAAGTTGGTACAGAGAAAAAGCTTGTCAGCCTTCCTGGAAGAAGAGTAAGGTTACTACCTCTGGTGAAACAAAAGTTGTAGTATGTCTTCCTTATTTTGTTTTGGTTTGTGTTTTTTTGTTTGGTTGGTTTTTTGGGGTTTTTTTTTCTTCCTTTTAAAAACAATTCAAGTTAGATTTCAATAGGGAAAGTGTTTTAAAAAAATCTGTTTAGTTTAACTTTCCCTCCATTGTTACATTTGAAGTTATATCTGACCTACTCCTGTTCTGCTCTCTTTGTAACTAGCTCAGCAAGCTTTTGCCACGCCTCTGTACCAGGATTCCCTGATCACTCATAAGTTGGGAAGAGGAAGCTATGGAGCACCATAGAAGTAGGGGACAGGCTGTGACATAAAGCAGTGAGCAAGCTGTTGCTGGTAAATGCTACTCTTGCCAGGCACTAATGACTGCTCAAGGAGACTTATCACTGACTCTTGCCTTTCTCTTTTACAGCTCTTTCTTCAGTACTTTCTTTATATTTGTATCATTAGCATATTTTAACTAGGGATATTTCTCTTCTAGCCTTGCTGAGGTCATGTTTTCCCCATATTACTTTCTCTAGCATTCCTTCTATATTTAATCTCAGCACTCGACTCCTTGTCAGCAGTGAAGCAAAGCTGGATTTAATTACAGGGATGTGTCTAGGTGCATCCCAGAGCCCTGGCCCCTCAAACATATAGAGATATTCTAGATAGTATATGAGTATACTGGACAGTCTACCCTCCTACTATGTGCCAGACTTGTATTTGATGTGAGACCACAGAGAGGAGGGAAATTTTGTTTTATCAAACAGTGTATCATAGCACCAAACAGGACTAAGACATATTTAGGCCCATAAAGTCTTGTACCCCTTGATTCATATTTAAGGACAGCTACTCAGACTGATTCAGGACATCCTTGGATATGTTGCATTTGTTTTGGTGTCAAATGTTTGGTTTTCAAAAAATGAAAACATTCCGGACTTTTTAGTCTGACTCGCTCACTAATTAAGAGTCCTCCCTCTATTATTTTCTGTCACTTGCACTTGACAAGAGTTCAGGAAGAATAGAAGTCCTGCTCAACAGACCAATCAAAACATACAAACCAGATTAATTTCTGCCTAGTGCACATATAAATATATTCTCCATCAGAAAATAGCAATCATTGAATATATCATGTACAATGACATCAGGGAGCAAAACGTTCCTCATGCTGCCCAATGGACCATGCTGGAACACCTGTTTCATATCATGAAACTCTTTATAATTCCTACCAAAAAAACCAAGAACCAAAATGGCATCATTAAATCTAATTCTGCCACTCAGTCTTTGCTGGGAAAAAAAACCAAAAAATGCCCCTAAGGAGGAGAGGGGAGAAAGAAAACATACTGAAAATGCATCCACTCATTTTCCAGCGTGTTAAATCTTTCAGTTATGGAAACAAGCAAATATTGATACTAAGCTTAGTCTTACAGCTGATAGTGGCTTCCATAACTGTAGACTGACAGAGAGTCTTTATTTTTCTCTTGGAAGAAGATGATGAGACAGATGCACTACCAAATAATCTCACGTTTTTCTATTACCTTCATTGGGCTCTGCTCCTTCTCAAAAGTACGTCTTGTGCTTCTTTGATTGTTTCTGTCGGTAGTAATTTTGAGGCAGTCTCTTCTGTGATTCTCTCACATTCTTTTTTGTTCTAAGGTACTCAAATGGCCCTTATAGTAAATATCCACCTTTGCCTGTAACTAGATGGGGTTTGTGTCTCAGGTTTCAAGCTGCATCCAGGCCAAGAGAAGCCACATAATCAGAAAATACATGCTTTGCTAGTGCATTTCATAAAATTTTCACTCGAGTGCAAACATCACAGAAAATTCAATATTAGGAGGAAAAAAAAGAAAGTAGCATAAGTGGTTTAGCAGCAGCTGTAGGTAGCAATGAAGCAGGGACACATGTGCAGCCTTGTAGAGCCATCTGGTACTTCTGCTCACATTTTGAGATGTTTTGTTTGAACACAAGGCCTAGCACAACTACACTGGCTTAGTGCACATCATCTTATCCCTAGTTCAGTTAGAACTAACTCCCCGCTAGCTGCAAAATATACTTCAAAATACCTACCCTAGTTGTTCAAAGCTGGGAAGTGTATTTTACCCCTAGAGCTGTCAGTTCCTCCAACCTCCCAAAGACATCCCACTCTCAATACATTTTAAGTGAGTAGAAGGAGGATACTTAAGCACAGGTCACATTTTCCTGAGTGTGGACTGTGGTGCTTCTATCACAAACGATAACAAATATCTTACTTCTGTCACTGACTGGCAAAGTGACTGCTTTCAATGGATTTTGATCCTATTATTTCTGTGAAGAAGAGAATATACAGATTACTAATTTCTGTTTCTGTACGTGAAAGAAGTGCTGAAATACTGTAACAGTAAAACCATGCATTGTACCTTGAAAGGTATCTGTTAGCTAAACAGCAGGCTGGAAGAAGATGCGTAGCTATAAAAGGGTTGAATTTTTACATGGCCAGAAGAGGGGATACAGCAGAAAGTTTCTAACTGGGTGATGGCATCACAGTTGTAAACTTTCTAGCAAATGCCAGGAAAGCTAGGTATTAAAGATCAGCAAGAGACATGGAAGAGAGCCCTAGAGTAGTGTCCTTGGCTGAGTTTTTGAATCTCAAATTACATGGGAAGAGAAGATAAGTGAATGAATCCAAAATTAAGACCTTTTATATGGCAGAAACACCAACAATGCAATGGACAGAAATGAGCTTTCAGAGGATTTTGATTGATAGTTTTGGAATTAATTTGAAATTTTGTGCAGTATTAGCTGTTTACATTGTTTTATGAGTTTCTGGTTTGTCTTTGTCTTGTTTTCATAGGTTGAAACCTTATTCTGATATTTCTAGCTGTAGCTTACGTGCTACTGTTTGCTAACAACTCCAATTTGCCTCCTAAATTCTTCATGGAATCCTAAAAGGACTCAGCAGGGCAAGCTGCAACACATGGGTTTCATCTGTAAAATTGTTTTTCTCACAATTTATTTTAGTAAAGTACTACCTTAGCAGCACCAACATTATCCCAGTCCAGCTACCCACTGTGTTTTTTGTCTCTTTGGTACATAACAGATAAGCATTTTGTAGTTAGAATCATAGAATCATAGAATGGTAAGATTGGAAGTGACCTCAAAGATCATCAAGTCCAACCCATTACCACAGCCCTCAAGACTAGACCATGGCACCAAGTGCCACATCCAAACCCGCCTTGAACACCTCCAGGGACGGTGACTCCACCACCTCCCTGGGCAGCCCATTCCAGTAGCGAATGAGGTTACTCAAGACCTCATCCAACCTGGCCTTGAACCTGGCCTAGTTGGATATATATATCTAACCTGGCCTAGTTGTATATATACATGTGTGTTTCTATGTGTGCAAATATATGCAAACCTACTGTTTGGATATATTATAACACAAAGCAATGCATTCAATTTTTAATCAGAGCATCCCTTTGTCATCACGCAAAACTAATTGTGCTGTTGTGTGATGGAGGTCAAAGATGCTATAATAAAACATCCATCCCTGAACATTTTAGAGGAACCTGTTTAAAAAGGTTAAAGTGGGTAATTATCACAACCCTAATTTACAACTACTTGGCAAGAGTTGCTTTTCAGTGAACCATTTATTCATGATCTGCTGCTTCACACTGCAGGATTCTTCTTGACTAGGTTAGAAAATGTAATTAATAAATGATAGGATTATTTATGGTTCACGGTGCCAGATTGGGAAATACAATGATACACAGAATGAGCTAAAAATTATTCTTACAAGCAGCATCTTGTTTTTTTAATCCATGGATTGGATCATCACATTACTTGATATGGTGTGGTGAACTCCTGATGGTATTCATAGGACATTATTTTGTTTGTTATCCTAGCTGCTCTGTGTGCCAATAGAAATGGACATGCTCCTTTGAGAACAGAGTTAATGAATGCTGACATGAGATTATCTATTTGAGGTAGGGTGAATTTGTGTTTGCGTCTAGCTTGGCTATATTAGTGACTGTATTAGTGATTACCTCAAGCTTCTAGTGGAAACTGAAAGATTGTTACAATTCATAAGTAAAAAGTGATCCTCAAAAGTGATCATCAAAATGGGATGATGGCATCTCTAGTGTATTTACTCATGGGCAAAATTCCTGCTCATGTGTGACCGAAGGTGAAATTTTGCTAGGAGCTTCAAAACTTGTAGGATTCAAGCATCTCAAGTCATAACATTTTACACATTATAATTTTTATTAATTATTACTTACATAAAAAGTTTTCATAAGGGGAAAAATATTTTATGCAGTGATTTATGCACAGACCTAAAGAAAATCAGCATAAATCTAAATCTGAGGGACACTGGTTATCTGCCATGTTTTCTACTGATAACACTTAAAATCTAGGCTTTAGCACTAAACTGAAATGTACTGTGCATCAATTCAGTTTTCAGTTTATTCTCAGTTCAGATTTCTTTTTAAATGATTTCCTAGAGCGATTACAATTTGTAACAGTGATTCTAAGATGTATCTGTGCATGTGATGCTTCCAGAAGTGACCTACTAGGGGAATTAAAAAATTCCTCTTAAGTTTCAATGACTGTATCCCATGCCTTTAGAATTTCAAAGGGTGAGCAATATTGGGCATGAGAATAATGGATGAAACCCAGAGGATTTATGGAATCACTGAAGGCTTGAGGTTGGAGGGCATCTCTGGAGGTCAGCCAGTCCAACCCTCCTGCTCAGGCAGGGTCAGCTACAGCAGGTTGCCCAGGACTGTGTCCAGATGGGGTTTGAGTATTTCTAAAGACACATATTCCTCAACCTCTCTAGGGACCCTCTTCCAGGGCAAATGTGATAAAAAAAATAATTGTAGCAATATTTAATTTTAAGTATAGGCAAATTTCTACTTTTCTGTGTTTCCATTAGCATACAGATGTATATGTAAAATTATATTGGGATTCGATTTTTGTGCTTAGGCTGAGGTTTTTTTTTTTGGTTTTTTTTTTTTTTTGGCAATTTTACTGGGTTTTAGCTCTAAACACTAATTTAGGCTCAAGTACCATTTCCTGTGTTGGAAGCAATGGTGTCTGCATTAATTTCTACGTTTCCTCTGAATTTGTTTTATATCAGATGTACAATTTAAAATGCAAATTATGTGCTTGAATTTGTATACAACTATATGTAAGAAAATGGAAAAGATTGCAAAGGTTTGAAAATGAGGTGTAATAGCAAAGCTTGATGAAATGGAGAATATGTCTTGCTTGTTTTTCTTTAAGATCTGAAAATGGAAATACAGGATCCTTTGTTCAGTTTCCTCAGCAAGAGGAAACTTTATCTACTGTCTTTTCTATGTACCAGACATATAGGTGGATGGGTAAAAAGGTTCTAACTTTTGCTGTTCTTGTAGTTTGCAAGCTAGATGAAGTTTTTCATGGCTTGTTCACCTTTGTCCCAAAGTTTTTGCATTTTTGGTAGTCCGGGAGCATATCCACTTCTGTTCCTCTGATATGGGATGTTACGTGGAGAGCTATCTAGTTTTCAGTCTTCTCACTCCTGCAAGCAGCCTGTCTGATTCCAGGTGTGTCTTAGGAGGCAGTAACTGGTAGCACGTTTTCCAACCCATACACCTTTATAGTACCTTTAGTGTGTGTGTCTGAAACTGTGAGATATATAAATCCATCTCATTCAAAGTCCCCCACACTGCAAGTTAATTATATTGCTATAAAACTGTGGCAGCCTTGCTGGTCTACAGCTTCTTTAGCAAATCTTCCTTTTAATAAGAGGAATATACCCACTAAAAGAATATTGCTGCAGAAAACAAAAAGCTTCCTCCTTTAAGACATTGAAAGAGAATTTTTGGGCAACCCATGAAGAGACATACTAGACTGTTAATTATTTTATGACTTTACTCTTAGTGCTTCCTGTGATCTCCTTCCTTGTAAAATTGTAATGTCTTCAATACGCATAAGAATTCTCTTACATGCTGTTGTTTGAGCTTCTTTGCTGTTTTTGTAATGCTTCAGGCATTCATAGTCACAGGGGAAACTTACATTTCTTTCTTGCTTGTACCTGTTTTGGCTTGGGATTTTTTTTACATTGACCCAGTCCATAAGGAGAACTAATCCAAAAACCTTTTCTGGATACATACATAGTTCTCATTTTTCCCTGCTGAATACAACTAGGAAAACTATAGGTCTTCTAAATGTATCTTCCTAGATTACAAAGAGGAGTGATAAGGAGGTAAGCAAAGAGGAATAGTGTGATTTTTTTTTTTAATTATTATTTTTATATAACCCAAATACTTACAAGGAAAAATATCTATAAACCAGAGACAACATATGAGGGAAAGTGTCTCTTCTGCTTTTACAAACAAGTGTTAGTCTTTCTTCACATCTGGATGTCAGGAGGAAGTTCTTTCCAGTGAGGGTGGTGAGGCACTGGCACACGTTACCCAGGGAGGTTGTGGCTGCTCCCTCCCTGGAGGTGTTCACGGACAGGTTGGACGAGGCCTTGAGTGAGCTGTGCTAGTGGGAGGTGTCCCTGCCTATGGCAGGGGGTTGGAACTAGATGATCTTTGAGGTCACTTCCAACCTTACCATTCTATGATTCTATGATTCGTTTGTCTTCTGTTCTTTCCTATATTTGGTCAAAAATGAGGACAAAGACCCTACAGAAAATGTAAAGATGTTTGTTATATTTTGCATAGGAAATATCAAATTAATATTCTTGAGCTGTGCTTTATTTAAATGCTGTTCAGCTAGTATCTAGTCCGTGAAGAACAACAGTATTTTTCCTGTTTGGTTAAATGCATGATTAATTTTTTTTTTTCTATTTCTTGGTGATGGACAGTGTGTCAAAAACATTAGACATTTCAACAATTTCTGCCTCAATATTGAGTTCTCCTCTTCTGTGTCCTTTTCCTCCAAGGTTTTAAATCATTCTGCTTCATTCACCCATAAAGTAAAATCCCTTTATGTACAGTTACAGGAGGTCTCTTGCTATCTTTAAATTGTTTCCAGCATTTCTCCATAGATAACCTGAGGAACTTCCTTTCTGTGTGACCTTATTTTTTCCAGGATATTTTTCTTTTTTAGTCCTATTTTTCTTATTTATAATGTAGCTTGCCTCAACTCAGCTTTCCTAGTCCCCTGTGTGGCTTCATGAGGAAGAGGTAGTCTAATGTTATTTTTAGTGGTGGATGAATAGTCATCTATTTTTAATTGGACAGTTTTCATGTTCCATTTCAGGAGTGGACTGATACATCCTCTCACAAATACATGAGTTCCTCCTCCCTCATCCCTGTACACACACACACACCTGCATAAGTGTCAATTTAGGCAAGTCATGTGGCCTAAAATTTCAAAAGGTATTAGGTTATTCAAACCAGCCTATTCTTTGGAAATTGCAGGGCATTTGTGCTTTGGTAAATTGGTGCAGCGATCAACAGCACTAGTCACCTCTGAAAATTAGGCCAAAACACGCTGCGTTTGAAACAGAAAGGAGGATGGAAGTGCCTTGCTCCAACCTAGGCTCTGGGAGGTGCGGAGGCTGTTGGGCTTAGATTGTTATTTCCACAACTGCATGAGTGTTTATCCAACAAAAGGTGGTTCGGGGCAAAGTGGAATAAGGAATGCTTGCTTTCCTTCCTCCTGTGCTGAAGGTGTTTGGAAAGGCACCTTAAATCAGTCCACACTGTGCATACCCAAACACCTGCTAAATTACCCTGAACGCTGCAGTGTATGCATTGGTGACAGGAAACTTTGCCTGCCCTGGCAGCACTGCATATGGAAGAAACATTGCTTACAAGGTTGTTCAAAGCTGAGGCATTCATGAGACAGCTTATGATATGGTTTCCAATATGCCTGGATGATTAAGCCTTTATTTTTCCTGTCCTTAGCAAACCAGCCCTTCTCTGCTTTCTTCTCCTTGACATTGTGCAGTTCAGCTTATTTTGATCTCAAATACAGTAATTTCTCAAGCCATTGTATCAGCTGCAAGTCTTCTATTCTTTCTAGAAGTATGTTGTGGCACGTCATCTGCAGAGGGCTCTATCTCTAGAGATACTCTGTAACTGTAAACCCATTTTACTATGCATATGCACAATCCCTTCCTGAGAGCAACATGCCATCTCTTAGCCACATGGCACAAGAGATAATAGGACTTTGCTCCACAACGTGCCTGAGTGACAGAAGTTCAGCACAATGAATTGGCTATGCCTCTCGTGTGCAATCTGACCATCCCAAATAGACTTGCAGCACCATGACATCACATATTGTCTCTGTTCTCTCCCTCTCTTTCTCACCTAATCATCCGTAGAATGAGGACACACAATGGTGCGCTTGTGTACCATTTGGGATCAGCAGCCAAGTCACCTGTGAATTATACAGGTCAACAGAAATGGAGGTTAAGATTTGGTCCACGTTCATTCTTCCTGTCTCATCAGAGATTACAAACAAAACGAACACAGGGAGACACCATAGGCATTTATTAAATGCTATTAGAATTGCATTATTATGGGGAGAATGAGAAGAGGGATTATTTCTCTGAATGCAAAGCTTATTTACTCTGATCCCAAGTCATCAGAGAGGACATTTTAACTGACATAAAACTATCTGTCTGAGTAGAAACAAGCCACGGTATAAAACTGTCAGATCTTGGTACTTCGCAGGCATAAGGAATGTTATAAGTGAGGAAATTGGAGTTTCTTCTCAGCAGTGCTCCTGATGATATTGAATGGACTGATCCTTTTCTACCTTTCCCTGAAATGTAGGCCCTGTCATGTTACCCTGCATTTTCTTGGGCTCATCTCAATACACCATTAATCTGTAGCCTGTGTTCCCCTGTGTTGCAGGCAGCAGGATCCCTGTTTTCAGGACTCTGCTTGCAAGTTGCCATTATGTTTGCACATCCATTTCCCACCAACCACTTCCTTAGGTGCTGCCCATAGTCTTGTTTTCTGGAATATTTTCTAGGAGGTGCTTTTGCTTCATGGCTAAGTTTCCAGCAAGCTATCAGATATTTTATTATAGACTGAAACTGGGAAACACAGGGTTATAGCTTAGTTCAAAGTTTTCTGATTTTGTCCAACTTATTAAAAAAGGGCAGAAAGAGTAATTGGCAGGTGGTGGCGGTGGTGGAATAAATTAGAAATGTTAATATATCAAAATAGCCTGAAAAATGTCTCAGGGACTTGAAAACATCTTGTTTTTTTTTCCCAGCTGTATCAGTCCACTAAACTACATTTCCTCTCCCTGCAAATCTTGCCATTCAAAGGTCTTATAGATGAGTGAGGGTTAGAAACCGGTAAGAAGCACCAAAGATGTTACAAAGTAATGAAGGCATCCTCACTGTAACTGCAACCTGCCGAGACAGATAATTGGTTTGAATGCTGGTGAGATTTAAAGTAGTTTTGAAAGGAGTGAGAATACAGGTAGTGGAGGCCAAAAAAAAAAAAATGGATGTGATCATCCAAACAACCACTAAGGCAGGAAAAGCATCACAACAAAAAATTACTTTTGGGTATTTGAAACTGGGTGGGTGAATAAATGGAGTTTGCTGCAGTTGCAGCAAAATACCAATAGCAGAAGAAAGCATTTAATTATGTAGCTTTGCCATCTACACCATAAACAAAACAGAGAGCATCTTGGATCTGCTTCTCACAACATCAGATTCTGCTTTAAGAAAATAAGTGAGGAAGTGTTATTGGTTTGTTTTTTATTTTTTTTGGTTTTTTTTTTAAATTTCTTAATTTCTGTAACATGATTAGAAAATTACCCATCATGTGCTGAAACAAATAAGCTATTACTCATCTTCACTTCATCTTATTGTGTATGATTTCATTGTTTGCAGTGTGGTAGATTTGGATTTGATGTGCTGATCGCTTTCAGTACCATTTTTCATAGAATCATAGAATCATAGAATGGTAAGGTTGGAAGGGACCTCAAGGATCATCTAGTTCCAACCCCCTGCCATAGGCAGGGACACCTCCCACTAGTACAGGTCACTCAAGGCCTTTAGAGTCTGAAAACGCTAGATTCCATATAAGGAGTTGTTATGCCCATAGCCTCTTGGCTCAAATCACCATTCTAGATCTTCAAAGATTCTGGAATCCACTTACTTTATTTAAAGGAAGAATTAAAACTATTCTTAATTAAATTCTGGCATGGACAGAGAGTATTCTGTCATAGGAACTGTTTACTGAAAGGCTCCCAGAGAAGGTTTTTTGAACCATCACATGTGGGGGTTATAAACTTACCTGTTCTTTACTCCAAAAATCTCATTTGAATTCCTACCCAAACATAAGGAAGAAGCAGCCTGACTACTTTTGAATTAATTTCATTAATAACTTCGGCTCTCCTATCGTTACCCACATCCTTTCATAACAATTTTTAGACTCTTTTAATACAAACATATTGAGAGATTTGTCATAAATACTGTTCTGATTATTATTACTGTGAACAATCTGTTCATTGTATTACTGGTATTTGAAAAGGAAAGACCAATTAGACCTGTTAACCCACCTTTTTGTCAGTAAGTTGATTGGGAATTACTGAAGCGTAACAATTCTAAGTGGCTTTTCATGTGAATGCCAAGCTAAAATGGATATTCAGAGATGCATTAAACATTTTTACCTGGCACTGCAGCCTTCATTTTAAAATCTACATGTTAATTTGAGTAAGTGCAACAAAAACATGGCTCAGGCTTCTGTAAATCTTCTTTCCAGTATTTGTACACATGTAAGTGTTGAATAGTAAAATTGCAGGCCAGATGTTATAAGTAAGGACTGGAAGTACAGTTAACAGGAATTACTTGAATGTACTACCTAATGACTGGTATATCTGGCAGATATTGTAAGCTTAACTTAAGGATTTGACTACAGCAGTCAAAAGCAAAAATTGTAAATTGAAGCTAATATCTGAGTGCACTTAACGGAGGGAATTTTTAAAAAGATCAAGACACCACTTTGTATGAAGCTATATTCCAGAAAATGGCTTATCCAAGCACACAGGATTTTGGAAAATGGCACTCAGTGAGAGATAACTATGTGAATTGCTCATGGTAATGGCAGTAGAGATGAACAGCAAACAGGATATCTAGGAAAGTGTATGTTTCTTTTTCCTTTATGACATAATTGACAATAGGTAATTGATAATGCAAAAAATTGTTTGGTAAAGAAACAGAGAGAGATGGATTAAAAAATCTGAGAAAATAGTTTTTTTCTTTCTTTTGACATCAAACTACTTCTTTGAGATCGTCATAAACTGAGGGCAGATTCCTGGAGAGCTTGCAGTCACAGAGCCCTGCCACCCCCCCAACCCCAACCTGAGCTTTCTAGATATGAGTCTGGGAAACAAATTTCTGCAATGTCTGTACTGCAGCTTGTGGGATCAATTTAGTTTTGTTAAGAATCACTGAAATGTGTAGTCTTTTT
Organism: Eubucco bourcierii; assembly: GCA_013396675.1. Classification (NCBI taxonomy): domain Eukaryota; kingdom Metazoa; phylum Chordata; class Aves; order Piciformes; family Ramphastidae; genus Eubucco; species Eubucco bourcierii. The sequence goes on from VWZE01005337.1 coordinate 330,742, forward strand.
CTGAAGCAAAACCACATTTCCCTGATAAAATTTGTCATTTGATTGGAATTATATATTACTGTGTAAGTCTACTTTTGTGATTCTTTTTAAAATGGAACTGTTCTGAAACATAACTCTACTTGAATAACATCCTTCAGTAATCCTCTGATCATACTTCTCTGTGCCAACCTGGATCAGATACTCTGGCAGCAGAAAAAGTCCAGTTCAGCAACACCATTTACTTGCTGCTTTAAGAAAATTCAGAGGCAGTTTGCCATTGCTGCTACTGCGCTTTTCTTCTCTACCTGGGGCATAAAATGCATTCCCTTGATCCTTGACTTATTCAGAGGTGAAATAGATCTTCCCTTCCATGTGAGAAGAGTCAGTCCCTTTGCTACAGTAGAGATAAATGAAAAGAATCTCATCTATTAAGCTGATTGACTGAATTAGGAGTTTATATAAAGAAATTAATCTCCTTCTCTTGTGTCTCTTAGGCACCTGACTGTTTCCTGGCTGTGTAGGCATAACAAACATATCAAAGGAAAACAAGTTCATATACTGACCATTTAGCTGTTGCTAAGACTTTCTACAGGAAGGAGTACTGTTTAGGAAAATACATTTTGCTCTTGGCATCATCTTTGGACAAAAGTCCTAGGGATCACTTAGGCTTCGAGGGTGCCCTGAAGGTTGAAATGTTCAGTCTCCATGAGGGCAACAGGTATGTTGTGGTGGTGTCTGTGAGCCTTGCCCAGAGGCCCAGGCACCTCTGGGGTTGGGATCTTTTAAGCTGATTACCTTACCTGATTTTGGCAGCCTTGGACAATGAGAAAGGCAGCCAGAAGTTCACACCAGACCCAGAAGATTGAAGACAATGCACTAGTCACATCTATCAGAACCACAGAATCACAGAATCAGTTAGGGTTGGAAGGGACCACAAGGATCATCTAGTTTCAGTGTAGTGTATATGAACAGGTATAGCTATTTAGCAATGTTTACATTCAAGTGGAAAAACTCTTTTCTAATTTTGAAGGCAAAAACTTCTCATCCATCTCTTGACTGCAAGTTCGCACAGACAAGTATGAGTCACTGGGAACAGACCAGTGCTTGTGCCAGGGAAGGGGCTGTGAGCCTTTGTGTTGACATTCCCAAAGTACTTGCTTCTGCTTTCATCTTCTGGGCATGAAATCAGGGCAGTCTTACTACCAACCTGCACTGGAGCTAACTGTCATCTGGGGCTTAGTTTGGTAGGAAACAGGCAAAGAGCTAGGGGCAGCAACCAACTCAACCCTGTCAGTCGAATCTGTCTACAAACCTCAGCTGGAGACCTCCAGCTCCACATATAGATAGAAGTGAATCTGTATTCCAACCTGTCTGTTTCCTAATTTGGGTTTTATTTTTCTTTTTCCTGACAGGAACGTGTCCATAAACAAATCTCCTTTACTTTTTGACTTACTTCAGATATCCATTAAAAAAAAAAAAAAAATTATATGCAAAATCCTAGACAAACACCGAGTACTTTTCGAATATGTACGATTACACAAGCATAGTTTAAGATATATTTACATGCATGTATGTAACACAGAGTTGTCATGGCACAAAATACCTTTTTCTGAGGTGGAAAAATCAGTCTGGCTGTCATTCTTACAGAAATCTGTGATTCATCCAAGTTTCTGAGGCACACTGGATACAAATTTATGAAGCAGATATTTGTTAGATACCTGTCAACCTGTTAGAGAAGATGTTTTGGGAAGGTTGTCTTGGTGAAATTTTAGACAGTTGTTTTACCATGATATTGGGAAAGAAAACAAATTCAACATGAATCCTAGCAGTAATAAACTTGTGTGTGAACACATTTTATAATATGTCCTTCATAAGCTATGCAGATCAGAATTTAGAACATAAGACCTATCTACAAACTTTAGGAGAGAGAAAAAAAAAATCCAAATTCAGTGAATGAGGGCTGTTAAAATAAGCTGTAAGGTAAAACTTTGTATTTCACCTAGAACTGAGTTCCACTTATCAGTCTTACACTAAGTGCATGGAATATTTATTTGGATTCAGGCCAACATTTCCCTGTCTTTGGTGTAAATAAGACATCTCTATGGCAAGTTTGAAGTCAAACGGCTCTGTACAAAATGGCAGCAGAATTAATTAACCATATACTTTTCTAATCCCTTGGGATTCCATGTCTATTAATCACTTGTCAAAATGGTTCTCCTTTTGCTGGGGATTCTTCAGAGCAGTCCTGCTCCCCACTTTTAATTCAGGTGTAAAGTCAGATATTTAAAAGGTGTTAGCAGAGCTGAAGAACACAAGAAGTCACTGAATAGGATGATAATTTATCACGTTTTATGAGGCCTGGATTTTTGTCTCATCAGGTAAAAGCATACTGAAATTCAGTTATTCCTAGTATGTTCAAAATGTAGATGCTGAACAGATATTTTGCTGTGACTCACCTGACTTTGGCACTACTTCTGCTCCTGTGCAAGTTTGCAAGTGGAGGTGTGGAACTCAGCATATATTTAAACCAGATGTGGAGCTGAAATACTAATCCTCAGTGCATAGAAGATTGCCTAGCCACATAATTTATGACAGACTTTAATTACTCTTGTCTCCTAGTTTGGATTTTTTTCATAATTCTTTGTGACATTTGTTTCTCAGGACATGTTTTAGATCACAATATTGTAATGAACTATATCCCATTTTAAAATGTGATCTTTTATACTGGTTAATTTTTAAAAAATCATTAGTATTTCACTTCTTGAAAATCCTAGATCTCTTCATTTACCATTTACCTGTGATTATTAGACCTCTCAGCAGCTAGTATATTATTTGGACTCAGATTTTGTATGCAGTAGGTTAGCATAAAAGCACTATGCTATGTTCAGCCATCTTGGCATTGTCATTTGAGGCTTTTTTTAATTAAAAGTCTGCCTTGGAGTATGTCAAGTGCTCCTGTATTTTTACCATTCTTCTTATCTCTATGGCAACAAAAATATTTCAACATTTACATGGGCATCATATTCTTTGCTAATGTACTATCTGAACTGTTTGTATGCTGAGAAGAGGAACAGCAGAGATTGGCTTCTGCAGGCTGGGATGCAGGAGTTGTCAAGACAACCAAGAGGCCTAAGGATGTCCTTACTAGTAGCATTAAATTGAAGCTTTAAATTAATTCACCCTCATGTGTTTTTGTAGCTTATGCTGTTAATTGAAATAATAGGAATGACCTTCCCTGTACATTCAGAGCACCTGTCCTATTAAAATTGCATGTGCTATTTACTTAAGTACACTCATCTATCAGACAAATCTAGCGTGAAATAGGGGAAAATGGAAGATGCATATTGTACTGCTGTGTATTGACTTGCAGTAATAGGAGAAGCAGCTTTTCTTGTGTCAAGATTGAGATAGTTGTGATGAACATTTTATTCTGAAACTTCATTTATTTCTGCTTCCCACTCAAGAACCTTAAGACTGCATAACTCCAGGCACTACAGCTTATTCTGCACCGTAGAATCTAACTGAAATGAATAGTTAATTTTTTTCCCCCTTGGCTTTAATATATTTGAAGAAGAGTATCTTATTTTTTTGCCATGCAGGATTTTTTTTTTTTTTCTTATGAAGAGAAAAAAAAAGTCCCAGAAGAGTAGAGAACCGTTCCTTTTTGTTCAAATCATAATCATACTCTGTCTTAATTTATGAACATACCTTTACTCTCTTTTTTAAAAATTATTTTATCCAGGAGCTGGTTGAACCTTTTGTGCCTTATCTTTTAGACTTGCACAGCCAAGTGCATAACCACACAGGAGGAGAAATATTATATGATTATATGTGTATTTGTTTTCCTTCTCAAAAGAAACAGTTTGCAAGCAACTGTTCTGCTGAAATTCACAAATTCCAATTTGATGCTCATATATGTCTAATATTCAATCATTTTAAAACCAAACAGTGATGGGTAAGAATGCAGAAGTTCTTAAAAGACTTGAAGGGATTTCACCTTTCTCTGTAGCTAGTTTTAAACTCTCCAGATCATATCCTGTAACACTTTTGATCTCATAAAGAATGATATGTAGTTCTAGCTGCCATTATTTCTATGCTGTTAGGTAGATCATAAAGCTATAGAAAATTTGGAAATATTTGAGCTTCCTGGTACTATATCCACTGCTGCACAAACCCATGCAATTATACTGATGCACATGCCAGCTAAGAGTCTAACTAGTGAACTAACAAACCCGCAAAGCATATTTGTTGAGGAAAAAAAAATCTTTCTGTATAGATTAGGAAACATTAATGGTTCATGTATTACTTCAGAATTGCTAAGAATATTGATATTAAAACGGAGATTTGATCTCCCTATATTTGAGAACACAAGGAAAGTTTCTTGTGGCTTCCTTGCTGCAATGACTGGAGTGCGCCTCTGAGGGACCATGACTCACCTGGCACAGCTGTACTTCACTGCATATAGAAAGTCAAATGAAGCCACTAAAAGAGAAGTACCAAAACTGGTAAAAACAAATCTACTGTGTGGACATGAATATCACAGAATAGACTGGAAACATTATAAATTTACTTCTGTTTTTGTCAAGGGATGGATTATTGGGAGAGGGTGGGAGGTAGGCAGGTACCCTCTTTTATTTCTTTAGCTGCTGTTAATCTCTCCAAGTCCAGTACCATCTCTGTGACATATGGTAGGAATGGACCAGTTGCAACACTGTGGTTGCAACTCATTTACTGTATGTATGCTAATGCTTGCTCCGCCTCTGACTGCTCAGCACATCTGAAAATCAAGCCATTTAACTCTAGGTGCTTTAAATATAGATTAAGGGTCTTAAATTTAGGAATGCAAATATGAATGTTTTGGATCAAACCTCTCCATCAGCCTGCAATCAACAGTGCTGTATAGAGATGATATTGTAGAATAAGATACAATCAGATCAAAATTATTTGTAAAAATATACCCATAACATGATACATCAGCATTAAGCTCACTTTAAGGTACAGCTCTTAAGGAGTAGCTGCATACAACACATTTTACTAAATGTAAATTGGCAAATTCAAGGCTAGTGGCAATGAGTCTAAAAGAAAAGCATTACTCTTTTTTCTACATACAGATTAAAAATTCTTATTTGTCCCAGTCACAGCTTCCGTCTATGCATTAAATTACTATTGGTAAAACTAAAGGCACCTTGATTTGCAAAGATGTACAGTTGAAGGCATATGGCCCTGGAACAGAACAGTTTGTTGCTGTTTCCCTGTTTTTGGAAACCCTGAATGATTTGCTGACATCCAGGGTCCGCTTTCACACTGTCTTTCTTGGTGTTTTTGCAAGGAGCTGGAAGGCTACTCCTTCATTGTTGTGTCGTGTACCTGTGCTGAACAGAAATGATACCAAAACAGGATTGTGGAGGATAACTAGGGAAAATGGAAGTAGCCCACCTGTCATGTATATACATGATATCAATATTAGAGGGCTGCAGGGATCAATATTGTGTTGAGTTTTGGGCACCTCAGTATAAGAGAGATGTGGAGGTGCCGGAGCAAGTGCAGAGGAGGGCAATGAAGCTGGAGAAGAGCCTGGAGAATAAATCTTACAATGAGTGACTGAAGGAGTTGGGGGTGTTTAGTTTGAAAGAGAGGAGGCTGAAGGGAGACCTCATCACTGTCTACAGCTACCTGAAAGGATGGGCTGAGGGGAGACCTCATCACTGCCTACATCTACGTGAAAGGACATTGTGGAGACATTAGTGCTGGCCTCTTCTCACAAGTAATTAGTAATAGAACAATAGGGAATGGCCTCAAGTTGTAACTGGGTAGGTTTAGAGTGGCTATTAAGAAAGTTTTTTTCACAGAAAGAACTTCAGGCGTTGGAATGGGCTCCCCAGAGAGGTGGTTCAGTCACCAACCCTGGGTGTGTTTAAAAGTCATTTGGATGTGGTGATTGGGGATGTGGTTTAGGGGTGATCCTTGTAGAGTAGGGTTATTGGTTGAACTTGGTGATCCCGAGGGTCTTTTCCAACCAGAATGTTTCTGTGGTTGTGTGATTCTGTGAATGTCTTGAACTTGCAATGTCACTTTTGCAAAATTAAAATAATTTTAAACTAGGATAAAAGGGGCCTTTTTAACTGATGGAAAGGAGGGGTTATGCTACAGTGGTGTTGAGATAAATACAACCTGGACCATTACCACTTTCCTTCTTCACGAGAAAATGGTAGTAGAGGCAAAACAATCTCCATAGAATCTCCAGGGTTGGCATCAGACTGGTGAGAGTCCCAAAACTTGTTGAGTACCATACTTTTAGATACGGACGCCGGCTCACATCCTTCTCAATTCCTGATAGCAGGAGTGTCTGACTTGAGGGGATCTCATAGCACAACCTTCTTAACGGCAAGTATTATCTCACCAATTTCCAGGAGAAATCTTCTTACTGTGTCTTCTGAGGGCATGAAACACTCCAACCATTGCACTACTACAGCTGAGATGGACAGGGACAAAAAGGCAAGTACCAAAGAGAAAATGATCTGTCATAGCAGGTCAGGTGTTTCAGGAAGCATCTGAATCACAGGATAGGAAAAGTCATGCATGAGTTCCTTACAGCAAGAAGAAAAATCTGGATTATTTTTTCTATTTGGGACCTATATCCAGAATTTCTGTAGGTGAAACTTGCCTGAGCAGCACATGCAAATCAGCATGAAATATAAATCCATATATATGGATCTAAACAAACACAACCTGACTGTGTTTAAATAAACACATTACTATTTACATAATATAACCTCAAATATGATATGTCCTTAAAGAACTCTCTGGCATGACCTGTGACTTCTTTATGATGAATCTCTGAATCTTGAACTGGTTCAGCCCCAGCTCCAGATAAAAAAACCTTATGGACCTTTACACAATTCTCAAGTATTTATACCTAAATCTTGTAGCCAATATAAAATCCCTCTTTTTCCTCCTATCTACTCCCTTTCCTCCAACCACATCCCCACCCACCCCCCAGTTTTGCTCCCTCTTTTTAGGGCCTCGATATTTTGTGGCAGAGTTGCCTTATTAAAGCAACTTGCCAATATTTTCCCTGTCTTCAGTACTGTGAGGTATTTCATTGACACTCAGCATCTCCTTCGATATTCTCTCTCTGTCTCTCTTGACATTTTTGCAAGGAGGGAGAAAGAGGCTGGGGGAAGGTGCGTATAAAGCTTCCACTGCTGAGCAGTATGAATTATATCTGCTGGCGTAATAGTGTGAAGTGGCAGGGATCCGTTTTGATGAATCTCATGCTGATTTGTAGCCCCAATTCTAGCTGTAGGTGACACTGAACACCTGTTTGGAGTACTAGAGAGATGGAATAAAGATCTGTGCGGTAAATATGCTGTGCGCTGTAGCGGTTTGTTTATTGTCACATAGTAATTAATTTGCAATTATATTTTGAAACATACCAAAAGAGAAGTGCACTATAATTCCTGCCACCTAGAAAGAGGCTCAGCAGTGACACTTGTTAGACTTCAAGCTGGCTCATTCTCTCTCATCCACGATTGCTTTTTTTCCTTTTGTCTCAGCACAAACCAGAAGTTACAAAAAAGACTTCTGTAATGATTTGTGCCCGGATGCTAATGGGTCTGTGCTACTCTGGAATGATATGTCTTAATAACACACACACAGGCATGAAACAGGGATTGTGAAGATTTACATGATTTCGTCTCTGACATCCCTTGCCAATGAATGAATGACATCATTACCAGTATTCCAATACAGAAGGAAAGCTTGTGTCATTTTTCACCTCCCACCTGTGAAATCCTCGTCTGTTCATCCAAACACCTCTTTTGCTTCTGTTTAGATCATGCAAAAACATCTGCTGAAAGTAATTTCTTTTTATCAGTAATCATTCATCATTCTACCTGCTTTTGAGTCCACAGGTCTCTCCTATGAGAAACGAGGTCCTGCCCTCATCCTTTAAAATCCTCATAAACTCAACTTTGTGTTTTATTGCATCACTTTGCAGTAAGCTCTCTATCAACTCTTTCTTTCAGCAACCTCTTCATACCTGCTTCCAATATGCCTCTTATATGTCTTATTTTCAAAAGCAGACTACAAAATTTGGTTTCTGCTAACACACTTCAAATTAAATGAGCAGGCAGAAGCTGCTCTTTCCTTCAGGGCCACAGTAATACTGTAAGAAAGCAAATGTTGCTATTCTAGATACCACAGCGTTTTCAGTGCAGTTTTGCAGCCTGAGATTTGGCTCCCATGATACATCTTTTAAATCCATCTTCTGACTGGATTCACAGTTACTGGATTATTTCTTCCTTTCCTTTTCCCAAGGGTGACTGAGTCTCATGTTCATACTTAAGACCCCACTAACCAGTTCATTTCCTCCTATGTTTTTTTGACTAGCCACACAATTTTTCTTTCTATTCTTTCGTCTCTTCATTTAGCATTTCCAGTTTTGATGACTTAATCTTGAGATATTTTAAAGATAGGTATATACAGTTAAATTAAAAATCTGAATTTGAAGTAGATCACAGAATCACAGAATGTTAGGAGTTGAAAGATCATCTAGTCCAACCCCTGCTTACCAGAGCAGGATCACCTAGAATAGTATCACACAGGAAGCCATGCAGGTGGGTTGTGAATCTCCAGAGAGGGAGAGACACATTATTTCAATAAAAAGTAAAGCTTAAATGTTATGATCCCTTTATTCTATTTCTGTTGCGTCTGCCCCATGGTTGCACAGAAATATTATCCAATGTGCACATTGAGGTTTACTTTGCAGCTGAAATATGGATCTTAATTTGGTCGAGATTGGCTTGTTTTATATAAATTTATGATCAACTGCAAATATGTGGAGCATACAAACAAAAATCATTTGACAGTGGAAGAAGAAATAAATCAATATGTCTCAAAGAGAGTGCTAATTTAGTTTGCAATTATGTCAAGTATGAAAGGAAAAGAGAAAAATACTGGCTTCCTCTGAAAAATCTTCCCACATACAATATTTCTTTGACATTTTCACATGTGCTGAAAAGTTACTCCTAAGGAATTCATTTCCATTGCTCTCACTTGGTGTCCAACAGTGACTGATATAAATATTTTATTAGGCAAACCTGCAGGTTTCTGAAGATTATATGTCTTATCAAGTTGACCCTTATAATTACGTTGTCTTTTGTAACGGTAGGATGTCTTTTAATTTTGCAGTCTTTTTGTAAATATTGAAACATAAAAAAAATTATACAATCACAAGCAAAAGCTGACTGTGAGTAAGAAAAGGTGTAAACAGGTCTCTTCTTGCTCAGGAAGATTCTCATTTTGCTTGTTGCTGCAGTGCAGTATGTCCTTAAGTTGTTAAAAACCTGTTTTCCCAGACAGTTTTTCCTTGTTTGTTTCTATTTTAAGGTAATCATAGAATCATAGAATGGTAAGGTTGGAAGGGACCTCAAGGATCATCTAGTTCCACCCTCCTGCCATAGGCAGGGACACCTCCCACTAGTACAGGTCACTCAAGACCTCATCCAATCTGACCTTGAACTCCTCCAGGGAGGGAGCAGCCACAACCTCCCTGGGCAACCTGTTCCAGTGCCTCACCACCCTCACTGTAAAGAACTTCCTCCTAACATCCAGTCTAAATCTCCCCTCTGCCAGTTTAAACCCATTGCCCCTTGTCCTGTCATTACAAGACCTTGTAACTAGTCCCTCCCCAGCCTTCCTGTAGGCCCCCTTCAGATACTCTAGATCACTCTGGATGTTTTTTGTTTGAGTTTTTTTGGTGGGTGTGTGGTTTTTCGTTTTGGTTTTTGGTTTTTTGTTTCCAGAAAAATTACATTTAATGGGGAAATCTTTCAGTGGCTCAGTTTTATGCACAGTGAAGGGTTTGCAGCTCTGTCAAACTGAGGTGGTGGTTGCATGTAGAGAAGAAAACGTTCATCAGTGTTTGATACAGGAATCTTTCCACAGTTGTTTATTGTTTGTGAAAATTAGCTTTCATTTATGTAATTCGGTGGCCTTCTGTTGCAATTATGAAACTGTTGCCTCTGTTATTCTCTGCCTCTGCTCTCTGCAGTTATTTACTTTGGGAAAACTTTGACTGCTTTCTCTGGGCAGCAGCAGAAACTGTCTAGACTTCCTATGAAAGAAGTCTGTGAGGCCCTGAGATATAGATGTTCCTTTGTACCATTGACTTGATACTTCAATGTGTTCCAGTACATCAGTTCATAAAGAAGAAGATGAGCTAAAATATTGGCCCAAGTGCTTAATGCAGATGTGGATTTTGGCCCACATTCACCTCATTTAAATTTAGCACTCAACTGACAGGCTTTATTTAGGAAAATGTACCTTCTTAAGCAGTTTCAGAAAATTATTCCAGTCTTAAATAAGCTGAATCATCATCCTTTTGAATTTTTTTGGTTGTTGTTGTTGTTTTTGTTTTTTGGATTTTTTTTTAGTTTCCATAGACTGTAGGAACAACTACAACCCTAATAAGACACCTTGAATCCATATTTACATTTAGTTGGGATAGACTTTCACCCATCTATCAATGAGTGCTGTGTTGTGGCTGTGTGTTGCGGTGGATCTTTTGCTAGGCAATGTAGGAGGAAGCAGATTTGCAAATTTTTTCCAGAGTGCTGCCTTTTCTGCTCCTGCAGGCTGTCTTTTCTTTGCTCAGTTCTCTGGAAAGGTTGGCTCTACCATTCTACAAATAGCCAGTAGGACAGAGGGCATTTGTCTAAGTAATTTTTTATTTGCCTTTAAATATAAACCCAGGAGGAAATCTAACTACAAGACATAGAATATGCTCCCAGGGAATAAAATTAATTATATAAGATGTAAAATTATGACTTCTCCTTTTTCCTGAGGATTTTTTAGGAATTTTTAGAAGATGTTTCATAGGAATCATTGTTGATGAAACAAAAATGGGTAAAAGTCTGGGATGGAAGGTAGGGGCTCCAAAGAAGAGCATGCTGCTACTACATCTCCTGGTCTTTCTAGAGAAGAACTGAAACTTCTTTTGGATACCTGCTTGAATGACCTTCAGATAGTAAACTAATGTGTGGCAGCACAAAAATACTCATTTTTTAAAGCAAACTTGGAAAGACTTGCACAAATTCACTAACAAAGAATCCCACTGGCTTTTATGAACACCACAAGTGAACTATATAAACAGTTGGGGCTTCTCACATTTCCTTCTGTGCACTGCCTTTGGTTCTGCAGTGCAATAAATACAGTGCAACGAAGAGAGGTGGCCTGCTTAGTTTCCTCCACTAGCAGCTCAGCATCTTCACTGTCTGGCAGAACTACTCAGCTGGTCTCTTTTATTACCCTCCAGTGCTCTTGTACTCCAAAATCCTCGGCAGTTGGGAACTTCTGTATTTCTTTTGTCCTTTCTCGTATTTTTAGATAACCTATAACCCACAGAAGTAAAATGATAGATGAATGAGAAGTGCTCCTATATTTTTTGTTTGGTTTTGGTTTTTTTGGTTGGTTTTTTTTCAGCTCATAGTATCTGAAATACTGTGAGTTCTGTGTGGCCAGCAAATTATTCTGGTAGTATGAAACACAGTGCATGCTTTTTATGCCTTGGGATATGAAAGGATGTGAGATAAAATAATGTTGGGAAATAGAACAAACTGATAGGAGCCAAAGTATTTTTTAGAGTAAATTATCCTTAGGACACATTCAAGTTTGTTTTGGCCAAATATTTACTGAAATAATTCAAACAAACAAACAAGGCTATGGTAGGAACTAACAATTGAACAGTGAAGAAAACTAGGATTCTGGTTTTGAATTGACTTCATGGTCTTCTTTTATTTAATTCTAATCACCCCAAAGAGCTACATACTAGCAAGAATTTTTTATTTCCTCCCACCCAGAAACTTTATTTTCACCTTGTGCAATTGCACATGGCTCCATCTGCACAGCTGCTCTACAATTAAATATCTTTTCTGGGAACCAGAGTTTCCAAATGTCAGTGTAGGTAAGTGCAACACTGCCAGAAGAGCCAAAGGCAAACTGAGAAGCCGGAAGATTCCCCTGCAGCTCTGTGAAGTGACCAAGAATGAGGAGATACTGACACTATTGACAGTAACTGTATCTCTGTCCTTCTATATTTAAACAAGATCTGTTCACTTCAGATTATATGACCTACTGTAATTTAATTTCTACAGAGTTTTGATTGCTAGTGGCAAAGTAAAAGGTGATAAAACAGTATTTCTTATGTTTAGGCCCCCAAGAAGTATAGGTTATACACTTGAAACTGATTTAAAACCATGAAATATTGAAGTGATGCATTTCAATAAAGGCCTCTGAAAGTTCTTGAAAAGAGAGGACTGTCTGCCTCTATACAATACAGTGAGAGATGTAGGAGCAGGGAGTCTTCATTGCATGCCTTACAGACAAGAGGAATTCCTTGGGAATGGAGGGAATAAGGCAGAAACAAGATGTAAGGATGCAAACAGTGGTTTCTACCTTATGGGTCCAGTTCATCACTCTCCCTGCAACCCTCAAAACTGCAACAGCATCAGTGAAAGAGCTACTTTGAGGCTCATGTTGAAAGATTGTGACATTCTCACCACATAGCTCATTACACAGCCTTGAAGGACTTGGCTAGTAAGCACAACTACTTGTATGAATGGAAAGAGGTTTAGTAGTTAAGTGTGGTAAATCTTGACAGTACTAATTGAAATCTGTGGTGTTTTTTTCCAAATATTGTAAAGCTTTCCTGCTTTATAGAAGGCCCTGTGAAATGGTGTGCCTAAGAACGGACAAACTGTTTCTGTGATAGCAGTGACTGTGGTTAGAGTGGGCTTTGTAGTTACTTGAAGTTACAGAAANTTCTAGTAATATTCTCAAACATGCAATGGAGAATACCCCTACCAATATGTATAATCTTATGGAGCAAACTAAGTTCATACTGCCAAAAAATGAAATAAGCAAATGCTATGTTTTCCTCATCTTGTTTACTGAAGAAGATGGAGATCACGTAGACTGTATCCTAATGCTGCTCATACTGCAGCAAAAGGAGGCCCACTTTACATAAACACTGAATCCAATTTCAGTCAGCCCTGTATCTCTCAGTTGCAATTTATTTTTCTTTAAGTATGCAGAATGAGACTCGGTGCTTTTCATTTCTTAAGGGACGAAGAACTGGAGCACTATGACACATTTATATAATGCTTAATTTCAGAAGCAAGAAAATTAGACAAATGGATATATTGAGCCCAGAATTTAGATCAGGGTTCAGCTTCTGAGCTTAATGCAGTGTATTAGCCTTTTAAATGAAGTTCCTTTTATAATATAGTCTCTGTAACGATTACACTCTCTTCCCATTGAAGTTCTGTGTCATGTATTTGTTGCAAGTTCTCAGCGGTGGGGGAGGGTGAAGCTAATTAGATTGATAATAAGACATATCTATTGCAACTTTTCTCTGTGTGTCTGGGGAAAAGGTAGATTGGTAAAATAGCTTCCTTTCCTTATGGGAAAACTGCTAAAAGGTAAATGTCAGCTGCAGGAATTCACTGTGATGAAGATGGGAAGAAAAGGGAAAAATATGGCCTTATGTTACCAACCCTCCACTGAGGTATGGTAAGGAGGGTTAGAGAATTCCGTGTTATTAAACAAGATTTACATGGTCATACAGAGGTACAAATTGTGTATACTGGAACCTATGAAACATTTTTGCAACTTCTCTTTCAGCTACTAAAGGCAGACTTTTTTCTCTCAAATCTTTTGTATGTATAGCATCAGTCATTTTTGATATTTGCCAGTGCATAATTTTATGAGGCTGGAAAACTTTGTAAGTCAAATATTTTACTCTAGGCTTAAAGCAATACTTTCTTTAGGCTGACCATTTTTTCCCTTTCTGTAATTGAGCAGGTATTTATCTTCACATTTTCTATTCAAATCGGGCAAGTCCAAGACAGATTTTATAGGGTTTGCTGCTGTTCAGGCAATGAATTAAATATTTATTGACTACTACAATATTATTCTTTTTCCGTGTTGATATTTTCTGGCTGCTTCTTTACAAAGAGTTTAGAACAGCTCTTAGTCCCAGTGCACAGCAATTTTTTTTCCACAAAGGTTTCATGACAGTCCTTAAGCAGGTAATGAAGTTCAAACAGAGGAACAGCTGCCCTCAGAGGAGAGCAGACATCTGTATCATCTAGTTTGGATCCCTAAGTCAGGTGGGATTCAGAACTGTTGCTCTTAGGAACTAAGTTCCTTTAGATGCTCAGAAGTGGCAGGAGTCTTCAGAGAGTGATGAAAGCAGGAACACTGAAGGGTAGCAAGGTGAGTGCCTCAGGTAAGAAAGGAGGTGAATAAAAGCTTGCACATGTTGCAAACACAGGGGCATATGGCTTAATATCCTGCAGCCTTGAACAGCTCTGTGGTCAGGAAGATACACAACACCCTTTGCTAGAAGCATTTGATCCTTGCAGTATACTGCAGTAATGAAACTTAGATACACTAAGATACTTTCTTTTTGCAGTCTTTCATGAATGATATAAGCAATATAATATAATATAATATAATATAAGCAATGAAAAATATTGCTTATAAAAGCTCATTTAGTGTTCAATAAAATGCACCTATTTCTCCAAGAAATTTCTGTGTCTTCATCAACCATCCTTTCACAAAGTTTTCGAGGTTTCTCCTATTGGCTAATGTTTGAAAAGTGCTTTGAAGATGAAAACATTAAGTGCCTGATGTTAGTATTACAGAGCATTCTATAGGTATGCAGAGCGGAAGTTTTCACAGAAAGTAGTTATTTCATGTAGTCACACTGAAATAACTTGGGCAATGCTTACCCCTGATGTAAATTCAGTGAGGCCAGTAGAAATCTATCAAGACTAAATCTCATCCAATGTATATCAAATCCAGTTAAGGTCACACTAGGACCTATTTCCGTAATATTTGTCTGCAAAACCGCTGAAATACCCTGAGAGTCAGTTTTCAATGTGATCTGTATTCCCCTAAGCGTGTTCATCATTCAGAAACTTATCATTAAAGAAAACTCCTTTATTTTCCATTTGTTGCATTGGACAAACTGTTTGAAAGCTATTATTTCCAATGGAAAGGCACTACAACACTGACTTTCAAAGAGCATGAGTAATTTTAAAAAGTGGGCTTTAGACTTGTAAACTACTCACCTGATCTTCAAAATTGTGTCCTTTCTAGTAATATGAAATAGCTGTGCACCTTTGAATACCATAATGAAAGCTTTATACTGCACTGCCTGTTATTTTACTTGAAGGATGAATAAAATAGTGAAATAAGGGACTAGGGAAAGCAAGAGGGAAGGCTGGAGGAGCAGAAAAAAACATGGGTTTTTTTTATATAGGTATCATCACTTGACATAATATTGTAGAACAATATAAACTGGAAGTCATCTTGTCCAACCCTCCCTGCAGAGCAGAGCAGAAGCGATACAGGGCATTCCCTTGAAAACAAAAATGATATTCTAAATCTTTAGAAAGATTAGTTGCACAAAATCAGATACATTTCTTGCTGCCAACTCCAACAGCCTCTCCTGCCATTGTAGGGCAAAATAAATGATGCTGGTAAGATACCTACTCTGTGGATGTGCGGAGCACTTTGTACTGAGAGAGGATATTTTATTTTTTTTTTCTGCAGAATTCTGCTGGCACCTCACTAACATGTTAGAAGTTTGTTTTAATAAGACTGTAAGCAAAATCCCACCTGAATGTGAGGCAGACACAATGCTCAGAAGGACTGAAACTTTCAAAAACTCCTGAGCTTTTAGGAAGGGTAGTACTCAATGACTAGCAATTGTAGTTACTCCTAAGTCAAAGACAAGGGAAACTTCCACAGCCATTTGCCTTTGTTAAATCTTGTTTAACAGAGCCTTTTGAGCACAATAACCACAAGCCTAAAAAACTAGTTCTGGACTACTTAAGTTGTACTTTTCTCAGAAGTGCTTTAAAGTGGGTACCAGCCTCATTCACAGTGTGATGAAAAAAGATGCTTACATTTGTTCTACAGACCTGAACCTTTCTCACATATACAGCAAAGCTATTGTGAGGTTTCCTAGCTCTTCAGGCAAAATTACGTTTTATCATCTTGAAGACGAGAGTCCACTTTTCCCTGAGGCATCCCTATACCTCTAAAACTACAGCATAGGTCATCTAGTCCTGGTAGCATTGAGGAGACAAACACACACACACTAATTGCCAGAATTAACATAGTAGGGAACTTTCTCTCTGGCACCAATTCAGAGAACATGAAAACAATGACATACATTTAAAACAAAATTGAAAGTGCTTAGACTCAAAGAAGAATTAGAATATAAGGCACAAATGATGTAGAGGTGTCTAAACAGAGTGTTTGCTAAAGCAGTGACTTGTATGCACAATGTTTACAAAATTTGGAGGTGATGAGATTAAAGGCATGCAACCTAATTATGAGAAGAATTGGCCTATTTAAAACAATAGCATTACAGTTACTGAATTCATGGTAATTAAGTCACAGAGTTGCTTCCTTAGGCTTTAAGGATTGGCAATGGAGTTCTTGTAATCCTCTCCTGATCTTCTCAGGGCATCAGGACTGTGGTTTATTGACATGTAATTAGATCAGGATGTCACTACATCAATGTCAGTGTAAACATCACTAAGTAAGTAGCTGATCCTTACAAGATCAGCAACCTAATCTCCTCTGGGATGCCAACAGGCTTTGTTAACACTTAGGCTTAGGATTGTATCTGTTCTTTTAATGCCAGCCTCCCGACAACTGTGGGTGATTTGACACCCCCAGTAAACCAGAACCTGAAGTTAACTAGTTCTATTGATGTTCTGGCAATTGCAACACCTTGTCTGCTAATAGATTTTATTGATTAAAAAAAAAGAAAAGAAAAGAAAAGAAAAAGTCTTGTTGGAAGCAATTTTTGCTGGGTGGAGAGGGGATGGGGTTGGATTTTATGTTTTTAATCAGACTGTGAGTCATCTACTGACTCAGTATTTCGGTTTTTACTGGCTTTTAAAGACACTTGTATAGTAACTGATTTCTCACAGGCCTTATTCACAGCTTTAAAAATCCACAATTACAGTTGAAATAAATCTTATAAAATAACATGTTGAAAGATTAATTATAAATCATATTTTAAATTGCCAGCAACACAATCAAAAGAAATTGTTTTGCAAGATGGAGGTCTGAAATAAAGGTTCCACTTCTGAAAAGCATTTTCTAATGAGGAAAAATATCTATAAATTTATTTTATTTTGAAGGCACAGAAAAGATACCTTAATTGGGATCACTTTGGCTCATCTGATTTATGCACAACTGGCAAATGCAGCTCTATAGTCAAATGACTGTCAACCTTTCTTAGTCTGAGAACCTCATAACCCTTTTCAGCCGACCCATGTACCCGTCTGTGGTAATAGCCTGACTTTCCTAGCTAGATTTCAGACTCACTTCAGAAATACAGTGTAGACCACAGGGGTTCATGATCAGAGTTTGTAAAGGATGAGTTGTTTTCCTTATTTGAACGAAGCTTTCATCGACTGTAGTGGAAATTAAGAAGTCAAGTTTTTTCTGAAAGATTACAGTGTAATTGTGAACCAAAGGAATATTGTTGATGCTATGGTCTAAACCCCTGCCAGATATTGAATGATGGAGAAAACTCTTTATAGCTATGGGTGTGTTATCAGGTATATGGGACTATATTCAGTCAGGGGTGTGTGTCATGCCAAACGTTGTGATTGCGTGAAGTTCACCACCTTAAATACATGTAGGCGTTTGAACACAGTTATGGAAAATGAGGAAGAGCATAAGCATCTGAAGTACAGTAATTACAAAAATCTGGGTACTGAACTGATATCCATTTTAGGTGGCCAACGGGCTATATGATTTGGCTTTAGAGGCTTACCCAGAATGCTAACAAATAGATATGACCAAAGGCTTATAAAGTCCCCAGAAAGGTAACAGCGGTGTTTGGAACCTAACTAAACGTTAGCACTAGAGTCTAGATTTGTCTGCGGCACCTCAGTACCTGGAGGTTTCCGAACGATGAATATGAGTGGGCCCCATCATGTAATTAGGTAGTGCACACCTTTAGCAAGAGAAAACAAAACAAAACAAACAAAACCAGACCCAAACAAAAACCCCAGACAAGAACCCGAAACCAAAACAATACAACCCTTGCTAGCTTTTATGTGAGGGTGTATGTCCCTGTGGGAAGCTGCATTGCTGAGAGTTACCAGTTGGCTGCTATTATGCCTGCAGGGTTGAAGCTGGACAGGTGCTCTTTTGTCCTTGGTGCTGAAGGGCTTGGACTCGCCGTTTTTCACGGGTTCCTTTGCTCTGACCTGCGTACATACCAGGAAGACTTAGGGAAAGGAAGTTATCTAGAATAAACTCAGAGAATGTGCATGGTAGAACACTCAGTCATTGATAAACTCAGTCAGAATGACTTCTGAATTTTGTTCATAAGAATACTTTTAAACTGTTTTCCCTGGGGACTAAAATTTTTAATAAATTAAAGAAAAATATTTCCTATTCTTTAAACTAGACACCTGGATTAAAATTGATATAAATTTGTTTTAAGCTAACAAAGCTTAGTGTGTTTAAAAGCCACTATCACTAGAAATCTGGGGGAAAAAGCACCTGAATACAAAGTTAGAAGTAATTGCCTTTTCCTGCCTTTAATATCAGTTAGATTGAAGCTTTCTCACAAGCAAATATGTAGGGAAGTTGGTGCTGTTGAAAAGAGAGAAGTTGGTACTCAGTAACACCTACCAGGATATACTGTTAATGCAGAAAAGCAAGGCCTTTTCCTAACTTCATGAAAGAGGAATTCCAGGGTAATTCATTCCTGTTTGCTCTCTGCACCTGTGTGATTGCCATATAAACACACCAGTAATCATGTTAAGAACTAGATTGATAGATGAGATAAATCCATTTCATGCATATAAGGAATATGCCTTTCAAGCATGACTTTTACATTTTATCTGAATTTAGAAATTGTATATTGGCATGAGACAAATGCAGTGTTAAACTTCTGTTTAAGTGTCTGTTTAAAAAACTGTTTCCTTTTGTGGGTAACACTCAAGTTTTATGGAATCTTTCAGAGAGAGACCTTATTGTATTAGGAGTTAGGTAGATGCTTGAGTCATTCAGTAGAATAAAGATGAGTATTTCATCGTTTCCACAGCTGCTAATCCTTTAAATATTACTTCAGAAGAAAAATAAATAAATAGCAAACCAAGCAAACAAACAAATGGTTAGAAAAAAATATCCACTTTTTCTGCTTTAAAAATGAACATAAATACTGCAAACATATCATCAGTCCCTTTTCTATTTATCTAAGTAAACCAGCTTATGTGAATAAGGAAAACTGAACAAGACCTCTTCCAAAAACACTCCACCAGTGAAAGCTGGAAATGTCAAATTGCCTGAAAATGACTAATGATTAGTTTATAGTTCCTTTATTACACAGGTTCCATAACAAAGGAATTAATCTTTAGAGAGAAAACATTAGAAGGCAGTTTACTCCCAAGGGAGACGTGCTGGGGTTTTGTACTAATAGTTATGATGAGCACTCATCAGGACAGACAGCAAAACCCCAGGACGTCTCATTGTTTAATCAGTTCGGGTAATATCAAGTTGATTAATCAGCTGCACTTCCTTCTGACAGAAGCTGTTCGTGTTTGCAGCAGTGGTGGCACTCTTCACTCTCTGCACATCATTGATGGCAATGAGCTCTTGGGAACCCCAGTCTTTGACACTAGGTTAGAAAGAGTAATGTTTCATTACACTCTTTTTTTTTTTTTTTTGAGGGTTGGGAGATGCTTTTCTTGTTCAGAGTGTGTTTCTTTTGGATTGGAAAATGCTTTGAAGTGAAATTCTAGAAGCATTTAATTTGTGTGTGGTGATTAACATCTCAGGGATTGGGTGATTTAGTGGTTTCAGGAAAGTCAGACTGACTTCCTCAGGGGTAGGGTTTCACTGTTTAAGTTAACTTCTTCACTTTGTTTCTCTGATAACATTTCTTTACACACTGCTGTAGATGTGAGGGGGAACTTTCTGCGTTTCCCAGCCACAGCTCACCACATTTCTGCTGAGCCAATACAGAGCTATTTGAGTACGTACCGAACCAGGAATCTGTACTTCTTTCTTTCATGGACAGTAATCACAGCAAATTTCCATCTCCCATCTCCCTGGTGTTCCTCCTTTCTGAGGGTAATCCTTATCAGCACCCTGAAGCACATTTGCATGTACACAAATGAGGCAGTGTACTTAGATTTCTGTTCTTTTGTATTGCGATGCATAAATCTGGGGGTACTTAATAGGGGCAGATCGCTGCTTAGAGGTCGATCAGTGGATAGTGAATTATGCATCACTTGTGTTTTCTTGGTTTTATTTCTCTCATTGTTATAGTCTTTTTCACTAAAATAATAGTGTTTGTTATTATTGCTACTACTGTATTTTAGTTTAATTTAGTTATTAAGCTGTTCCGTCTCAACCTGTGAGTTGTGGTTTTTCTCAGTTCTCCACATCTCAGTGGGAGGGGGGAGGAGTGAAAGAACTGCACAGTGGTCTGTTACCAGCTGGGGTTAAACCATGACATCCATAGAGTTCATGGATACATAAATTAGAAAAGAAGATGGAACTTGGTGGAATGTGACAAAGTTCTGCTTAGCACAGCCATCTGTTAGCCAAATTTCTGAGCTTAATACGTTGATCCAATCCTGAAACTGTGAAGAAGATAATTCAACTTTTAATTCACAGTGAGCTGAATTCAGTGAAACAAGATATGCTGTCATTACATATAGTTCACTTTTTCTAAAGTGAAAGGTGTTTAAAAGTATTTTACTGATTTTTATTTATAATATTTGTTCTGAGAGCACAAAAAAAGCTCATTTATTTGTTTTGCAAACAGGAAAGGAAATTATTATATGGCGATAACAATCGGTGAGATTTCATAATGCCAGTTACTATTACTACCCAGTAATGCACTCTAATGTCTAAAGTGTTCTTTGGTGATAGCTTTGAAGCAGATCATCAGCACTTGGTACTGTTAAAGTGCTTCCTTTTGAAAATAATCTATTGTACAATTTACCTGGCTATACTAAGCCATCACACTTTCTTTTCTGTTGTGTATCAGGTGAAGAGTTTAAGGAAGGGGCAAATTAGTAATATAAGTACTGCCAGATTTTAGACATTCATTTTTTAAGCTTCTTTGAGAGGATGAATTTGGAAAGTGTGCAAACTATAAATAGAACTTTGTGTAGTCTAGGAAAAAAGACACCTATATCATTGGATGTCATCGACTTTTGTCCTCTCCACTTGCCTGTCTCTATATGTGTCTTCTTTTGTCTAATTTTACAATAATCATAAAGTGATGTTTGCAACTAACAATTCTTATGAAATTATGACTAAAAGAATAAATGCATGTGCATTAGTGTGTGCTATTATCCCATCAGTGATGGGAAGAGACACATACCTTTGAATTTCAAAGACCTTCTACATCAATGCATTAAATTGGAGTCAGTGGTTTAATGGATGGAGATGGAGGAGGAAAGGCTATATCTTTTTTATGTGTTGTCATCTTTCTCTTTCTTTAAAAATTACTGAAATAGAACACTGTGTGTGAGAAAAGTCAAGTCATCAGTGAGCATTTAAGTACATCTTTGAGCAAAACTGGCAAGCATCAGTTGTTGTAGAGGTGGAATTTCCACAGGCTTCAGGTTCTGGCTTCTTGTTAAATTTCTGAGATAATTAACTAGTTCAGCTAGCTACCACAAATCTTTACAGACATGAAGTCCATTTAATCAATTCATGAAAGAAAAAATTATTTGCTTGTTGTGCTTGTACCAACTGATCAATAAGTACTGACACCACAGTAGGCAGTATTTAAGGATGGATAGGGGAGTTTCACTCTTCTCAGGGTTACATTGAGAAAATTTTCTCTTGTTTTGCACTTATTTAGCAACTGATGTTGCAGTCTGATGTTTGATTGCTGCCTTCCATTGGATTTCATAGATAAGACTTATGTGTGAAGTCATTTCTGTGTAAATGCAGATCCTATGTAGACAGAAACATGCACTGAAGTGAAGTGGGCCTTCCAGTCCCACAAGATCTTCCCTTCATCTACAGAGCTGTGGATGCAATTCAGAACTTGGACTTCATCTTACAAGATGCTCTGAAATTCTGCAGATAAGATGCATATAGGAAGCACCTGTGAAATGGTAGGATGAGGAGAACTGAGGCTTGTATTCTAATTGTATCTGTGTTGACATCAAATCTGATTATTCATCCTCTTCTGGTCAAAAAAGCAAAATAAGTAACATTGGACACCAGCCTACAATTTTTCAGTTTAAACTATCAGAGGACATTTACACTGAAAGTTTTACTTCAGATACACCACTAATATAATCCTACACTAAATCCTCTATTGAGAAGAAAGAATTAGGCCTTATTGTTGTAAAGCTTGCCTCATGGAGTTAGAGTATGTGTAATGTAAGGTGAATGCAAAAAAATATAGTGATGGTGCAGAGGGTTGTTCTTTATTTGTGTTCCATGTGCAATATGAACATCCTCTACAAGGGGAAAATTCATAGAGAAAATGCTACCAACTGAGCACAAATCTTGAATACCTTATTTGTAACAAGTTCTCCTTGTGCTTTAGAGGTATTTACTACAAACTTTTTAACTTACTCCCTGTCTATGAAGAGGCACCTGGATAGCCCCAGGGCAATGGTACAAAGGCCATTGGGGCAATGGATGCCTTTGCATTGGCTTTGGTAGGCTTTCAGTTGAGGTACACTGTGAGAGCTGTAGTGCTTCCAGTCTTCATGGGGTCAACATCTTTTCAGAAATATGTGGGAACCAAGGAAGGGAGTCAGCTGGACTTGATAAATGCACATCCCTGTGTACCCTTGAGGGAGAAAGATTAAGATTAGAAACATAGTGAACCTGCACGCTCACCTTAGGTAACATTTGTACGGAAGCACACCAAACTTAGAACAAAGAATTGAAAGTAGTCTGTACCATGATGGCAAACACCTCACTGTTATCCAATAAGAATGTAAAAAACAACATATCATTGTATTCCACAACTTCAGAGTTAACCACAGCTTGTAGAGTGGCATATAAAAGGGCTGCTGCTAAGAGCCATGAAGGACTATGATATTCACATGTTCTTGTGTTGCTGGTTTTGTCCATCACAACAGCAACAGAAATACATTTCCATTCAAAGCTTCATTTTTTGAGGAATCATTAGTCTTACAGTTTTGCTCAGATGGAGCTGTGACTTGCTATAACTCTGGTCTTAATAAAGATGCAATTCTAAAGTGTATTTTTAGGTAAGTTTCTGGGAACTGAGCAGACATACAGCAGTACAAAAGGGAGGCAGGTTATGTGCATTTGAAAACCAGCAAATAGGCATGTTTAGTAGTCACTTTGTCTTAATGCTTGATAATAAAGCCTATGTTCTATAGAACCCTTCCAGGACATTGATCTTATATATGTTTAATTCTGGTGATTTCAAATTTTCAAAGTATGGCTTTCCATTCCTGAAGTAAACACAGATTTTTGAGATGTAGTGATTAAAATCTGAAGACTGTCCTGCTATGCCATCTGAATTATGGGATAGAAAACATTGTTTAGAAATGCTGAGTATGCACAGGAAAGACTAACTAAGCATATCCAGTCAGCATGGGTGTGAAAATTGAAAAAGCTACGAAAAGCTGCATATTTCTTAAACCTAGCAGAAGAAAACATTTCCATGTCAGTTTGCAGGTGTATTTCCAATTCTGCTTGTCGATAACACAAACCCAGAATTAGGACAATCAGGAATTTCACGCATAAATAATGCTTAGAATCATAGAATGGTTTGGGTTAGAAGGGACGTTAAAGGTCATCTAGTTCAAATCCCCTGCCATGGGCAAGGACATGTTGTACTAAACTAGGTTGCTCAAGGCCCCATTCAATCTGGTTTTGAAGATTTTCAAGGCTGGAGCCTCCACAACTTTTTGGGGCAATTTGTTCCAGTGTCTCATCACCCTTGTAGTGAAGAATTTCTTGCTAATGTCTAATCTAAATCTTGCTTCTTCCAGTTTGAAACCATTACTCCTCATCCTATTGCCACATTCACTTGTAAAAAATCCCTTTCCAACCATCCTGTAGGCTCCATTTCAATATCAGATGGCTGCTACAAGCTCTCCCTGGAGCCTTTTCTTCTGCTGGCTGAACAACTGCAACTCTTTCAGCTTATCTTCACAGGAATAGTACTTCAGCCCTCTGATTGTCCTCATGACCCTCCTCTGGACCCGCTCAAACAATTCCATGTCCTTCTTCTGTTGAGTGCTCCAGAGCTGGATACAGTACTCCAGGTGAGGTCTCACGAGAGTGAAGTAAAAGGGGAGAACGACTTCTCTTAACATGCTGGCTGTGCTTCTCTTGATGTAGCTTGGGTTGTAATTGGCTTTCTGGATAGTGAACGCACTTCACTGGCTCATGTCCAGGTTTTCATCCACCAGTATGCCCAGGTCATTGTCATTCTCCTTAAGGCTACTTTTAATCCACTCATAACCTACACTATATTTGTGCTTGAGATTGCCCTGACTACATGCAGGACCTTGAACTTTGCCTTAAACTTCATGAGATTCACATGGGCCCACTTCCCAAACCTGTCCAGATACCCCTGGATGATATCCCTTCTCTCCAGCATGGTGACCAGACAGCACAGTTTGGTGTTGTCAGTAAACTTGCTGAGGGTGCACTCCATCCCACTCTCCATGTCACTGTCAAAGATCCAAAATAGGACCAGCATCAGTACCAGCCCCTGAGGAGCACCACTCACCACTTCTGTCTCCAGTTAGACATTGATATATTGACCATGGGTCTTTGACTGTGATCATCAAGCCAGTACCCTATCCACCACTTCATAAAGAGCAGTATTTTCATGAGAGTACTGTGTGCAGTTCTGGAGCCCTCAGCACAAGAAGGACATGGAAGTGTTGGAGTGGGTCCAGAGGAGGCCACGAAGATGA
>VWZE01005337.1:356148-513741 GCA_013396675.1 Eubucco bourcierii
TGCTCCCTCCCTGGAGGTGTTCAAGGCCAGATTGAATGAGGCCTTGAGTAGCCTGAGGAAACCTGTTGTGCTGTCTCTGTATGTTTTCAGATTGGTGTTGGCTCGCAGGATGCTGTGTAGGGGGTGGTGGGGCAGTGGGTGTGGTGTTACAGGACAGTGCCAGGATTACTCACATCCACATAATAAATTGTGTTGCAAATTAAGATCCTGAAACCAATAATGAACAAATCCCAGTGGGGTTTTTTGTGATTTAACATGGTTTGTATCATTGAGGGAAATACAAGTTCAGTTGTAAACCCTTTGCATCCAGGACTCTTTTCTTACTTTTTAAAAAAATTAGACTAAGCTGAGATTTTCACTTTGAAGGGGAGCTTTAAGAAACAAAGCAACACCAAGCATTAGAAGACTCGGAATGAAGTTGTGAAAGCAGACAACAGTGCAATTTAAGTGACAAACCACAAAGGGAATGTATCACACAGTATCCTGTGAATATCATTTCCTTTAAGAACTTTCTCTGTCGCTGTCAATTTTGGCTCTTTAGATGTTCTTCTGCCATACTATTCTGCCTTTAAAGGACAGGGTACAGAACTGCCCTGGCAAGTCACACATAGCATTGAGCGCTCCCAACTGGGATACTTTTTCCACCTTGCTGAAGAGGATGAGTGGCTATGATGAGTGTTGGAGCCTGACACAACAGGTATAGGGCACTAGAGAGGTCAAGGGCCTGATTAACAAGTGGCTCAGAGGCAGGTACCACCAACAAAATACTGGGTTCTTTTATCTTGGGGAACTTTATATGGCCCCAGGTCTGCTAGTGACAGATGGGGTACATCTACCTCAGAGGGGGAGAAAGATCCCGACACATAAGCTGGCAGGGCTCATTGAAAGGGATTTAAACTAGGCTGGAAGGGGGAGGGGGTTAAACACAGCAGTACTAGAGATGAACCAAAGGAGACTGAGGGTGGTAGGCCAGAGACAGGGGTAAATCCAGCAACCCAGCTGAAGTGTGTGTACACTGATGCACGCAGTGTGGGTAATAAACAAGAGGAGCTGGAAGCCTTGGTACAAGAGGAAAACGATGATCACACAGATCATCACAGAAACGTGGTGGGATGCCTCACACAACTGGAGTGCTGTAATCAGTAGCTATAGACTCTTCAGGATAGACAGGTGAGGGAGAAGGGGTGGAAGAGTGGTCCTATTAGGGAGACTCTGGATGTCATGGACATACAGATTAAGGATGATCAGGTTGAGTCTCTATGGGTAAGAGTTAGGGGGAAGGCCAACAAGGCTGACATCCTGGTTGGAGTCTGTTATAGACCACCCAATCAGGAAGAAGTGGTTGATTTATTGTTCTTTAAGCAGCTGGAGGCTACCTCAAGATCACTTGCCCTTGTTCTTGTGGGTGACTTTAGCCTGCCAGACATCTGTTGGAACTCTTAACACTGCAGAGAAGAGGCAGTCTAGAAGATTTCTAGAGTGTATGTAGGACAAATTATTATCTCAGCTGTTACATGAGCCTACCAGGTGTGCAGCCCTGCTTGATCTGCTGTTCACAAATAGAGAAGGACTGGTGGGAGACGTGGTGGTCGGAGGCTGCCTGGGGTCCAGTGACCATGAGTTTTCAATATATGGTGAAACCAGAAGGGGCATCAAGAAAACCACCACACTAAGAGAGCTGGCAGATGAGCTGGCCAAGCCACTCTCCATCATTTATCAACAGTCCAGGCTCACTGGAGAGGTCCCTAAAGACTGGAAGCTGCCAATGTGATGCCCATCCACAAGAAGGACCGGAAGGAGGAAGCAGGAAATTACAGATCTGTCAGCCTGACTTGGTGCCAGGCAAGGTTATAGAACAGGTCATCTTGAGTGCCATCACAAAGCACCTACAGGATGGCCAAGGGACCAGGCCCAGCCAACGTGGATTTAGGAAGGGCAGGTCCTGTCTGACCAACTTTTATGATCGCATCACATGCCTGGTGAATGTGGGGAAAGCTGTGGATGTAATCTACCTGGACTTCACCAAAGCCTTTGACACTGTCTGCCACAACCAACTCCTGGCAAAGCTGGCAGCTTGCGGCGTGGATAGATTCACTCTGATATGGGTCAAGAACTGGCTGGAGGGCTGGGCCCAGTGAGTGGTGGTGAATGGTGCCACATCCAGTTGGCAACCAGTCACTAGTGGTGTGCCCCAGGGATCAGTGCTGGGCCCGATCCTGTTCAATATCTTTATTGATGATCTGGACCAGGGGATTGAGTCCAGCATCAGTAGGTTTGCAGATGACACCAAGTTAGGAGCAGGTGTTGATCTGTTGGAGAGTAGGAGAGCCCTGCAGAGGGACCTGGAGAAGGTGGATGAGTGTGCAGAGGCCAATGGGATGAGATTTAACAAGGCTAAGTGCAAGGTTTTACGCTTTGGCCACAACAACTCCAATCAGTGCTACAGGCTGGGGAGGCTCAGGGGTGACCTCATTGCTGTCCACAACTACCTGAAAGGAGGTTATTGTGAGATGGGGGTCAGTCTTTTCTCCCAGGCAACCAGCAACATAATGAGGGGACACAGTCTCAAGTTGTGCCAGGGGGAGGTCTAGGCTGGATATTAGGAGGAAGTTCTTCACAGAAAGAGTGATTGGCATTGGAATGGGCTGCCCAGGGAAGTGGTGGAGTCACTATCCCTGGGGGTGTTCAAGAAAAGACTGGATGGGGCACTTAGTGCCATGGTCTAGCTGATTGGCATGGGCTGGGTGATAGGCTGGATCTTGGAAGTCTCTTCCAACCTGGTTGATTCTTTGACTCAATGATTAAGTAATTGATGTAATATGGAAGAAAGACAATTCTTTATTTGCTTCATCTTTTTAGTCTTCTCTCAAGCTACTCACTAGACATACAGCTCTCTGGATTCAGTGACAGTAAACTCTAGGAGTTTGTTGGCGTATCACCGTTAGACATGATATTTAGCCATGTTACAAGCAAATGCAGTGCAAGTACACGTGTACTGCCACATTCAGACCAGCAAATGAAACATTCCAGGAGCTGTGGCATTAGGTTCAAGTCAGGGTGGCCATAAGTAACTGGAACTGATGCCAAGCTCAATACACTGTTGGGGATGGTCCCCAGGCATGGCTAAGAGCAGGCCGAGTGGAAAGCATGGATCAGTGCCACACCAGAAACCTGTTACCTGCTTAACTGTGCAGAGAATCGAGCTCCAACACTCATTCAACAGTGCAGAGGCAGCCCGCACCACCAGCCTGGTTAATTACTTGTCAGTCCTAACTGATCTACTAGCACACCTTCTCAGTGCTTCCCTCAGTCTGTCTACTAGAGAGGCAAAAATGAAAAGTGATGAGAGAAGAGATATGTATCTTTTTTGGCCCCTGAAGACAGCATGTTGCATATCTCCTTTCCAGACCTACAGAGGAATTGTCTATTTCATCTGTCCCTTATGCCTATATACCAGGTTTGTTTTTAAAGCATTTGCTTTATTTCATTAATTGTGCACATAATTAATATATGTGCATTGATTTGAGGAATGGGTGCATTGATGAGGAAAGGGAGCTTTGTGTTCCTTTTAGTCAGAGGGATATTTGATGGGCTGGATATGTCAAGCCAGAGAAGTATGCATTTATCGTGGGCAATTACTGATTCTCCTGGGGTGCTCCTGCCTGACAAGGGCATCTTTAAAAGAAAAAAATGCTTCGGGTTTAGGATAGGCCATAAACCAGGAAAAGAGGTTTGTACAAGGTATTTTCAAAGAAACAGGAACACAAGGTAAGTAATTTGCTCACTTAGTGATGTACCATGTAACAGAAACAGCCAGTTCACCTTAAACCTGTCGTGCATTTGTTCATTCTGTTGGAGAAGGGATGATAGAAAGTTAGCCCAGCTTGGGAAGTGAGAGGAATCCTTGCAACATAGGATAGCAAACGAATCAGTAACCAGGGAAAAAGACCCACAGTGTTTTGAGTGAACCTTTTTCATATCTTGATCTGAACATTTTGATTTCCAGCTGTTCATGAACCACTGCAAAGTTTGCCCCTTTCTATTAGCGTGCTAATGCAAAATAAAGCGAGGGACTGGTGAAGAGTTTAATTGGATGGTATGGTTGGGACTTTGTATTCGGAATTCACTTGTGAATAAGTTGGTTTGTAGGAGAAAAATACAAATACCAGTGTAGATTTAGAAGTATATATAGAGAGATGAATGTACTTATGAGTGCATATATATATATATATATATAAAAATATATATATATGTGTGTGTGTGTGTGTGTGTGTGCTCGCATGCATGCGTGTGTGCGCATTTGTTTTTCCAGAAGGGAACAGGAATGACATGATATAACTTAAATATTCAACTACAAAGCTCAACTGGATAAACATTCAAAGGAGCTCTGGCCAAAATGTACTACAACCACCAATAACCATAAACTACTAATTAACAAAGAATCTAATTTATGTGAATTAAAGCCGAATAAATTATGCACCAGCATTTTTCATCACAAACGCAGCAAAAGGTTTGTAAAGTTGCAAATTTGCAGTGAAGTCTGTTTAGGGGTTGTACCAAACCATATGGAAACAAAAAGACAGGCTTAACCAGCCAATTCCAAAGCAGATCCTAAAATTAATGTTTATGTGTTAAAAAACATAATCAGGATTGATTCAGCCAAATGTCAGAGAAATGTAATTAAAGATAAGAAAACGTGAAAGACTCCACTTAATTTTACTGAAGTAATTATGAACTACTGGTCCTCAACACATCACCATCCTAACTTCATAAATTTGCCTCAATTATAAGATTATCTTTGGATGAAGACTTTTTCTAAGATCTTCAGGATTTGTGTCAATAAATTGTCTGCATTTCCCATCCTGAGAACTGCAAAGAAAAATCCAAACCTGAATGCTGATTTTATATCTGGTATCATAAATTATACAATATTTCTGACAACAGTTGTGAACTTCATCTCTACACCGACTTTGAAACTCTCCGTATTAGTTACGTTATTTAGAATATTCACTCTGAAAAAATACACATTTATTCCAAGCAAATGTACCACATTTGCTACATTATGCATGGTGCTCCACTTCACTAAATAACCTCTGAATGTGACAGCTTTACTGGAATGTCCTTCCTCCATGATGTACAAAGCTGCATCAGTTTGCGCTTGGTATATGCAAGGGAGATGAAGCTATATTTCTACTTTTCTTGAATAGTTTTACTGCTTACTGGGTCCTGAGCTTTTAGAAACAAGAGGGTTTTTTTCCCCTGTCTGGTATCATAATGAAGGGAATGCCATACCTTTAGGCTAAGTTCTGCAAAACCGCAGAAGAATACTTTCTTTTTGGATTTGGAGGATACAAATAATGAAAAGTGCATTTTATGGATAGAAATGTTACCTCTGCATTTCCAGTTTGTTTTCCTTTTCTGGAATTGCAACAGGAATGGACTTTCAGGCTATGTAATGAACACAACTGTGCTGTTAAATTCTCCCCAGGATTTTTTTTCCCCTTTTTTACTAAAAAAAATTTTTTTTTTTACTAGTATACTTGTATAGCTTCTTTCCTTTAATTACAGGTGTGTGTTAGATTTTTACCTCCTGTACAGTTTTTACTTTCTTGTGGAATATTAGAGACAGACAAATACACAAGCAGCTTTCCAAGTTGCCTTATTTTACACCCAACATTAATTCAATATTAGTCAGTGGTTAGTGTCACTAGAAGTGGTTGTCTGAGGTAGTGCCATATCACTCTGCCTTAGGAAAAGGAAAAAAAAAAAAAAAAGGGAAAAGAAATATACAAACTGAAAAGTACCCCTTTATTTTGTCAATAACCGACCATATTTGGCCTTCTTGAAAGAGAAAGTACAGTTTCAAATAGCTGGAAATTGAAGTACCATTTCAGTAAAGGCTGGTGTAAGTAGACAACTTCATTTTGCAGACCTGACACTCAGATTGCTTCTGTCAAGAGTAAACTCACTCCAACAAAACACCCACTAACACAGCCACCATCTATTAACTACAAACTTAATACACTGAGGCTTCTACCTCAGTCCTGGGACAAGGGTGCCACAGCATGCTGTGTTATTCTGGAAAGTGTCAGTCGCTCATGCCCGGGTTCCTCCCACTCAAAGTTAGTCTGGGGAGTTAGTCCTAGGAAAGTGCTTGCCCCGAGCTTCATGACTGTCCATGAAGAGAAAAGCTCACCTTTAGAAGATGGCTCAGACTGCCCTTGGGCTCAAGGTTTTCCTCCTCACTAACTGTAGGGGGAGATGGTTTTAGTAAACGCCTACCTCAGCTCTCCAATTAGGTATCTGAAGTATGGTTGGATGTATCCGAAGCAGCTAAACCTTACTTACTTTATCTGATTCCTACAGGAATTTTGTCGTTCATGTATCCCAGCATATGCTCCTTGATACTTCTGATATTGTTCTGAAGTCATATTGTAGAAAAGCAGATGTCTCAAATCCTCAGCAGAGCACAGCTCAGATCACAGAAATTTGTCTCCTTTACTTTGCGTTGAGGCCATGCCCACTGAGCTGTCCACTGTCACCAGAAAGTTAAGACATATTGAACTTGGCAAAGTGCCAGTGACAATATCAAGGGGGAAATTATAGTGTGCTATATTGAGCTGATCTGCAAGTAAAGATACATTGTAGCTGTGCTGGTTGAAGTCCATTTTATCCTACACCTGTGAAGATCAACAATTAAATTTTTTCCTTTCTTTACTGGAATGACCCCAATCCTAAAATGACCTATTCTGAGTTCAAGAGTTCCTATGCAAGCATCATAAACAGTAAATCAGAGCAGATTTTTTTATCCTGCTGTTCAAAAGTGTCTCATTAAATTCCCTGAGGGAAAAAAAAAAAATGAACAAACTAAAACCAACCAACCAAAAGTCCGTGAATTTTCCTTAAGCAAAGAAAAATTGAAATTAATCAAGGAAAAAAAAAAAAGGCTTATGTAATACAAGGATAGAAATGTTATTCTTGGCAGGAACCAAAAGCATATTTTAAAAGGCATCCTAGAAACACATCTTCACAACCTTAAAGCAAACCATATATGAGGACTGCTGTGTTTCATTACAGAGCGATGACAAGGACCACATAACTATGACAAAGCTGCTGTTGCAGGAATGATTGTGCAATTCCAGCGACTCTGAACTGCAGAGTAGTCATTTTTATTCTCCTGTATAAAAGTTCACCCTCTGTAAATAGCTTGTATTCAACCATGACAGAAAAAAAAGAAAAAAAGAAAAAAAAAAAGGTTTTGCATCAGAATTCTACAGCTCTTATTTGGCAAAATGCAGAATTTTAGGATGCCTAAGTCTGTGTGAAATAATAACAAAAACTGCATGGTATAAAATTTTTTTATTATTTTTCTCTGGTTTTTACAAGTCACAGTGTATTTGGAGTCATAGTTTTTGAAACTAAAATGTGTATAAATAAAAACTATATATATATATATTTAAAAAACAAACAAACAAAAAAAAAAACCTCATTTGAAATCAGTGTTTCTTACCCTGTTCACTGAACACAGAGTTGGGCTCTTATTGTAACACTAGTCTTCTAGGTCTATAGGATACAAATACAGCAAGCATACCAGAACTCATTTTGCAGGCTGAGAAATGCAATGGATTTCTCATCTGAAATAGAAGCAGGTGGAATATTTAAGTTATTCTATCTTGGTTTTTAATTTCTTTTTGGGGTTTTGTACTGATAAAGAAAAAAAACTCATATCAGGTATGACATCTTTTACTGAAAAAATATATTATATATATTATAATATATATACAATATATAGAAATAGATATTTGTGTGTATGTATGTGTGTGAATATATATATATATATATATATATATACACAAATATATGAAATATTTGTAAAATCAAATCTCTAAAGAAATTACCTGAATCTCTGCTTGTGGCAGCCTTTAAAATCTGAATGGCTGGTTGGTAGTAACCCTGGCAAGACTGGCCAAACTTCTGCTGGTCTGTTTCAATCTGATTTCTAGTCCTCTCTGTTTTCCTGAAAGTGTAGTTAACATTTGAATGAACAGTTCCCTTACAACTCTCTACTCTTTCTCCATTGTTTTCAAGGGTCACAACTAATAATAATTACTTCTGAAGATGAAATTTTTCCTATGATGAGTTAAACCTAAAAAAAAACAACCTCCAAGGAGTAGTACAATTCCCTTAGGACAACATTATTCAGTTTTAAATTGCTCCCACTAGAAGGCTTAGAATTTTACACATATCCAGAATTGCTTTTGTAATAAAAAATAAATGTTCTCTAAGTGACAGTATCATGGGAATATCAACAGCGCTGACATAAGTTTAGTCAATTCTGTGAAAGAAGCCAACATTCCTTGAGCTCCTCTTTCTTCCTTTTCCTTTCATGCAAGTTTCTGAGTCAGCACCAGTCCTCAGCTTGGCTTTATTTTTCAACATCCATTGCTTGATTTATGCTATTTTAAAGTCTTTGTTTATCTGGAATTTGAGTTCACTCATCTCTGACCACTGCCCATTTCATTGCCCATATCTATACTTACTCAGACTTTTATGCTTAGAAAATCTAATTTCTGGTTTTTTGTTTTAAAATTTATGATCCATTCTATTTTTCTGTTGATATTCAACTTCGTGATCACAAATTAAGCATTGCTATAACGGTGACATTCTTTCCTAAGAAAGTCGTTGTCCAGAGGATATAGAGTACAACTATTCTACATACTATTATTTGCTAACTATTATATTAATTAAGAAAAATGCAAATGGGTACATTGTAGGTGAGAAGAAACATGGCTTGTAAAGAGCTAAAAAGTACCTTCTCTCACCTTGGAGAGGCTGTATTTTATTGATGTATGGTGTGTGTACTATCAAAACTGCAGCTCTTGGTGCAACTGTAACATGTCTGTTGATATCCATTCTCTTACAGTAATTTGCAGACCAAACCTGTAGAGACTAAAATCAGGACCAGAGTAATCTTTTCCCAATCCCTTCTGTTGCTGGTTTTAAATTATGAGAAAAGTGAAAAGCTTTAAATAGCAAAAAGGCATAAAATCAGCAGAGGCAGAATGAGTCAGATACATTTGTTTATTCCCAGACCCCTGCATCTTCAGTCGCAGAAACATGAAGAGAAATATTTGTTTATCTCCAGGTGAAAAATTAGATTTGAAAAAAATACCCTATTTTGGGGGAAAAATATACTCAAGGCTGGTAGGGGGAGGAAAGTAATGTAAAGCAATCTCCTGGAGAAAGCAGGTGGCACAGCACTTTTATGAGATTTTTAAGAACTCGTTATCTGCCATAATAGGGAAGTTGGCTCCGAGTTACTTACACAATTCCTCACGCGTAGAACTGGAAAAATTAAATGTAGATTTTGTGTTTGCTACAACTAAAGTTACAACTCTCAGTGCTTTCTCTGTGGCGCAGAGTGCTGACTGTGCAGGTTTATTGGTTGCAGAGGCACACTCGCTCAGAAACATGCGGAGTGCTTTGCTCCTTCCCTTTCTTTAATTTCTTTACTTCGCGTTGTTGAGAGGGTTAGAGCAGATTTTTGGTTCACATAAAAGTGTACAGCGTTAACTTGGTGACATATGGGTGGATGAAACATTACTGATTGTCCACTGCAGCCAGGGAGGCCGAGTTTCCATAGAGATAAGAAGGAAAAGTGCTCCATGCAACCTAATTGGTATGCATCTCCAGATCAGGTTCATTGTGCTTTTGCTAATGACAGGGTTGTCTCAGTAATAAGGATGGTGCACTGGAGAAATTTGCTGCCTTGGTATATTTTTCCCTGGCAGAAAACTACTTAGAGACTGTAGTCAGTAAGAAGAGTGACTGGCAGGCTGAAGGGGCTGCTTAGCAGCATATGGGGGAAGGCTGGCGCTCTGTGCCACATGCATATGGCTGCCATTAAACTCCAGCTTTGCGCTTTGTGTATTTCTGGTCCCATGCCAGTAAGCCCACCTGCTGCAAGAATACTTGTAAAGCACAACTCAAAAGTGATTGAAAAGCTACTAGAATAAACTGTAATAACACAGTGCTTCACAGATGGGACATAATTGCAAGCTAAAGTGTACTGCCTCTGCAGTAATGAAAACACGAGCCATTAAATTAAAATCATAAGGGAAAAAACTATAAAAGTCTGTTGATTTTTTTTTTTTTTAGTTTTATTGCAAAACTTCAATTTTCTTGCCCTCATTAATCAAATACCATAAAACTATAGTGCTACTTTGTCTGAGTGAAGATTCAGGCAATTAAAATGATGAATGTAGATTAAAATGATGTAACTTTTGTTATTTACTTACTTGGACAACTTAAGCTTTGGGCAGTGTTAGGAACAGAAAGCTGACATGAATCTAGCAATTTGCAAATTAAAGTACGGTTGGGACTTTGCACTTAGAATTCACTTCTGAAAAAGTTGGTTTGCAGGAGAAAAATACCAATATAGATTTTACTTCCTTAAAATGTTATTTTTGCCCTTCAAATAATACTAATTTGGTTTTTCTTTTTCTTAAAAAACAAAAACAAACAAACAAAAAATAATCACAAAACCCCAGACTTTAAAACTGTGTAAACACACAAAACTACTTGAGCAATATCAAAGCAGTTTTAATTAGTGGTAGTGCGCTAATAATGAAATCGCTAATCTGACATGTAATTAGTTGTACGGTGTGTATGAGTGTTATGTGAAGCTGAATGGGCTCAGCAGGGCCCTAATACATTCTGGCCTCTCAAGGCGTTCTCTAGTGGAGAGAGGCCTGACAGAGCCATCTTTGTTCTGTTCCCTTTCTGTGGGTGGGCAATGCAAGGAGAAAGAAACATTTGTTTCACAGTAGTCATTGAAGTAAACAGGCTCTAAAAGCCTTTTTCATTTTTAATTATGCATTTCTCCAGCATCCGTCATTGCATGTCCATAGCACAGGATTTGAGCAAGACAAATAATGCCTGACTGGTTAAAAATATATATAAATGTCTATTAAGGGAATATTTATTAATCTAACTATGTAGTTCATCTTTACAAGAGGGTCTTTCTTCCCTTTAAAAGGGTGAGTGCTCTCCTAAAAGTGCCATTTATACACGATTTAG
This sequence comes from Eubucco bourcierii, assembly GCA_013396675.1. Taxonomy (NCBI): domain Eukaryota; kingdom Metazoa; phylum Chordata; class Aves; order Piciformes; family Ramphastidae; genus Eubucco; species Eubucco bourcierii. The sequence continues at coordinate 367,228 of VWZE01005337.1, forward strand.
GCAGGAGTTGCATTTGCTCTAGCAAAGACTTTGGCAAACACTAGAGGTGCTAATGAGCTACCTGTAAATGTTTGATTCCATCTTTCCTCCTCTGGAACTGGCCTCAAAAAAGACCCCCAAAATAACCCTCTGAAAAGACAGCACCCATTCATTAGCTGTCTGAGAACTCATAGCGGTATCAGATGGCTGACATTTGTTAGTACAGTACTGTGCAAAAGAAGTTTATTTTTCTAAAACACTTGCCATGAGTAAGGTGTATTGGCAACCTCCGTATTACTACCAGGCTTTTTTAAATTGTGGTAAAGTGTATCTGTACCCTAGAGAATCTGGACGGTTTGGATAAGTACAATATGAAGAACTGAAAGAAAATGGCTAGATTTAGTTGCTTTTTCCAGTGCTCTTTTTTTCCTTAGTCAGGTGAGGTAAACAGGTATCTTCTCGCTAAATGAGATCAGTTTGCTCTTGAGTAAACAGAACATAGTGTGTTTTGCTCACACTTGGTAAATTCAAAGCTTGCTTGAGTGATTAGAGTCCAATTATTGCCGAGCAGCAATATCCAGGTGCAGACAAAATAAACACTGAAGTGGTTATAATCAGTTGCTGGTTATTATTACTACAAGTCAGGCTCTAATGCTAGTGTTTATTACACAATGCAGGTATCTTCTATGAATCAGATAATTTAATCATTACTCTCCCACTGGTGCTCCAAAGCTTGTATGTTATCAATATTTTTAGTAATAAACATTCTTACTAAGCATTTGTTATGGGTCTAAGACAACCTAGGTCCTTTCTCTTCATTTACTGTTCCTTTTATATGGTGTCTGTACATCATGACAGAGATTTGTGTCAGACAGCAAGAAATTATTTGGAAGACTCTTCAAACTGAACTGTCTCCAAGTTTCTCAGCTATTTACTAAAAGCATCACCATGATATCCTCAGGGACATTTGAATAGGAAGTTTTCTATATAGGCATTGTTTTTATCTTCTTCAATGAAGCTTATCACTGATGGAATTGAGCAATATTCTGTATTGTTACTTCCACAAGAATCCATTTTTCAAACACTGCCCCAAATATTGTAGGATTGGAATCAATGTGTAGAAAAAGTATTTACATTTTCCAAAACGGAGTTATGTTCTCTCCTTTTAATGCTTATCCTTGTTTCTGCCAGGTTTTACTTGTATGTAGGAGGGAGCAAGAGTGGCAGGCTCTGCATCTGAAAAGTCTATGGGTTTGTGCTTTTTAGTTTCGTATTAAAGATGGATAGAGTGGAATGACATCAACATGGCATATCAACAGCGCTGGTTCCAAGTAGCTGCCACATTGCAGCTGAAGACAGACAAAATCTGAATGATTTTGTTGTCCATTGAAGTTGTGAAGGTATTGATTAAATTTTTCACCTGACAAATGTGACCTACTCATTTAATAGGCTTTAGTTGTTGAGCTGTAGAAAACCTACTCATATGTTTTGAAGTCAGGGAAACCCAGGTGACCTCAACCTTTTTCAGACCTTTGCAAGCACAGTTTCTTTAACACCTCAGAAAGATGGGCCCCATATCTTCACTACAAAATGCTCTGCCTGGATCATGAAAGGCATTCACTACCTGCTTTTGTTGAGATCATGCCAGTCTTGGCACAGTACACTGTTTGGTGTGACTAAGGCTAACAGAATTTGGCACTTTGTAAAGTCTCCTATCTGAAAAATATTGTGAAGAGTCAGGCTGATGAAAAATAACAGCTAATTTACCATGAAATAGTGAAAATATGTGTAGCAGCCAACAAGTTCTACTATAAATAATTGATATAATATATGTAGGACATTTTTCAGCTTGTGTTGAAAGAACCTGCAGGGTAATGCTTGATCTCAGGAGGTGTTTGGGATACTCTTTCTGCCCTGAATGCAGTGGAAACTGAGAAGATCCAATAACACTTCATGGGGTAGAGATCAGTAGTTGCTAGACAAATTTTTAACATCTAATTTCAGAGAAATCAGTTTAATCAAGAGAGATGTCCAAGGTACAAGTCCTTGGTTATTGGTCCTGTATCCTTATACTGACAGTTTGAATTGGGAAAGGCAATGGGATAATTCTCTACTAAAAATTTACTACTGCTAGTCCACTCTTCATGTAGTTTTGTGTGAGATGACAGATATAGATAAAAATATTTTTTACATCTTATGAAAATTTTCAAAATTAAAAAAAATTAAAATGCCCATTCTATTCTCAATTCTAAAAGTAGAGATTTCAGTTTTGAATATCCATTCAGACATTCCTTTTAATTTAATGAATTAAGAAAGTTTGGCTGCAAACATTTTATCTGATTTGACCTTCACTTTTTGGTCTTATATATAGTTGTGCTATATGGTACTCTGCATATGTCGCATACAAAATTACAGGTATGCCTAGATACCTTGCATGGTGACATTTCAAGTGGGAAACTAATTTTCTCCTTGGAAAACGTCAAAAATTTTGTCCAACCATTTCAATATATTTTATCAAACAGGGAAATGCTTCTGAATTTATCACTGGACAAACATGGTTTTGCGTTTGTTGGAGAATTCCCAACTACGTGTAGCAAGGTTGCAGAAGAGACTTACTGTTATAGGGATGCACAGTCTGAGCATGGTAATCTGGAAGAAGAAAGTGCAGAATGATTAATTGACTTGGCACTAGTCTCAACAGGAAGATTTTTGCAGAGCTCAGCATACTGTAGAGAGATGTAACCCAAACTTGAGCAATTCCCCTGAGAGTTTGTCCCTGAAATGCACAGGAACAGAAACAGATAGGTAACTTAAAAGAGCTTGAACCCTGAAAGAGTTTGAGAGATGGAACCACAACAAATGGATTTTAAAATTAAGAAATATAACAGGCAAAAATCACAATGGGGTTTGGGTAATGTAAGGCTTACTTGGTGAACATATGCAAGGTAGTAAGTCAAAGAAGACAACCTTTATCCCTTTTGACTCCACTGAATACACAGAGTCATATATACATCCTTCAGCTATTCAGTGCAGATCTGTCAGCCATATCAAACTGTTTCCCTGGACGGACGCTCCCATCTTTGTGTTCCTTTGGAAGTTTTAATAGCTCCCCCACTAGAAAGGTTAGGCAGTGTGGTGCTAAAGGCTGACAAGAGGTTGTGCTTTGTCCTGGAACATTGGTTCATGTGTTTGTTACTTGATCCGGAGAGTAGCAAAATCTCTTCTTAATACTTGTTTAAATATTTGTGGATCCGTAAAAATGAGAGTACTGTGAGACCCTGTAGTTTAAGCTTACTCTTAAGGACTGAAATGATTCAATGTCAGCACCCATTCCTGTCCAGCTTTATGCCTGTGCCTGCCTCCATGGATCTCAGTATAAGGCTTTAAAAAAAATAGACTTGTATCCTGAGCTTGAAAGGTAAAGAACTGGTATGAATATTCATTGCCATAAGCAAGGATCACTGCAGAAGGAGAGGAAGGAGTTTGTTAGGATTTCACAGAGAAAAAAAAACAAACAACAAACTTCTGTGAACAGAAATATGTTTTGAATCATTCAAATCATATCTTTTAACATATTTTCAAGTTTTCATTAATTTGGAGATTTTTTTATGGTTGCAGATAGCTGTATTTTCTATTTGTGTTTCTTTTTTCCCGTTTGTGCTTTGCAAAAACAGTATTCATGGGGAAAATAAATAAGGAAATAAAAATATGCTGTTTGCTTTTGACAAATGTGGGAGCTGCAAATTACTGGTAGAAAATGAGTATTTCCATCTTTGTGTGAACTTGGTGAAAAGCCAACATCTTCCACACAGCTGCAGAGGTGCAGGGCCAAGTTAATCCGTGGTACAATTCAACGGACTTCTATGAAATTACATCAGTAAGAGTTTAGACCCCATGCAATAAAAACAGCATATAAAATGCTCACAGTGGTTAAGTGGTTGATTAAGAATGGTATGAATACAAGTTGATGTAACACGTGCTTCATTGGAGTCGAAAGCGTGCAAAAGCAGGTGAAGACATCAAATAAACTCGTTTTTCCTTAAAGATCTTTAATTACTGGTAGTCCTGGTTTAATGGTGCTTACTTCCTCTTCTGTCCTTTCCATGAATAGCTACGCCTGCTCTCCCCTATTTTCTTCTGTAGATAGCAAAACAAATATAATACACTGCTGTAGACTTTATCTGAAGACTTGTACCTTCTACATTGTAAAAGCACTACCAGCCCTTTTGCTGGCGTCATCTTGGTTCACCGAACCGGCAATAGGTGCTTGTACTCTTTGAGCCCAGAAGTACCATGGGTGATCAGAAATGTACCTGGACTTACACAGAAAAGGCTACAGTCACACCCCACCTTCAACAGTGTAACTCTAACTTCCAAAAGATCATGTGGGAAAAGAGAACAGCACATTCCTATCTCCTGTCTCATCCTGTTATAGGGGTCTTTACAAACTGCCCAAGATTTGTTGCATTTACCTTTAATTCTGTTCTAATTCAAGACTGCATGGTTCTTTACTGTCTCTAGAGTGTAGAAGTGATAAATAAAGTGTTAAAAATCCACCAGTTTGGATTTTCAGGCTACATAAGGACAAGGGAAAAATTCTGTGGTACAGGAGGAATGATGGAAGTGAGGGACCTGAGGCTGTTTGGTTTGGAAAAAAAGAGGGTTACAGGAGACTACCTGAAAGGAGGTTGTAGCAAGCTGAGAATCTCTTTTACGAGTAGCAAGTGATAGGATGAGAAGAAACAACCTCAAGTTGAACCAGGGCAGGTTTACATTGGTTATTAGGAAACATTTCTTCACCAAAAAGATTGTCAGGTATTGGAACAGGCTATGCAGGGAAGTGATTGAGCTACTGTTCCTGAAAGTACTTAAAAGACACATAGAGACAGCACTTAGGGACATGGTTTAGTGGTGGACTTGGTTGTGTTAGGTTCATGGTTGGACATTACGACCCTAAAGGTCTTTTCCAGCCTACGTGATTCTATCTTTATATCAGCATGCTTTTACCCTTTAGCTGACCCTGGAGTGCAACCTAAAAGTATTTATGGGAATCAACAACAGTTTGGTCCCGCTGAGATGCTACAATTGCCTCTGAATAAGGCATACATCTATTGGCCTACAGGGCAAGTAGAAATTCATATGTCACAGTGTTTCCAGTGACATTTTAAGTGTTTCACTTTCTTCTACACTTAGATTTTCCCTAGACGTATTATATTATCATTTCTAAGAAAGTGATATGTAATGGTGTGCTTTTTTCTTATCTATATGCTACCTTACCAGGTGTCAGTAAACCCGTTTGATCCATGAAGAATTAGTGTTTGTTTTATCTCTGCCAGTATATTTGGAATAAATTCATTTTAATCTGTCTTGGAGAGTTTGTAAGGCATCAAAAGGGCAACTCCTAAAAGCAACCAACTCTCCTTTCTCACAGTGCTCAGGATTGCTCTTTGGTCTTTTGTATTTCCTTCCATACAATATGGGATAACTGAAACCAAGACTTCCACTTTATAAGTACCCTTCCAAAAATACTGCATTTATTGAACTCTGGACTTTGTTCTCTTTGAGAGTTCCAATGTTTCTAATTAGAACTGAGTTTATTACTCTAATAGCTTTTATTCGTATTAGAATACCAATAAGACACAGAAAATTAGTTTTACAGTTTTTCTTTTTCAGCATACTTGGAGACTGTGGATCCACTTTAGGCAGTACTATGGATTTAATTAAATTCCAGCATTAACTCACAAAGGCTTTTTAGACCTTCACTTTGTCCCTTGGAAGTGAGTTTACATGTGGAAAATTCATTTCACAAGTAATAATTTTTAGAGCATACCAAAAGGTATTAATAATTATGGTTATTTTATATAGGACCTTAGTGACATGGCACAGATGGCTTTGATGTTTAATCAGTAGCTGTGCTTCACAGCTTATTTTCATTAGTGATTAACCTTGACTTATATAACAGAAGAACATAAGATAGAGTCTGGAAGACAGTTTTCTTAGCTCTATCTGTGTTTGCCATGAAATTTGTCCTCGTTTTCAAAGAAATATACATCCACAGCTGATCGCTTCTTATGAATGGTTACATATGGACTTTCATTCATTATTCTGGTTCATAAATAAAAATGTGGTGTTCCTGTATCCAAATTAGATACTGCTAAGGTGTCAACTAGTGTTGATTTAAAGTGTTTAATGGGAATACATTTTTATTTTGGTATTGTAAATCCCCTCGTGGCGCGGGGGGTTATGAGTTGTTTTTGTGTTTGGTGGCTTTTTTTTTTTTAATAGAAATCAAATAGAGATTCAGCTATTAAAAAAAAAAAAAGAAGAAAAAGAAAGAAAAAAGAAAATAAAGGGGGGGGTGGGGTGGGGTGGGGAAAGGCAAAGAAACAGTAGTCACACTAACCTGTGCAAGTTAAGACCCGTGCTATATCTAGTATGGATTGATGTCTTCACAGAAAATCCTTTTGTATTGCTTTTCCCAATTAAAAAATCTGAAGAGTGAGACATCTGAGGTACTGTGCTGCTCTGATTACAATATACTCCTGTCAATGGAGTTTTTCTCTGCTGCTCTGGGATTACCTGTGAGAGAAAGGCTAGGGACAAAATTACACAAAGAATAAAGAGCAGAAGTCAGAAGGAAAAAAAAAAAAAGTGAGATATCCTTCAGACAAATATTAAATGTGACAGGAAAAAAAAGGCAAACATGCTCAGCAAGTATCATGTGTCTCACAATTTAAAATATTTGTTTAGCCCTGAAACTGCATTTCTTATGTTTCAAAGGCTATTATTTCTCCATGTTGTTTTTTTCTATTCAATATCACATCCTGTATCATGATGTAGAACTGATTTCAATATCATAAGATGTAGCACCTTTTCTTCTAAAAGTTTGGAATACTGCTCTCTCTCATCCCCCAAAAGCAGAATGAATCCATGAAAGGCATTGATACTTGTGACCAAGCTGTTTCTACATCAAAAATAAAAATAGAGAGACCTAGAGCAGGCTATGTAACAACCATAATTATCAAAAACCAATGCAGTAAATCAATTTAGTGAATTTTTTAGCTAGCACCTAGACCGATGTCATACTTCTCAATATGGTTAAGGACCAATGCAAACATAATATATTGTCATTTGCCTAGTGTCAGTAGCACCAAAAAAAGCATCTTATCTTCCTTGTTTTCACAAAAAAACAGTGGGTTGGTTTGCTTTCATATTTATTAATTATCACTCATGGATTAGCAGAAAAACCCTAATTCTACCAGCATTCAAAATCTGTATAAAGAAGATGACAAAGATATTGGAAAAACATACACCAAGACAAAACCATTGGGCATCTGTCTCTTCAGGACCCCCTTATGAGCTCCGTTGTGTATCTTAACAGACCTATCATAGAATCATAGAATGGGAAGGTTGGAAGGGACCTCAAGGATCATCTAGTTCCAATCCCTTGCCATATGCAGGGACACCCCCCACTAGTACAGGTCACTCAAGGCCTCCTCCAGCCTGGCCTTGAACACCTCCAGGGAGGGAGCATCCACAACCTCCCTGGGCAACCTGTTCCAGTGCCTCACCACCCTCACTGGAAAGAACTTCCTCCTAACATCCACTCTCAATCTCCCCTCTACCAGTTTAAACCCATTGCCTGTCGTTGCAAGACCTTGTAAATAGTACCCCCCCCAGCCTTTCTGTAGACCCCCTTCAGATATTGGAAGGCTACTATCAGGTCTCCTCAAAGCCTTCTCTTCTCCATGCAGTTCATTGTATAGCCAAAACTATACTAAGACTAAAACCAGAAAGTTTTAATTGATTTCAGTGATACCTGTCAGAAGAACTTGCTCAGATTAGCATTTCCTACACTGTTCCACATCTTTCTTCAGATTCCTAAATTACTTCTACATTTAGTATGTTCTTTGGGGATTTTAGAGCCTGTTGAGTGTCCTAACATCTTGATCAACAAAACATCTCTGACCTTCCGTCTTCAATTTTGCTCTCTGTGACTGGACTCCTATTTGGGCCCTACTGACTTACATAACTCCGACTTCCAGGCTCAGTTGTATTTGTTCCATGTATTTGGAATGAAGTAAAATACCTTGATAGGGGTTTCAACTAATCAAGGAAACAGCAGACTACCTACTTGACAATGCAGGTCAATCACGAATACATCTTAGTGTTCATTCCCTTTTTTTTCCCAATTGAATCCTGATCCCAGAATGTCTTTCTCTGATTTTTACAGTTCTCCATGGGATTGATTGTAGTCTTTCAACAATTGTATTTTCATTCACCAAGGACCTTCATGTCTGTTGTGTTCCATTAGGGGAAAACAAAAAAAGAAAAAAACAAACCCCACCGAAACAAACAAACAAAAAAAAGGAAATAAAATACCAAAACCATAAACTTGAGCATATTGAGAAAAAAAGGCAAACCTAATTTTTCTGATTCTGATTTTTTTATTCACTCATCTATCAACAAATCTAATAAATATTTTGTTTCATGGTTTTGGGTTGAGTTGGGTGGTTTGTGTTTGGGTTTTTTTTTCCCCTTTGTCTTCCGTATATACTTGGTCTCTTGAGTGTGAGGTTCTCATTTCCTGAGATGTCACTGAAAAGGAAAACTGAGAAGACTGGTAAATGTTCTAGTTTAGGAAGAAGTTTAGATTAGGTGTGAGCAAATACTTCAATCTGTGCTCGTACACTGTCTCTCTATACTCCCTAATTACCTAAACAAGCCTTCATTTATCTGCAGAATTCACACGGGTGAGGCAGACTTGAAAAAAGAGCATCTTTACTTGATTTGATTATGAAGCCAAACATTCAATCCAGGCACAGTAACAGGACCTGATAATATAAGCATTTAAATGTTTGGGCTAAATGAGATTAGATTATATTTTAAGCCCTAGATGCTTCAAAAATTCAAATGTTCAAAACAAAGTTACCACAGCTTATGGTGTCTCTGATTTCCTAATACATTAAACACTGTCATAAATACATAACCTTTCCTGGTCAAGATGATCATTTTCCACCCAAACCCACTCCAACAATGGTATGTAGTTATCCTGCCACTTCATTTCAGATCTATTTTTCATTGTTAAGAAAGCAGTATGTTTTTATTAGGATGCAATCTCACATCTAGATAGACAACCCCAAGTTAAAACAAGTGAAGCACACATATGGACTAACCATATGGATGACAGTACCAATTAGTAGAGATTTTGTATTTATTTTTTTATATTTTGAACACAGGGTGAGACCTGCCTTTTTCCAGCAAGTGGCAAATTTGAATGTGAAATGTCATTAGTGCTGTTTTTCACTAATACAATTTCTTTTTTGAATAACAAAAAACACATCAGTGTTATTTTTAATAAAAAAACCCACCCTTTAATTTACATACATTTAGGGTGAAGTAAATGAAAATGCATTATGTTACCACTGTGCTATTGAATAATGAGCCTATAGGGTTCTAAATGGGAAGGAAAGTTGTTTTTCAAGCCCTGTACCCACTGTTCCCTTTACAAAGGCGCCATTGTGATCAGGACATAAACTGGGTTTCGAACTGTAAAGATCCACCTTCTGGCAGAGAGACTGGGAAATAAAGCACCCCAGTAAGCCGCCACTTCAGCAGTAGAAGCTGAACTAACTAAGGAAGGACAGGTGGAACTGGTCCCTTGGCCTTTCAGTGACATTTACAGCCTCTGTGCAAGGACATGCTCTTTTCTTTCTGTTTCTATTTTCTCCAGTTAATCAGGTGACTTGAAAAGAAGCTAGATAAGGGTATTGTTTGCACTGACAACATCCTGATGATACTGTCAGAGGAGATCACAGGAAAATGTTCCCTTTTTGAACCAATAGAGTCATTAGGGAGAGTACTCATCACTTGAGTGCATCTAGGTTAATTACCACTGAAAATCTGGAACTGGCAGCTATAATTTTTTTCTGAAGAAAGTACTGCTATTTTTGCTCCTGATGCTACAGAACGTCTCTAAAAGTACCTCACAGGAACCCATTTTACAGTTCAATAGTAGAATAATATTTAATTGTAGTTTTCTGGCTGAATTTAGTGGGACAATATCCATGGAAATTTAATGAAAGTGTGAACGGTGAGTTATGAACTACATGAATGAAATTCATCTCTGTTTGCCAGGACTGATTGCTCTCCTTCTCACAAATGAGCAAGCATATTTCTCTATTGCAGTGTCACTTTGGAAAAGAGAGAAGTGTCAGGTTGAGATGAATGACTTATCCCTGCACAGATGTAGCAAACTGTCACATGCCTGATTCTGTTTGCTATGGCACATTATGGCATAAAGCAGCCAAAAACCCTCCAGCCTGAGACAAACACAGAATGCTCTTTTTGGATCAGCATCAAAGCACACAGTGGATGCCTTTTTAGGGAAACAGAGACACGATGTAGTTTTAACTCACCCAGTACTCAGGGACTGCTTACAACAGTCCCTGACAATGTTCATGATTTTTAAAAAACAAAAAAGCTTCAAACAATAAAACAAAGTTGTTAGAGCGTGGAGAATACTTATTTGACTAATAATTCCTAGCGTACTTCTGCTGTGGTGTCTGTTCTCTGAGGATCCATGAAAAAGAAGACTGAGAATGTTTTTCAGCCTAATTATTGCTTTCCCAAAACTATTTGAGGCCAGGGATGCTTTGTAATGTTTGCCTATCCCTTACGTGACAGGCATGACATTTCTAGCAGGTCCAGCAGGTACCATCAAGTCAGAGCAGTCTGTTGAATTTGGAAAGTTGCTTACATCAGTAGAATAAACTGTTGAGTAAAATAGTTATCACGGGTAAAAACAGTTATCACTGGTTCAGAGTGTGAACAGAATTAAATGGTTAATGCAGTGAATCTTGCTTTGAACCACTCAAGTCCAACTGAGAGTTTTCCAACAGATGAAATTCTGTTAAGTTCCTTGAAAGCAACAGTCATGTTAAAAAGATACATACTGTGAAGCCAGCTAAACTGTGTTGTTAGACATCATAGAGTCTCTACTGGTCAGATGAAGATGAATCTTGGCTTTACAAACCCCTGCTCCAGCCGTGAAAGACTTTAGTATTTTAGAATGTTTTGGTTTAGACTTATTTCTAAATCCATGAAAAAATGAAGTACCAGTAACTGTTTCAGCTGGGAAAAAAATATTTCTGGTTTCCAAAGCAAACATTTTAGTAATTACCCCTCACTTATTTGTATTTTCTAATTTGTTTTACATACTACAGGGAATCCTGCAATTACCCATAGAATGTACTGTCTCTACCTTCCTGATTGAACTGCCACCTCCTCTACACTTTGTTAGAGCTGCCATTCAATGCAGCTCTGATTCAGACTCAAGGGAATAGCCTTGACACAATGCACTGAAGGCAATATTTGCAGAGAAAAGGGATAATCACTGAACAGTAGCCTAGCTCCACGCTTCCATGTCTCATGACCTCTTTCCTCTCTAGCCTTGGCATAAGAACTCAGTTTAAGTCCCTAGGACATTGCTGTCCCCTTTCATGATCCCTTACTCTCAGGTGCCCTTTGGAGGTACTTCTGACAGGTTAATACACTTTTCATGATCAGAGCAGTGAAATATCACAGCCTGTTCCCACTAAGGCTTTAGCGAAAGCTTAGAGCAACGACTTTATCTGTTGATACTTGCCAAGATCATCACCTCTAACTGCACACACTTTATGAAAACTGTACCCAGTAGAAGAGATCTTAAAAGTGAAGCTCCACGTCTGCTTTTTTTTCACTTCACTCAGGATTATTATGAAATTCTCATGATCTTTATTGTATCTCAGGCTCTATTAGGATTCTTAAAACTCTAGTTTCACATTATTTTAGGAAAAATCTTTAATGGAAACCTAGATTCTTCAAAAAATTCTTAAACTGTTCTTAGAAGATCCGTTTTCTTCATGATGTCCAGGTGCAGGATCTTTCCTCAATTAGATACCAATATGCAAGAAAAGAAAAAAATCAAAGTACTGAGCTGAAAACATAAATCACATGGTGACAATACTGGTGACACAATACCAAAGGCATGATTTCACATGTACAACTGGGGATCCAGGGGGTGGGTGGGCATTAACATTATGTGAAGAGAACTGTGTTTTGTTTATGCGCTGCTACAGATTTGCATGATGCTTTAGAAACAAAACACCTGAGAGGTTCCTGCTAGTGCCAGAATCAAACATATAAGGCATAGTACAGCACTACACAAGGAATTCTGAATGAAAAGGAGAATATTTTTACAGGAAAAAGCAGCATAAACTCCAAGATCCTTGCCTAAACCCTACTATTTTCATTTAACTTGCTTAAGATGTCTGAAAGATAGCTTGAACATTCAGTGAATTTGCTTTGTGCTATCCTGATTTTCATGAGGATGGGTCTTGCTCTTTCAACCTCCTCACTACCTCTTCTCATAGTGGGTAGATTGAACCAGCAGAAGTGTGAGTGCACTCTTGCATACTCCTCACTATGGAATATCCAGCCTGGGAGAGGGAAATTACATGCATGCTTTCAGCTGGTAACCAAAGATTATTTGCAAGTGATCACTGCAGCCACTTTTGCTTGATATGTTCTCTGACTTTCAGAAAATCTCTGCTAATCTGTGTTAATGACAGCAATGTCAGAGCAAGGATGCAACAAAGTTCAAGGTTTATAAAGTCATTATCTTTATATCATAATTACCTACAAGTCAACTGGGCATATCGTGTGTATGAGGGTTTTGCTGGTGCTCTCTTTGTGATGATATGTGTGTTCACTAAAGATGTCCCTCCTTCCTTAAGTCAAGACAGTAACTAAGCTAAAAGAGTACATGAATGTAGACTTTGCAGGTTGTTGCTCACTGTGCATTGTTCTTTCTGTGAAACTATGTATTCAAATCCTACCTACTTCGGCCTTACATGTTTTCTGAAAAGATGAAATTAAGTCTAGTAAGTAGAATTTGCTAGGAACCCATGAGAGAGAGGAAGATTTTTTTTATTGTAAAGAAAGAAGGAGAAAGAGAGAGAGAAAGAGGAAGAAGATGAAGACAAAGGGGAAGAGGAAGAGGAAGAAGGAAGGAAGGAAGAAAGAGAGAAAGGAAGAAAGGAAAAGAGGAAGAGGGGAAGAGAGGAAGAGAGAGCGGAAGAGAGGAAGAGAGAGAGGAAGAGAGCAAGAGAAAGAAAGAAAGAGAGAAAGAAAGGAAAGAAAGAAAGAAAGGAAGGAAGGAAGAGAAAAGAAGGAAGAAAGGAAGGAAGGAAGAGAAAGAAAGAAAGAAAAAGAAAGAAAGAAAGAAAGAAAGAAAGAAAGAAAGAAAGAAAGAAAGAAAGAAAGAAAGAAAGAAAGAAAGAAAGAAAGAAAGAAAGANNGGGGGGGGGAAGGCAAGCAAAAATCTCCCACAAAAAATAAACCTCAGAAAATTTCTGGCTATACCTCAGAAATCCGCAGTGGCAATCCTTCTGAATGCTGCAGCTGGGCTTCTTGGACAGGCAATATAACTCCTAAGATGCACAGCAGTCAGGGAATCACTTGTTGTTTATCACAGGAAGCCCCTGGCCACAGTGCATCAAGGACTAGTGTGTGCCTCAGCAGTCCAGCTAGTGAGGCCAGCCTAATGAAGTGGTATATCTACCTGCACTAATGTCCATAAAACAGCACACAGGGGTATTATACTGCTAAGAACAGTAAACTTAACGCTATATAGATATAAATACAAATGTAAATAGAAGCACAGAGTGTGTGTTTTCAAGTAGATCTTTAGAAAAATTTACTGCAGGCTAAATGCACATTTTAAATGAAAATTTTGCATTGGTAAAACACTGGTCACATGTAAAAGACTTTTACTGCACAGTGCTATATCCCTTCTCCTTCCAAAATCACCTGTGCCAAATACAGGCTTGTTTTGACAGTACAAGATTCCTTTCTATGTGTTCTTCAACCTGACAGAAATCTGCATTGCAAAGGGTTGTGACTGATCAAAAACTATACCACATCTAGTACCACAAATTTCTCCTTGAACAAGGAGTCAAACTAGTCTATAGGCCATTTTTACTACTTCTAACATTTTGCATGAGGCTGTTGTACACAATACAATTTGTTTGGTTTATTGACTTTCAGATATTTCAGTAAAAGTAGCAATTCAATTGTCTTTGCAGCAAAGATCTCTCATTTTTGTCATTCTCAGAATAATGGAAGTCACAAAAGTACTTTAGTTCTTTTATTACTTTTTATTAACTTCTAGGCACTTTTTAATGAAGTAAAAAAAATGCACCAAATCTCCCCCTTATTTATATATGCTAATGGTTAGACAATAATGTGCTTCTGAACATCAGCAAACCTTTCTGAGAATAATGCACTAAATCTCTGACACGATGTAATATTACTTTCAACTATTTACTCTGAATGGATTTATTTCTTGTATTAGGAGACTCCAAAATCAAAACCATATATAGGTATGCCTGCTTATGTATTTTATTGTGATATGTTTTTATAATGTAACCGATTTGTGTCCTGGAACATGAAAGCCAGCTTCTACAATGTTCCCTCTAATACTTTTTTCTAGCTGAAGTTACTGGACTTCTCCACCATTAGAACCCTTATAATTGGGTAACTGAAAGAGGCACATACGGGCAGGTTACCTAGGAGAGACAGTAGCAAAACATTACAATTATACGTATCACTTACTGAGTTATGTTGTTGGGAGTCATCGGTAGAAACAATATGTACAGGATATTCCTAATTATCCCTTCAGTTTTGTAGCAGAAATTCATATTTGCCTTTCCTTTACTACCTCTGCCAGCTTCAAGCAGTGTGTTCTTCATTAGTACCACTGTAAGTCAGCATATTTGACCCAGGATATTTTTATGTCTTACGAGATGCCTAGGGATGTTTTCTGTTTAATACGAGAGTTTCTTCCAAAATTTTACAATAGATTATATTGTGATATCTTTTAAAGGTAAGGAAACAATTAACATTTTCATTCTGCCCTGAAAGTATGAGCACTTCAAAGCAGAGGTACTACTTACTGGGTCTGTCTCTCTGTTTGATTGTGTTGAAAAACAGGAACTCACCTCTAACAAAGGCTAAATTTCTGTAAAGTTCATGCATTCTCTGAAACACATCTTCTGGGTACTTCAGAGAAAGCTCTTTCCTACAATAAGTTCTGAGAGGACTATTCTTTCTGAAATATTGTCCAAAATACATCACCCAGCACACTGTTGACTGCGGGGAAATTCCCTGTGACTCGTACTGAGGTTGCCTGCATGTTGTCTCGCATTCTCTATTTCTCTTTAAGCTGTCAGAAACTATTGCATAATTGATTTTCTGGCTGCTCAAGAGACCTTGAAGCAGCTTTTCTTGAGCTTTCCTATTTCAAAGTAGTCAGGAAGAGCTAAGCGAAAAAGCAAATATAGAGTGGAGATTATTCTCCTAAAACCTGTTCAACAGGTGGAGCTGTATGCTGCAAAATAAGAGTTCAGAAATGTAATCTGCATGATGAAATATTTGTTGAATCATTTTCAAAGTTATAGAAAATAGCCTACCTGTACCAAAAAGATTTTTTTTTTCAAGTTTTAGGAAGAATATTTCTTCCGATAGAAGTAAGAAAAACGTCTCTGGAAAAGGGTGGTTGTGATTTTCAGTGTATTTTGTTAGCAGGTTGAAGTCCTGTAAGCTTTGCTCCACTTTCTTTATAAATGCATGAAACAATAACTGGAGTCAGGAGATCCTGGATGTCACAAAATGGGTGTTCAGCACTGTAAAGGGTAATGCTGCGTCTAATATTTATTAATTGGCACTCCTTAGGACTTTTCTTCTTGCTATTAGTAATAGATGTTCGGGAGACAGAAAACTCACAAAGGGCAGTTTAATGAAAAGGGTGGTAGATATAGGATATATTGTAAAACACCTTTCTCCTTCTCTTTCTCTCTCTGCCCAACACAGCCAGATTTGACCAGACCCATTTGCAGGAGAAAAGTAAGATCTCTGACTGTTCACCTGCAGGTGCCAATTCTCTTTTTCTCCTCCCTAGAGAAGAGAACTATTTGCTCAAATTTTCTGATTCCTTTAGAACACACTGAAAATACAGCTGTGCAAAATGTGTGAGCTTTATTAATATCACTCATTAATTCATATCCACTATTATAGATACATCAGAAGGTGTTTAATTTACTCAAGTGAGAGGACAGAGCATGCATAATCTAGTGCAGCCTTCGATTTCTACCTTAGTTTTACAGAGACAAAGGTATTATTTCAGAATCAGGAGGTAACATTATATGCACTCACTGTGACACAAAAACGTATCTGGAACGGAAGAGGGAGGAGGTGATATTCACAGATGACATGTCATTTATTTGACAGTGTTGTACCAGTTGTATCAGTTGCACTAGTTTCATACTACATCTGTTCACAAAAATACACATAAGCATTACCAAGTAGTACAACAACAGGCATTAAAGGAGGGCTTATTTCACAACAGGAATACATTTTTATCATAATGAGTTGCCATTCTTTAACCTTTTAGGAGTTTTTCTTGGCATAATCACTAATTTTTTTCCCCCTTCATTAATGCAGGCTGTGCCAGATTTGCTCATCTTTCCACAGGCTAATGGAATTTGTGAGATTTCTTAGAAATACATGCTACCCAATGTGATGAAGGCGTAGAAACAGGTTTTATCATTCAATCAACTTAATCACCTACCTTTATTAGATTGAATATGTATTAGCTGAACGTACCAGAGCTGGAGGGCTTCACACACACTGGGAAATGAAAGAACAATGTAGGTATTTCAGCTGTATTATGGTGACCAGTGCTTCTCTGTTCTGAATTAGTTTGGATTTATAGACTTGCGCAGTTTGAGGATTTATGTTCCTTTTGGGTTTTATCTTCTAATGCCAAATGATGTTAGCTATGAGAGGGTCCTGTGTAAACACATGAAAACCAAAAGTTCAATTGTAAATTATCCTAAGGTCAGACAGGCAGTGACAGTCAGAGTGCTAAAGTTGAGTAGCAAAAAATTGTTGCATGCCTGAAGTTAGGGTTTGGGTTTTTTGCAGTAGAAAGGAACATTTTGTAGATGCTTCCTCTGACATGGTTAAGAAAAGTGTTGCTATGGTCTCCATTAATCTATAACAACTGCCAGTGGTGAACATTTAGTCATCATCCCTCTGTTAAGCTGACCAGAAAGCAGGACCGAGGTGCGTATTCCTGTCCAGCAGACCATTTGAATATAGGACTTTATGAAATATTATTTTTATAACTGAAGAGGAGGGAGAAAGAGAAGTAGAAGGCATGACACAAAGCATGAAGGGACATCCTAGAACTAGGCCAGATGGATCTAGAGAAAATCTTTTTGGTCTGAGAATTCGTTGAAATGGTACTGACTGCAAGAGAGAAAGTTGCCTTCACATCCTTCACCTCTCCTGACTTGGAGAGAGCAGATTTAAATCGGTCTGTGCAGCAAGTAAAAGACTGCATGAAAGAAATGCTCAAATCAGCCTCATCCACCTAATTTCTGAAACTGTTACAGTAAGTTGTTGAATTTGTAAGACAGCTGCCCTCAGCTCCCATGTAGTGACACATCATGGCAGTGCTGTCCAACACCAAACCGGAGTAACTGTGTTGTCCATCAGTGAAATGGTCCACAGATGTCTTCCTAATCAGGTGGTACATCTGCTAATGTGATTTCTCATTATTAATATATGTTTAAATTGGCTACCACTGGGTAAAATAGCTGTAAGGGCTTGCCAGCAAGGCATTACTGAAATATCACAGAATCATAGAATCATAGAATGGTAAGGTTGGAAGGGACCTCAAGGATCAGCTAGTTCCAATCCCCTACCATAGGCAGGGACATCCCCCACTAGTACAGGTCACTCAAGGCCTCATCCAATCTGGCCTTGAACACATCCAGGGAGGGAGCAGCCACAACCTCCCTGGGCAACCTGTTCCAGTGCCTCACCACCCTTACTGTAAAGAACTTCCTCCTAACATCCAGTCTAAATATGCTTCACTTTTTGGCTTTGATTAAAATAAGAAGCATCTAGGACATTTTTGTAAGATGATGAGTATCACTGAGGGGGTTCATCTCAACATTCCTTTCCTGTCTTGTCAACTTTTGCCCATTTTTTCTTTCAGAATAAATGTACACTTTTCCTTTAACCAGCAGTTTCATATAGCTACCTGTAACAAAACTGTAGAATTTACTCAGCTTATTTTTTTTTTTTCTGGATAATTCATAAGTAAATTCTATTTGCTATCATGGTGTCTGGTCTTTGCTTTCTATGATTACCAATTCTTTGAAATTAAGTGATCACCTAAAAGAAGGGTTTTTTTAAAATCACAATGAAATTGTAGGCTGGGCAATGCAAATTGAGTTTATGGGTTATTCCCCCATGCTTCCTTTGGCATTTCTAAGTATAAATAGAAAAGATCCACTGAGCTGTGCAACCTGTGATTGCATTTTGCAAATTGAAGCTGTATTGGCATGAAAATGAAGTAGTATCAGCTTTTGCAGATCTGTCAGTTGTATGAATGAAACTAAAAAAATCACTCATGAAACTGTTCTGGAAAGTCTGAATGTACCAGAAATGCTGCAGCAAATAATTCTGAGATTTTTTTTTTCCCTTCCTCTTTTTTTGCCTGAAACTGTCAACTGAACACAAGTTGCAAATACAAGTGGCTTGTCAGGAACTGTTTAAGTTATTGTTATTTTTTTGGTGACGAAAGTGGTTTGCTCCTTAAAAATTGGGTAACCTTAATTTTTATCCATTACCCTTAATAAAAGTGCCATAATTATTTGTTTGGGATTTGTTCCATTTGCAGACAAGAGCTTGGATTTTCATATAAAAAGTTGGACTGGAAATGAAATAAAATCTAAATGAAAGATTATATATATATATATATATTTTAAAATATTTTAAAATGATTTTTAAAAATATTTTTAAATGATTCAGTCTATTTTTAATAGACTGAATCATCAGTCTATTTTTCCAAAATTAAGAATTTCTCTTCTTACAAGATTATTTTGCAGATAGCTGAGACTTAAAATACAGGATTTTTTTATTATCATTTCAGAGGGAAATGGGCATTCGTTTTAGTATAATATTGGGGAAAAAATAAAAAACACTGAGCAACATTTATTTTTTTTAACTCATTAGCTTAAAAGGTACACCTATCATAATAAAAAAGACTACACATGAAGAATACAGTTGAGTTCAAATACATACAGTATTAATCTCACATAATGAGCATTGCTTCAATTGGCAGGAGAAACTACACTAAATAGATGGTAAGCTACAATTGGCTTCCTAAAAAATCATGGCCCTTGACTTTAATTTGTCCTCTGCATAATTTTCTTACATTTAAGAATGCTTATTATTAAGTCTTCTTGCTGTGCTCTCCTCAGTTCCATGCTACTAATCGGTCATGAGTGAGTCTGGTGTTCTCTAATGCATCCTCCTCTGCTGCTGCTAAGTCTCCTGGAATTGCTACCACCCACCATCCTCCCAGTGCTGTAACAACTGCACTTAATACGCTACATCATATCCCCTTTTTGGTATTTTCCAATAATATTACAAAGATATTCTCAATGCAATTTTATCATTGGTATCCATCTTATCTGCCTGATAGTTTTAGGGTCAAATTTAAATTAGTGGTTTGCTTTGGTTTTTGTTTGTTTGGTTGGTTGGGTTTGGGGGGGTGGTTTGTTTGTTTGTTTTGGAGGGTTGTGTTTTGTTTTGTTTTTTCCCTTGTATTTATCAGTTTTTAACTTTGTTGATTCTAAAATACAAGGGGGTTGGCTGCATTCATTGATACTCATATATCAGGACATGAGTATTCTGTCCATGCTGTATGCTTACAGGGACATGGATATTTGTATATGTGTGAATTGAGTGGATTCTTGATGGGTAAGAATCACAGGGAAGGGGAAAAAAAAAAGCGCAGATATCCTGGTGGGAGTCTTTTATAGATCACCCAAACCAGGATGAAGAGACAGATAAAATATTCTTTAGGCATCTTGGAGAAGTCTCGTGATTGTTAGCCCTTGTTTTTATGTGGCACTTCAAATTCACTGATATCTGCTGGAAATATGACACAGCAGAGAGGGAAAAGTCCTGGAGGTTCCTAGAGTGTGTGGAGGACAGCTTCCTGACACAGCTGGTGATGGAGTCAGATAGGGAAGGTGCCCTGCTGGACCTGCTCTTTGTGAACAGAGAAGGACTTGTGGGTGATGCAATGATGGGGTGCTGTCTTGGGCACAGCAATCATGGAAAATGATAGAGCTGCCAGCTGTTGGCTAAGTAAGAAGGAGGGATCAGCAGAACTGGCACCTTTGACTTCTGGCAGGCAGCCTTTGGCTGGTTTTGGAGAATGTTCAACAGAATCCCTTGGGAAGCAGTCCTGACAGGTCAAGGAGTACAGGATGGCTGGACACTGCCCAGGAGAAAAGTCTTAAAGGAGCAGGAACAAGCCATCCCCATGTGCCGAAAGATGAGTTGATAGGGCAGAAGGCAGACCTGGCTGAATAGAGAAATTTGGTTGCACTTGAGGGAGAAAAGGAGAATTTATGATTACTGGAAGAAGAGGTAGACCACTTGGGAAGACTGCAATATTGTGAGACTATGAAGGGTGAAAATCAGAGGGGCCAAAGACCATATGGAAGTTAATCTGTCTTCAGCTGTTAAAAAGAACAGGAAATCCTTCTAGAAACCTGTTTGCAAAAGGAGGACTACGGAGGACTATCTCTGTCCTTTGTGGAATGCAGGAGAGAACATAGTGGTAAGGGATGAGGAGAAGGCTGAGGTACTCAATGCCTTCCTTGCATCAGTTTTTGCTAGAAGGACTTGTTGTTTTTGGATAGCCAGCCCGCTGACCACAAGGATAGGGTTCATGAAGGGCAGGTTCTGCTTGTTGAAACTGATCTCCTTTCTTGAGCAGGTGACCTGCTGAGTGAATGAATGAAAGATGCTATTTATCTGGACTTTAGTAAGGCATTTGACACTGTCTCCCACAGCATCCTTCCCGAGGAACTGGATGCTTATGGCTTGGACAGGTGGTTGCTTTGCTGGATGAAAAACTGGCTGGCAAGCCAGGCTCAAAGAGTGGTGGTGGATGGAGTTAAATCTAGTCACTAATGGAGATCCACTGAGCTCAGTATTGGGGACAGTCTTGTTTAATATATTTAATACCAATGATTGGGACAAGGGGATTGAGTGCTACCTCAGGTTTGCAGGTGACACCAAATTGTATGGGTGGTTGAGAGACCCTACAAAGGGACCTAGACAGGCTGAATCAATGGAACAAGGTCAGTTGTATGACACTTATCAAGCCCAAGTGCCAGGTCCTTCATTTTGGTCACAACAACCCCATGTAACACTACAAGCGTGGGGCTGAGTGGCTAGAAAGCATTCTGGCAGAAAAGGACTTGGGGGTGCTGGTTGACAGCCAGTTGAACAAGAACCAGCAGTGTGTTCAGGTAGCCAAGAAGGCCAACAGCATCGTGGGCTGTATCAAAAATAGTGTGGCCAGCAGGAGTAGGGAAGCGATGGGCACTGGTGAAGCTGCATCTCAAATACTGTGTGTAGTTTATGCCACTCAGTGTAAGAAGGACATTGGGTTGCTAGAATATGCCCAAAGGAGGGTAATAAATCTGGTGAAGGGCCTGGAGAACAAGTCTTATGAGGAGTGGCTGAAGGAGCTGGAGTCATTCAACCTGGAGAAGAGGAAGGTGAGGAGAGACCTAATTGCCATCTACAACTACTTGAAAGGAGCTTGTAGTGAGGTGGATGTTGGTCTCTTCTTGCTACTAGTATAATGAGAGAAAATGGATTAAAATTGCACTGGGGAGTTTTAGATTGGATCTTAGGAAAAGAGTGGTCGGGCATTGAAATGGGCTACCCAGGAAGGTGGAGTGACCATTCCTGAACGTGTTGCAAAACTCTGGTGGTGTCAAGTCAGTGGTTGGACTATATGATCTTAGAGATCTTTTCCATGATTCTATGATTCTTTAAATGTGTGTTGGTGTGGCCAGATGCATATATTCCTGTTTTGCAAGCTGTCCACATTCCCACAAGAGTTTATCATCCTGGCCACGGTGCCATGCTTGCGAAGCTATACAAGTCATGGGCTGGAGTTTGGTCATATCCAGCCAGTTGAGAACAAAGGCAAGACAAGATATATTTTTGTATTCAGAGGTATCCCAAAACCTTTTCAAAAGCACTGCTTGTGCAATCCTTCCTTTCTTTTTGAGTGTACCATATGCCAACCAGTTCAAATTTCCTACTTTATGTAACTGATGGTCAATAAAGAAGGGAAAAAATACCCAAACAAAAAACAAACCCGAAAGTAAACTTTTGGTTTGAAGGCATTATATGTTTCTTCTTATGTCTTTATATTGGCCCTGTTTCCCTTGCTGTCAAATTTCAGGGAGAAACAGTGTCTTCTGCTCTTACCTGTTGTTTCTCCTTGCCACTTTGCCCTTCTTCTATCACCTGCAGAGCCCATTTTCTCAGATGACTACATGAGATCAAATTAACGCACTGAGAAGCTGTGGTTCTGAGCTGATGCTTACTTGGTTTCAGCTGTTTTGGGGAGCAGTTCTGATCAAATCTAGTAGTTTTGTAAGACAGTAACCACTGACATCACTATGAAAATTGGAGAGAGAGAGATGCCCTACACATTCCCATGTGTGTGTAAAACGGGGATGCCACTGAAGTGCAAGACTAAGCTTTTAGTAAGAACTGAAAAAATGCCATTCTAAAATAGTATGTTTCCTAAAAAAAGGAGGAAGAAAATAAGCATTTTGAGAAGTTTGAAACAGTTTTGATTTAGCATCTGAGGAGAAGTGGCTTAGAACTAGTACTGCAGAACTGACTCACAGGCAGTGTTGTTTTGTGTCATTTCCAAACCGCTTTTAGAACTGACCAGAATTTCTCATTTATTTTCCATGGGAAATGTTCCCTCTTGTTAAGGTTTCCTTGTAATAGAGATTAGAAAAATGCCATAAATTCCTTCTGAAAAAGTTTTGGAGATATTTAAGGCGTTTATTTTGCTTGGATAAGAATTAATCATTGAATATTTAACAAAATAAAGCATTTTAATTACTTTCTATTAAAGCACAATGTTAAATAGCATGTTACCAGGAAACACTTCTGCGTTTTCTGGTGTATTTCTGGCAGTGTTGACCAGATCTAACCATCACTAGAAACGGTACCTCTGGCTCCTCAAGCTTACACATATCCCCATTACACATGATTAAATGAGGTACCTGATGGTATCTGTTGAAATCTGAAGTTCTGCTAGGTCTAGTGACTGTTATTGTTGTTGTTATTATTATTGTTGTTGTTGTTGTTATTATTATTACTATTGCTATTACAATTACTATTATTATTTATATAGGTGGATGTTAGGAGGAAGTTCTTTACAGTGAGGGTGGTGAGGCACTGGAACAGGTTGCCCAGGGAGGTTGTGGCTGCTCCCTCCCTGGAGGTGTTCAAGGCCAGATTGGATGAGGCCTTGAGTAACCTGTGCTAGTGGGAGGTGTCCCTGCCTATGGCAGGGGGTTGGAACTAGATGATCCTTGAGGTCCCTTCCAACCTTACCATTCTATGATTTAAATGATGGAAAGGATATATTCTACATGTATCTACGAAGCATATTTCTTTTACTGTCTAATTTCTTTTTTGGTATATAAGTTTCCTCAAAGCTTTTGAGTAGAATATTTTTTTTCAAACCAATTAACACAGATAGTCTATCATGGCAGAGAACATGAAGGCTATGACACCAAGAACAATTAAGGCATTTTTAGTTTCTCACTGAGGATAGTTTTTAGTGCTTTTTTTTTTTTTTTTTTTTTTTTTTTCCTAAATACTCCACACAGACAGAATCTACTGTATTCTCTTAAAATAGTTCTTCTGTTCTGTTGACATTTTCACTGTGGAACAAGTGCCTGAATTCCCTCATTTAGTTCACAAGGTTACAAGAACCTTTCAGCCATCAGCTGTAATCTCTGAAAGAAAAAGTTGTGTAAGCCTTCAGTTCATCATTCAGGGTTTGCTCCAGAGAAAATTGCAAGAATGACTCTTAGCACCTTCTCATCTTACAGAATGTTGATACAAACATGCACTTGGCATGAGTACATTAGTAATGGCCTACAAGTCTGCAGATTTGTTCACATGCTTAGTCAGGCAAGTCCTAGAGCCTTTCATTGAAGCAAGGCTTAGGAGGCTGCCACTGTATGGCAGAGCAGTGTACAAACTCTTCCTTTCTGGGTCATTTATAGTTGCTTGCGTACAAACTTTAAATCATTTATTTCTGTAGATTACATTTGGTATCCTTGTTGACAGTCCAGGAGACAATTTTTTTTGTCAGATTTGTACCCTTTTAAGAATGAAAGAAACAGGGAGAAAAAGTGTTTTTTTCTGTTATGAAATAATCTCTGGCATTGTTTTTTAAACTGCCATAGTATACATATGATAAATTACAGAAACCAGCAGCGCTGTTCTTTCTTGGTGGCTACCTCATACTGTAGTTGTCTCTGACCTACCTGTAATGAAGGTGTAGCATGTAACAAAGATCTCTGAGCTTTTAGCTTTTATGCTGGTCCTGTCCTTCTACTTCTGCACCACAGAAACACATCTCCCACTGTCTAACACCTGCAAACTCTTTTGACAAGGCTATTTTCTTCTTTCTGTCTATAGAAGTGGTAAAGGTCTTTTCATATTCAAAGTCTGAATCATCAACATTCAATGTATTAGTTGATGCACTGATGGGTTGATTGTCTCCAGCCTTCAGCATTTTTTTTCCCTTTGCATTGTGGATATGCTGTGAGGTCACCAAAGACAAGAGACTGACAATAATTTTATTCAGACCCCTCATATTTTTGTACTGAACTTTAGTGACCAAATTAATAGTTTGATCAGCCTGAGGCAGTGCCAACAAAAAGACTGGGACTGACCCACCACTATAGGTATCATTGTGCACATAGGCAAACCAAGGAAACTAACCAGCTACCTTTAAAGCCCAGCTAACTGTCTAAACCTGGCGGCTAAAAAAACTCATATCCTCATTAATTCTGAATTAGTCTGTGAATATTTCTCAGAGATGGTTCTGGCTCTCAGCAGATTCAATGAGTAGTAATTACACACAGGGTATATTTTCTAAATATCTTTGTGTCCAGAATAGCTATGCATGTTCTTTTCCTGTGGAAATCTGAATTCTGAGGTATTGTGAAAACTTAAATTTTAGAAGGTTCAATTCAGCTACCCAGAATGGACTTTCAGTGTTAGGTATTTCAGGTTCTTATCTTGGCTGTATTTATAGTAGGCTGGCAGATGTAACTTGGCTCCCACAGGTGATATTTGTCCTTGTGGGATGGCATTTGGAGGCTTAGGTGGTTCTCATCAGGGGTCTACATTTGTTAATCGTACCTTATGTTCAGTTACTGCAGGAGGAAAAACTTTTTTTGCAGTTCCATACTGTCATATGCTCATGGCAGTGTGGGACACACTCTGGGACTAGAAGCGTTCAAGCTTCTATATTGTTTTTTTTTCGTGATTTCTTCCCATCCATTTTGGAGCTGGCAAATTTCAAGTTGAACCTGAAGCTTCATGAAGTTAGAGGAGATACTGTGAAGTGTCCTATGTGTGTGTCTTAGTATGTAGAGCATATTCTGTGGGTACCAACATGAATTACATCAACAACACAAAAGCCAATACAACAGAAGTTAAATGAATATTGTGACTGCATGGTAATGAATGATAAAAAAAAGGGCCATGCAACTGTCTGTAGTCTTTTTCAGGTTTTATTATATATTTTATATAGTGGGAGGACTAGTTTTAATGAGACATCACTGCTTTAGAGTGAGACTATGAGTAAACAATTGAACTGACTCACTTGTGCACTTAGCTGCTATAAAAACTTATAAAAATTTGTACTATTTTTTCCCTGTGTTTTCTTGGAAATACTCAAAATCTGCAGGCCTGAAAGATCTTGTATCTGCTGTAATTAATGTTCATTTATATTGCTTCTCCATAATGATCAAATTTTGGTTATTAACAGTATAAGATATTGTGGAAAGTAGTCAGACTGGGTTTTTTTCAGTGAATAGTAGAGTCCTTTAAACCTGAAGTCTATCTGATCTCATGCCTGTGAATTAGCATGCAAAGCTACGCAAGCCTTGTGGTGGAGGCAGTGGAAGAAGCCAGCATTGCAAAAGAGCAGCAGCCGGCAAGGAGAGAGGGCTAGCTGCAGGAGGAGGGGTACTCAAAAAAAGAGAATGGAAAGCATCTTCCAAAAGGAAGGAAAATGGAAAAGAGGAGGGCAGCAGGAACAGTAGAAGGGTGAAGGTGAAGAGGGAGGACAGCTGCTTTCCCCCCTTGTATCCTGACCAAGTTTTTCTCTGAAATGCCCATGTTTTTTGATCATATTGATTCTATGACCCTCTTTAGCTGTTTGAACTCTCTATTGGAAAGAATCAAATTCAATCCAAATCTGTTTCTGGGATCTGTATTATTTTGCATTCCCTTGAGGTCTGGAGGAAACAGACAAGACAAATGGTTTGATAATCACAGACCACACAAGAAAAAACCCAAATAGGGGTGAAACACCCTGGGAGGCTGGTCTGATTTTCAGAGACTGCCAATGTGATGGTCAAATTTCTTCACATGTAATTTAAGACATTTTTCTGAGCTCTGCAGTGATGATGATAAAAATGCACTTCTTTTAGATATGGAATTGACTGGTTTGTTTCAATTATTGTTCTCAGCACGCCTTTCATGGCACCACAAAGATCTTTTTCATTCAGGGGAAAAACAAAAAACAAAACCACAAAAACAAAAACAAACCAAAAAAGACCCAAAACCAAAAAAAACCACCAAAACAAAACCCAGACTTAAAAAAGTCAAGTCTAAAACTGAAAAGATGATATCAAAATGACAAGAACAGGGCAGATATTTTTTTTTAAAATATACCATTAATGAATTTTAGCTCTTTAACTTTTACCATGCAAGATGTTTTCCCAGTGCATTTTGTTAAATTTTTTTTTACTCACCTTTAGGTGAATATTCCTGAAGATACACTGAGAACTTACATCTTCACCCTTGTTTGCCTATAGCACAGGTGGTGCTATTTGTATAGGTGAAGGGTTTTCTTCATCTGAATTCTGAGTCTTAGACCCTACAGCTGTATTCTAGTACCCATCTGTGCAAAACAGCTACTTAGGAATGCCACCTGAGCTTGGGTAACTGCATTCTGCTGTGAACTGTAATTGACCCAGAGAGGAGGAGTGAACTCCTATTGAACTAAAGTGTATCAGCAGAGCAAAACTAAAGCAGTGCAGAGCAAATAACATAGTATTTCTTGGAGGGACAGCTGAAAGGAACTATACCAACTTGGAAAGGGAAATGAATGTTGGTTTAATTGGCTATTTAATGATTATCTGTTTTCTTCTTTTTCTTTTTCCTCTTCTCCCCCCCTTTTTTTTTTTTTTTTTAAAAATCCAAACAAAAAGGTTAATCTAACTACACATTTAAGCCTTTTAAAGGCTCCATTACAAGACTTATTATGCTAAAAGAAACATACCTGGCATGCTGCAGTTTTCTAAATGTATCAGCGATGCATGTAATGATTCACTTAAACCATCATGGTCAGAATTCTTTTACATTATTTCTATGTAAATTGGATGCTTCACGATTACTATAATATGTGTGAAATTCCACTTATTATTTCCTTTAACATGAAAACTTTTATCACTTAACTTCAACTCACTGGACAGAATATTTGAACCATTTGCAGTTATTAGAGCATTTTTGTTTGGTCAAAACCCTTATGGGATTATACTTTGGAAAAAATAGCATGAATTACATTCAACGCAACTGAATGGCAATTTTAAATATATAAGGGGCATCGGGAGTGTTCACCATTATACTCAGAATTCAACACTATGTTTTATCTGTTATGGACTTGGTTTTACATTTACATCTTTTATCTTTAAGAGATGTATTTCAGCATGTAACACAGAAAAAAAAAAAAAAAAGTACAATCCATGTAGAATAGGCTATCTGGTGTTCTGGAGGGCAAGATTAAAATACTAACTTGGGTCAAAAGTTTTTTAATTCTACCTTACCAGTCAGAAGAAATTTTCCTATATGCTAGGAATCACTGCGTGAACCAGGACAGCAAGAAATCTCCTCTAGTAAAACAAAAGGTGATGTTCTGCTTCACTTGTCTTGAGACTTGGCACAGAGTCTCTCAAAACTTTCTGAGATTCCTTGAAGTTCAAATCCACATCAGAATCACAGAATTAGCCAGCTTGGAAAAGACCTCTGAGATCATCAAGTCCAACCTATCACATAACCCTTCTAATTAACTAAACCATGGCACTAAGTGCCTCATCCAGCCTCCTTTTAAACACCTCCAAGGATAGTGACTCCACCACCTCCCCAGGCAACCCATTCCAATGGGCAATCACTCTTTCTGTGAAGGACTTCTTCCTAATATCCAACCCAAACCTGCCCTGGTGCAGTTTGAGACTGTGACCTCTTGTTCTGACACTGGGTGCCTGGGAGAAGAGACCAACCCCCACCTGGCTAGAATCTCCTTTCAGGTAGTTGTAGACAGCAATGAGGTCACCCCTGAGCCTTCTCCTCTCCAGGCTGAACATCCTCAGCTCCCTCAGCCTCTCCTCACAGGGTGTGCTCCAGTCCCCTGACCAGTCTTGTTGCCCTTCTCTGGACACATTCAAGCACTTCAATGCCTTTCTTAAATTGAGGGGCCCAGAGCTGGACACAGTACTCAAGGTGTACCCTGAGCAGTGGTGAGTACAGGGGAAGAATAACCTCCCTTGTCCTGTTGGCCACACTGTTCCTGATGCAGACCAGGATGCCATTGGCTCTCCTGGCCAGCTGTGCACATTGCTGGCTCACGTTCAGGACAAAGGAGGCAGAAGAGAAAAGAAAGACTTCAGAGCAGCCACTAACCTCATACTCCATACAGTTAGTTGAATTGTAGGAAACTATTTTGAATGTCTGCTTTACCTTTCTCCCACAGCAAAACTAGCCTACCTTGTTGGCAGTTCACTTTCCTGGGTGAATCGAATCTCTCTGGCTATAGTTTGTCTGAATAGGAGCTTGAAGGTCAGATGCCTTGAGATTGTTCTAACAGCCTGGATCAGGGACTACTATTTGTGATCTTCAGAAGAGCTCTAAGAAGAGATTTGGCACTACAGAGAGGCAGCAATCTAGAACAGCCAGGGGGTTTTGTGGGAGCCAGTGCGAGCACAGGTGTCTTTTCATGGTCCAGAGTGGTAGTACCATGATTTTTGCCTATTCTGAGGACTTTTCCTTAATGCTCTTTCTCCTATTACTGTCCAATCCAAGTACATTGTCCTGCCATTTTAGACTTTTCTGATTTCAAACCTTCTGGATCTGTTTCTGCCTTAACCATATTTGATAATGGTTTTCTATGAAAGAGTTAACTGAAATTAGTCGATTTTAATAGGACAATTCTTTGGGTTTTGGAGGGTTTCTGTCCCTCTTTTTTCTTTCATGTGAAACTGCTTATGGTTAAAAATATACATCCTGATTCCAGGGAGAAACAGTCCAACACTAACACCACTAATCTTCCACCACTTATTACCAGAAATTAGTCTACCTGATCTCATAGAGCTGTGTGCCTTTAATTTCAGCATCAAAAGGGAAAACTCTTTAAAAATACAACTTTTTTAGAAGAAAGGTGAGGAATGATATCCTAGACCCTGCCATATGAGTCATAGTGTGCTGCTTCCTTCTGTGGCTTTGGACAAAACAATCTTTGCCTCAGTTTCCTTTAAAGCAAAAGCTTTATATAAGAAGATAAAAGCTTTCTTTCCATCTAACACTACAGGTATCTGTAAATAATTTTCATTTTATTATTTAGACAATTCTTTGCTTCTCAGCGACAAAAACAGAAAGTGAAAAATAAAATTAATATAATTAACAGTTATTTATTTCAAATATAAGAATAATTTCATATTTTAATTAATATTTGAAATACAAATTTTGGCTAATTTGTGAAGTGGTTTGAAGGAGATATGTTGACTTTTCTAGGTTTTTTTCATGTTCTGTGTATTTCAATTTAATTTAATGAATATTTATGATATTTAAACAAGTTCCTATAACTACATATGCTACACATACTCCATATTTTACTTGTGTCTTTTAAAATATTCATTTGATTTTTATGTTGTTAAGAATAATTAGAGTAGATCAGGTCAAAATGTTTTTTTTTAAGAATGCCCCTTACTACTCCTACACCTCAGTTCCTTCTGAATCTTTTTGGCATTATGTTAGATACATATATCCACATTTTAACATTAGTAATTCTTCTAAATATTTGCCTTCTCCATTCACTGTGTTTTTTACCTTGCTCATTAAAATGCAGAATGAGTGCTCACTTTAAAATGTTTCTTTTGAAACTGTTCTACCTGGGAAATAGGGTGCAGCATATCTCTCTGCAACGCAGTCATTATCTATTTAAATAGATATAGTTAAAAACGGTAAGGACTTAAGTTTCATCATAACTCATATCGGAATTAATGACTCCGCTCACGGACATTGGTTTGGAGAACAGAGTCTGAACAGTGCTATTACAGAGAATAAGCCCCTGGCAAGTCATGCAATTCGCTGAGGATAGAATGATTAACCACAAGGAGCACTTACAATGTGCACTGGTAATTTAGGTAATTGTATTGCGGGATTTGTAGACCCATGAATTACAGAGATCTTTTAAAATATATATATTGTGCAACTTGAACGTGTCCTGAAGGAGACGCCAGGATGAATCAGATACCAATTCGGATAAAATCGTGTATCACTGCTCTATAGTATTTGGAAAAACATATAGAAGGCAGCTTTCAGTAAAACTGTAGCATAACCATTTACTGGAAGAACTTTTTCACTAGGATATTAGATATTTAAACACCCCAAAAGACAGGTTTCCAGGAGAAAAGTAAAATCAAAACAAGGAAGCGGGAAACCTTAAGAAGGAGGTGGTTTCGTTGGAATACAATGTTAGATTGATTTATGTTAACATTTCTAAATGTATGATAGAGTCACACCTAACAGCCAAAAAATACTTATATTTTCCTCTGGTTTTGCACTCCATATTTTCAAAGGCCTCCTATAGTTAACATTATAATATAGTTAGTTCCTACAAATACTCTGCACTGATTATAGGAAAACTGTCAGTGTCTGTTCAAGGTCTGAAAAGGCTGCAGCAAATAGCTTTTCTCTTTGCCATGGAGACTGGGGTCTGTTTTTACGGTTACTCTGGTAACCAAAGCCTTTCTGGTGCTAGTCCTTTTCAGTTACTTTAGCTATTAAACCCTCTGGTTGAGACAAAAGGAAGGCAGTATGCAGACACTTCCCTGTAAAGCAAATCTCAGGGTTAAAACTGAGCAAAACTGGTAATAAAAGAAATAAAATCAGCTTCTAATCAGCTGGTTACATTGATGTTGTTAGGTGTTTGTGTGCTTGCCTGCATATGGGAAGCTAGGGATTGGTATGTTTGGATTTTAATCTGGTTATTACAGGACTAGAAAATGGATTAGGCATCTTTACTGCTTTTTCAAGGAACTGTTTCTCAAACCTGTGACTTCACAGTGCAAAAGGCATCAGTTTTCAAAGTTATCAGTTGATGGAGGAGATGCTTTTTTTAAAGATGAGAGTTTTGACACCGGTTAGGATGGTGACAAATATTCAAATAATTGTTCAGTAGAGATTACAGAACGTTGCCTCTGAAGCCATGGGCTTGTTATGTGGCTTTAACGAACCTTCACAGGGAATGCTGTGCTCTAGGAAACAAACTAAAAAACTGGGTGGTGACCTGAAAGCTTATTACCATCGCGATAATAAAATACTCAGTTCAGTGATCAATTTCATGAAGTTGATTACAGAAGATTGGCAACAGCAACAACAAAAAGATAGAAGGCTGAGTTGTAAAATATTTAACAGCTAAGATGGTAGTAAATGCCACTTTTGCTTGGAACCAGTAAGTGTAGGCAGGCTCCCAAATTGTCTTGTTTTTCAAAATAGTAATGTTTTCACCTTAGGAAAGGGTTTATTATGGCAAGCTTTTACCATCCCTACACATTTTGGTTTGAGCTTTCTACTCCAAATAAAGAGGATTTTTCTCTGGAAGAAACAGCAGACTAAATAGACCACAAATAATATGCTTCACAACTGAACAATCCATTCTTGCTTTAACATGGTCAAACTAAGTAACTCTAAATACCGCAATACCCATGGTGATAAACCACTTTGAGCTGCAAAGTATTCAATTATTTTTCATTTGAACTATTAAATGTGACACACAGAAATTCCCTATTGCTGATTTCAACCGCACAGATTACCATGTTTGAAAAAAAAGGGGGAAACTTCATCCTATTAAAATAGAGTTCAAACTAAAACATGACAAAATACAGCAACTAAATTAAGATCAATCGGTGTTTGTTAACAGAGAGGACAACGTCTCCAATATGCTAAAAATAAATAAATAAACTATCTGTAGATCCTTAAATTAAGTGTAGGATCAGAGTACTGGATTGGCCTCGTTATAATCAGATTAGTACATTTTAATAGGTCATGCTCATTTAAATGTATAGGCAGAGTATTAAAGTGCTAAATGTAAGGTTTTCTGAGGCCACTGTTTAATGTGAGCATCACCACTAGAAATAGCAAGTACCGATTCCTGATACTGGGCACACAACTGATAACCAGCTGTTCCCACACTAAGAAATAAAGTATATCAATCCCTTTTTGTTCCATTTTCTGGAGAAGACAGGTGTCATAAAGAGAAGGGAAGAAACATATGCCTCTCTGAAATGACTGCAATCAGAAGGAAGTTAACCGTTTCTGGATTTACTGTAATGACTGATCAAAGGAACTTATCAACATTTGCACTGACAATGGTTCCTGCCATTTAACCTGGTTTTGCATGGTGTTTCTAGAATTAGTGGGTTTACACAAAACTATTGGCCAAATTTGTCCCTAGTCCTTTTGCCACCTCAAATGTTTTCCGGTTTTCAATGAACTGGACATTATGATAAAACATGATGCTCCCTCCCTGGATGTGTTCAAGGCCAGATTGGATGAGGCCTTGAGTAACCTGTACTAGTGGGAGGTGTCCCTGCCTATGGCAGGGGGTTGGAACTAGATGATCCTTGAGGTCCCTTCCAACCTTACCATTCTATGATTCTATGATTCTATGATAAAATATTTATCCTGCATATTCATATGTGTGGGAAAAATCCAGACATGAAAATCGGGTAAAACGGAGGACATTGGGTTTCTAACAAACTGTCATATGTAACTACTGCACTCAACACAGCAAACTCTTGATAAAGGCAAATTTTACCACATTTGTCAGTAGCCTTTTTTACTAATTTCTTGCAAATTCAAGATCAGACTTGATGTGTCCCTGGGCAGCCTGATCTGGTTGGAATTGTCTGTTCTCACTGCTTGGAGAATGGATAAGATGATCTTTGAGGGTCCTTTCCAACCAATGCAATATGTGAATCTGTGAATTAGTGAATGCCACTACCTCATTCTCATATTCAGCAAAGCCCCTCAGAAGCAGCAACAGGTGAGGTATTTGGGACAGGTCCCCTAGTACGGTGGGAGTAATGTTGTGTGCCAGAAAATCAACCTTCTCTTTATGTGGGATAGCAAGTAAAATGGAGTCTAAGTTCTGACCTACTAGACTTAGTTTCCTATTCCTGCGTTCAAGAATGATATCCCTGTAGCTTGTTTTAATATAAATTCCCTAAGGCTGATGCTGTGGGCAGCCCCATCTTCTGTGGGAAGGTCCTTACTGAAAATAGGGCAGACGGTGATGGGCAATCTGCAATCCTTCAAAGTATTTTGCCTATAGGAATAAAACCTTGTTATTCCTATTTTACAGACAGGAAAGTTGAGATTGAGGCTAAATTACATCTATGACTTAAATTTAAATATGGGACTGGCATCCTAACCCCACATTGAACTGAAAACTTAATAGTAAAGGCCTTAGACAAAAGCCTCAGCTATGCCTGAGACATTAATCTGGGATAAAAGAGTTTCTGAAGTAGAGCAAAGAAAGCAGTTCAGGTTAACTGGATCTGTACTTGTTTGTCTAAGTTTACACATCACATAGTTTAAATGACATGCTAGAACTGAAACCACAAGATACGGTCATCTCACCCACAAGTAAATTATAGACAGATAGATGAGAAGTATTTGTTGCTTTTGCACAGAGGTATTGACACAGAGATGGCTGGAATAGGACCCTTATCTCCGGTAAATCAGCAAAAGCCTCACAAGCACATCTGATCAATCCATACCTGGAATGCTCATCCCAGGATAAGCATCTCTATCTTACTGATTTTACATCTTCTTTGAAATTTACTTTTGTCAAGCAGGAATCAGAGGTCTGTGTTTTCCAGACCTTTCATGCTGGTTCATGACTGTGCACAAGTGCCCTCAAGGATGATCTGTGACAAAGCCTCTAAGAGCCTTCTAGCTCTGCTCCTCCTTTGTAGGATTAAAAGCAATGGGGCATAAGTACTTGACCTTCTGTGACTTCTGAGAGTGCAGGAACTTGTGAGGAATGACAGAGAGGAAACTTTGGGCTGGAAGATTTTTGAGAGGACATCTTTTAAATGAATGTGCGGTGTCTGAAAGGGGCAGAGATGAAAACACAAAAGAAAACACTGTTGTGGAAAATTATATTAACAATGACTCAGTACATTGACAAGCTGCTGTATGCTTTCCATTTCATTACATCTCACACAACTAAATAGATGTTCTTTCCTCATACTCTTGGTTAGAATAGCTGGGAGAATTGACCCAGACTTTTCAGATCATTCCTTGACTGTAGCAAAAATCTCTTGTGTTACATAGTGATCAACAATGTAGATAGACTTCCACTTTCAAGGAAGACACATACACATTTCACCATTCATCATGTATAATGGGAAAAAAAAAAAAAAGCATCTTTACAACAGTTTCATAAATAAAATGGCATGTTGAATTATTTCACAATTACAAAACAGAGCCTTGAAGACATTTGCCTGAGACATCTGGCACTGGCTTGAAAGTTACAAAACAGAACTCCTGAATCTGGGACTGGACAAGTTATTTGACTTCTGCAATCTACATTTACCTCCACTGTGCAAGATGGGGAAAGTATTTAGGGACCAGTTTTACCAAATCCAATGCAAAGAAGAAATCAAATGAGAAATCAATTAGATTTTATTTTCAGTAGATTTATTTAAGTGAACAAGAAACTACAATAATGGCCAGAATCATTATTTGCAAGTTACCAAGTAGCACTCTGTAGTAAAGAGATGATTAGAAGGCTCATTGCTCTGGTTGGCAGCCTTATGAACTTGCTTCAGTTGCCTAAACCTAGACAGCTAGAACTCAGTTTGCATGGGGCAGCCTTATGCTGGTGGCAGATATAATGCAGGAGATGTGGAAGACCAACACAGCTCTGGACTGATAGCCAGCACAGAGACCCTCAGCCATCTCAGATATAATAGTTAGATGTTTAGGCAAGTGAGGCAATTAGTTCCCTATTCATTCATCTAAACCAGACATGCAGAAGACTAGCAGGAATAATTTCTGTGTCTTTTGCAAAATCTCATATTATCTCACTGACTTTTTTCTGTGAGAATTGATCACAAAGGAATCCAAAGAACATAAAATCATAGAATGGTAAGGTTGGAAGGGACCTCACAGATCGTCTAGTTCCTACTCCCTGCCATAGGCAGGGACACCTCCTACTAGAACAGGTCACTTAGGGCCTCATTCAACCTGGCCTTAAACACCTCCAGGGGGGTTGTGGAGCATATAATCACCCAATTGACCACATTAGGTGATTCTATGCTCCACAACCTCCCTGGACAACCTGTTCCAGTGTCTCACCACCCTCACAGTAAAGAACTTCCTCCTAACATCCAGTTTAAATCTCCCCTCTGCCAGTTTAAACCCATTGCCCCTTGTCCTGGAATTGTAAGACCTTGTAAATAGTCCCTCCCCACCCTTCCTGTAGCCCCCTTCAGATACTGGAAGGCTACTATAAGGTCTCCTCAAAGCCTTCTCTTCTCCAGGCTGAAGAGCCCTAACTCTCATAGCCTGTCTTTGTAGCAGAGCTGCTCCAGCCCTCTGAGCATCTTGGTGTCCTCCTCTGGACCTGCTCCAATAGTTCAATGTCATAGAATCTTGACTTGACTTGCTTGTCCCAATATTCTGAAAACTGTTTCTGATTAAAAAAATTTGAAATTTACTTTAAAAAAAAAAAAAAGTGTGAAGTTGTTCTAGTTACTGTACTGTTTATGTATAAATAAGGCTTTCTCCTCCAAAACCAAAACAAAACAAAACCAACCTCAAACCAATTTACTTTCATATATTTTATGCCACACTCATAGCAAATTAAGTGAAGCCTTGCTAACACAATAAATATGTCACTACCATGAATCAGTACATTAAAATGGTTAAAACTGGTTTCAGTATAGTGAGGACTGAAGTAACATTCAGATATTTTTAATGACTACACTTTCTGAAAAATAAACTCTTTCATTTTTCCTTGTTAATTTTAGAACACTTTTACATGTCATTAACCATTCAGATAGTCACACAGTTGCTAAGTTTTTCATGTTACCCTGTAAGTTATTAATTCACCATCTCCCAGCATCTAGCCCAGAGTCTGACAGACAGCTTCATCACAAGCATCATGCTTTTTTTTCCCCACTTCTTGCAGACTCTCAACACTAGAGGTGAATGACTGTATGAGATTCTCAAGCTTTCAGCGAAACATTAGTTTTCTTCCTTTATTTTGTGTTACATATTGCAGAAGATGTCACTTAAGCATGACAGAGATTTACAAAGAATGCATATGAGTTAAAATTGATGGAATAACTATTACTACTTTTTTAAATCCCTCTCAAGGTCTTATGGGTGGTCATGTTTGCATCAGCCTTGAGTTTGTCCTTGCCTGCTGTTGAGAACTAGTTCCTTGCAATATGTGCTTTAGGACTTTATCCATTAGGCATTAGGCAATCAAGGTGAAAAACTTTCTGTGAAGCCTGAATTTTCGTTGTGAAACAGAAGATCGTGCTCATTTGTGGGGTTTCACTTAGCTGAAGTCAGAGAGGTGCAGATGGCAGAAGCTACTCCCTGTGGAGGCAGGTGGGGAATGAGTCTCTGCTGGAAAGACAACAGGCACAGGGCAGCATATCCCTCATACCACATCCAACACCTCTCTCCCCAACACTACCTTCTCACCAGCTGCAGAACATGACTGAGTAAACAAGCAGAAGCTGATGCCACAAAGACAGCTGAGTGCTTCTCATGCACAAAGGAGCATGACCCATGAAGATGTGAAGGCAAAGGTATTTGAGTCATAGAACACGTTTCAATGCTATGACACATCTGTTTAAGACTTTTCTCCTAGCACTGAAATTTTCTTCACAGGTTTGCATTGGAAGCGGGACTAACTTCATATTACTTTGAAACCTACTCATATACCTTCATATACCTACAGTGAACATATGTTGATAAATTTATGGCAGGGGCAATAGTGAGTTTCTTGCAAATTTCATTTTCCTCTGTGCTTTCCTTGAAGGCATAGTTATTTAGTAGTTGCAGAATCACAGAATATATTTGGTTGGAAAAGACCTTCAAGATGGTCTAGTTCAATCTTTGACCCAGCACTGATAGGTCAAGACTAAGAGCATTCAGTTCCACACACCATCTAACACCCTCAGGTATGGTGGCTTCACCACTGCCCTGGGGAGACCATTACAACATTTGTTAACCCTTTTATTGAAGAAATATTTCCTAATATCCAGTCAAAACCTCCTCAGGCACACCTTGTATCCATTTCCTCTAGGCTTGTTGCCTGCCACTAGGAAGAAGACTTTGTCTGCCTCCTCTCTCCAACCTCCTTTCAGGCAGTTGTAGAGAAAAGTAAAGTTTCCCTTAGCCTTCTCTTCTCCAGACTGAACAACCCCAGCTCCCTCAAACATTCCTCATAGGTCATGTGCTCCAGACCATTCACAAGCCTTGTTTCCTCTCTCTGGACACGCTCCAGCACCAAAAAGTCCTTCCTGTAGTGAGGAACCTAGAACAGAACACAATGTTCAAGGTATGCTCTCACCAGGGATGAGTACAGGGGCACGATCGCCCCGATATTCCTGCTTGTTTCTAATACAAGCCAGAATACCATTGGCCTTCTTGGCCACTTGGCCACACCACTGACTTGTGCTTTAGTCAACTATCAAACAATAGTCCAAGGTCCAGTTACAAGTTGCAGCTTTCTAACCACGCATTCCCAAGTCTGTAGTTTACCATACAGTTGTTTTAACAGAAGAACAAGACCTGAAGCAGTTTGCCTTGTTGAACCTCATGCAATTACCCTTGACACATCAGTCTAACCTGTCTAGATGCTGCTGTAAATCTTCCTTACCATCTAGCAGATGAACACACTCACCCAAGTTGGTGTCGTTGGCAAGCTTAGTGAGGGTGCACTCAACCCCCTTGTCCAGATTGCTAATAAAGATATCACAGAGAACAGGCCCCAGGAGTGAACATTGGGGAACATCACTTGTGACCATATGACAGACAGGTTTAACTCAGTTCACTGTTAAGTATGCTGGTAATCTTTTACCAATATGCTGTGGCACTGCCTTCAAGACTATTGTTTTTCATTCGTAAATCAGTGTTTGTAGGACATTTGGCAACATAGACTCTTTGGCCAAAACAACATGATGTCTTCATTGGAGCCAGGCATATGGTCTTACTTTGACCATTCTAAATCTTCATTAAACAAGTTATTCAAATGCAGCATGTATCCTTAATTGTCATATGTGGACCAAATATTGTAGAGCAAAAAGTGTAAAGGATTGTCGGGGCTTTGATTTGTTAAGCTGCCTATGCCTGTGCCTAAATTTACATCAGGTCCTTACAGAACTTAGACTTAAGTTCTCTAGGCCTCCAAACAAAATTATTTTACTGTGACATTTAACAGTACAACTCAGGTTGTGTGCAAGTCAGAACTGCTAGCATTACTGCCACCAAGCATGAGCACATGATAAGTTGACAAAACTGCTCTTGATCTACAGATGCAATACAAATAAGGGTAGCAGTCTGTATTTTTGTGGATAAGTGTCTTATCAGTTTAATTGTTATTTCAAGCTTTGAATTTTGGTTGATTACTGCTTCTGCTTGCAACCAGCTCAGCCTTTCAAAAGATGAGTGGATATAATGGTTTTGGCCTGTGTTTATATTCTTAATGTTTCCAGTGATTGAATGTTGTGAGAAAGTGTGTTTATTACTTTAACCTTTATTCTCAGTTAATTTTTAATACTAGCGTAATTTTAACATATAATCTGTGGGCTTGTTTTGTATTAGTAAAAGTACTAAACACTCTTCTGGAAGCACTTATGTTAGGACACTAAGAAACAGATAACATAAGAGTTCTCTTCTATATTCTGTAATACAGTGTTATCTGGAGTTACATGGCTATTCAGAAATACAGCCATAGTTTATAGAGCTTTTACTTGCTAGCTTCATCCTGTATTTTACTATTTTAAAATATTTAAACTGCATTAATAAATATTTTGCAGTAAAGGAAGAAGATTGAGAGTTGAAAATCTAACAGGGTTAATCTGTATACCTTAATGGAACTAATTATAAAAATAAATATTTTATTCCAAGAATGAAAAATCCCATGATTTTCTATATTCAATAATCTGTTACTTCAGTGTAATGGCTTTAGTACTCAGAAAGTATCCAGGTTAATAGTTCTGTAAATTCATTTTTTTAATCAGTTTAAATCTTTGAGTTGTAGACAATTAGAACTTTTTTGTTAGTTTTTAACTGTTTGCCCTTTATAGACTGTTCCTGTAAGTTGCTTATTACTTTAAGAAAAAAATGTACAGTCCCCTTTAGGTCAAGGTTAATAGAAAACATTGATAGCTTTTCATTCCAGAATAACATGACAAAAAAAAACACTCTGTAAATATAATGCTGGGAACACACATCTGTACTTCAGTAATGTTGATTAGAAAGATTACAGACAATGCCTCTGTCTTCTGAGGCAGACTTCCAACAGGTACATAAATACATGGCTATCTCATCATGTTCCATCTCACCGCTCTTCTTTTTGACAAACTAGAGTTATCGCTGGTCATTTCTAAGAGCTCTCATTTTTTCCACTGACCTTTAACACGTGTGAAACAGCCTTTGGATACCCAAAGCCTGACATTTTCTTTTAAAAATGCAAATCCTTTCACAGTAAAAAGCTCTTGACTTTGCAAAATTCCTAGCACCTCCTCTTAGAAACCAACCTCCATTCGTCCCCATTAGCACTGTAAAATCGATCCAAGTAGTCTTATGAGGAAGACCTCCTGAGTGTTCTCCGTGTCTTTGGTTTGAGCACCCTTCTTCAGGGTGAGCTTTGTACATCCAGCTTCAGGTCTGAAGTCTGAAATGGCAGGAACAGTTTCTTTGGACTCTTTATCCGGTGCTAGCTGGCCTGCGTCTCAAGTTATTTTATTTGTTCGTCTTCCAGTGATGTAAAATACATCAACTGCAGCCACGCATTCTGCACTGCCACACCTCAGCTGATTTGCCACTTTGTGTAAAGGCCAAAAGAAAAAAAAAAAGAAAAAGAAAGAAAAAAAAAAAGGTTAAAATCCCTAGCCATTGGAGAAATCTTTTGACTATATGTATTTGTTTTTGTTTAGGTAACCTATACGATGTTATATGTCGTCTGTTCCAAGAGGACAAAGAGCTTTGGAAATGTTGGGGCTTTCTGTGGCTCTCTAGGGTTACGTCTGTTGTGTGTACATGCTCACACACACTCACATACACGGAAGAGAGGAAGTCATTTTATTTTACACAAATCAGCTACTTAAAGTAAATTGAGATATATAGAATTTACCAATGAAATGAGTGATTTGATGTGAATAAAAGAGGTGGTGCGTTGTAAATCAGTACTGACAGCCAAATGGGAAAAATTGACAGAGCACTGTAATCACTCCCAACATCCACTGAAGTTATTGATCCAAAACCTCTATAATCCCCTTCACATAACACAAGCAATTTCATATAATACCTGTAATAACAGTGCATTCAAACTCAAGTAGCCATCAGAAGCTTTGTATCTAATGGTGAAGCAGGCCTCTGCTGAGTAAGTGTAACAACTAGAGCACAAAAACGCCGATGACTCTCGCCTTTCATAGGTAACGGTCTGTGATAAGAGCTAGTTCAGAAGATAAACAGTTTCTAACGCCAAGGAAAATGAGCTATTAATTGCCTGCTCACTAAATACTTTTTAAAGGCCCTAAAGCCCTGGGTGCAAAACAGGGAGAGCCTAAGAGGGATTTGGGGACTGATAACACCCCAGGCGCTATCCACAGGGCAGCTATCTGATGTTAATTACAAGAGGGGAAGGAGGGCTGAGAGGTATTTAGCTGCCAGGTCATTACATCCTTCCCAGGTGTTTTTCCCATGAAATGTTCCACCAGTTTTACAAGCTCCTTCTCTGGCTGATGGATTATTCCACCGCCTTATCAAAGCTTTGCCAGCTCCTCATTAATATATAGAGTGAGCGGCGCAGTTCTATATATCATTGTCTTCTTCTCGGGGAGGGCTAATCAGTCAGGCATTATCAGCCCGTCAGCAGAAGGCAGGCAATCAGGCCTGACAGTGGAGAATCATGGGAGAGCAGGGAAGGTTAAATGAGGCTGACAGTTGTGATAATGATGATTATACTATAAATTAAGATATGATGATAAAGGAGAATAAAAGACACAATCTGAAGCAATATTTGGTTTAACATGTCTCTCTTTTTCGGTACTGTTAAATGGCCATAACATTTATCACACCGAACAAGAATGGACATTTAACTACCATGATAAAATAGGACAGCATCAGATTGAAAACCCAACAAGTTGTGATTATTGTGTCAGACACTTTTCCACTGGTGAAAAAACTGGAGATAGAGCATATGTTATAATCATTCATGCATTATTCTGCAGAATGAAAAGAAAATAGATCTATTTTTAAAATGTCTTCCAGACTTCTAGATTTAAAAAAAAAAAAAAAAATCCAAAAGGAAAAAATTAATATGGTCTCTTGCTTCCAATATAATTTTTATCAATGAGACTGTAGGAAGCTAAGTGATAGTTCCTTCCTGATACTCTCTCATAATGAATGCATATATTTATTTAGGACCTGATTTGGAGCATTTGTAACTGTTTCACTGTTAGTCTCTTACTAGGCAAAACACTGCAAATTAAATTAGGGAACATCAGCACATCTTTTCTGAAGATTAATTTCTTGTCAATTGGTAAAAATAAGTAGACTGACACAGAGTTGAACTCAAATAAGAATTGCCCATGGCTTGACTCTGGGAATATATGCAATACTGTGGACTTCCTGCAACTGTTTGCTTACATAGGTAAATTATATATGTATAATTTGTGTATGATGTTTAAGTTTAGGGTACTTACCAATTCTAGGTAAATATCATCAGACTGTAAGAACGATAATGATGCTGATTAGCACAGTTTATGCAGCGTCCCAGCCCCCCATCCATGTGGGGTAAGTTAGGGCATCCAGACTGGGTTGAACAGAGAGTGCTCCGTGTGTGGATGGGCTTGACACGTACTGAAAGGAAGGAAGAGTTTGGAAGGGAAACCTCCTTTTTGGAAAACTATACATTTTAGAATAAACACCCTGTGTATCTGCAAATAACCACTCTGCTTCCTGCAGATATGCTGAAGAAAGTATTATCTGTGTAAAGATCTATGTATAAAACAAAAGCTTATGAGTTGCACAAGAATAGAATTTCTGTGTCCATAGAGTTGACCATGTTCCTGTTGTAAAAGCGAAACATCTGACCAATGCTATAAAACTATATTCTTACTAATGGTTTTGTACAGGAACACCTGAGTATATTTTCCTTATAACATACTCATCTGCTGTGTATTTCTATCAATTATATGCTTGCTTGCAAGTCCAAACAAATATGTGCAAAGAGGTAATAATTTGATAAATCACATTATTTGGTTGCTACCTGATCTGTACATTTGTGTAAGACATAGAAGAGGAAACAAACTTAAGTGAGTGTGTACTGTGTTAAAGTGACAGCACGGGAGAGAGAAAAATGTTTTAAAAGTTCCCAGCTTTATTTTCTCCATCTCTCCTTTATCACCTGAGACTGGGAAGCATTCTTAGTATAACAGTTGATTATTAATTGCAGAAATGGTTGAGATGACTGTGTAAATAATAGACACAACTGTTTGATTTATAAATTAGACAAATTTACTCCAGATCAAGCCTCCTATGAAACACAACTTCTCTGGAAGGTGCTCAGGTGCTATGGCAATAGTAGTCACTTAACTGCCCTAGACAAACAGAAATCTTTGCTATGATTATAGTGATTACATTTTCTGCAGTGACTGACTCAATAGAAACAAGTCCAGAACTTTTGTAGCAAGATAAAAAAAAAAAAAGAACACAACCACCACCACCACCACAAGAAGAAGCAACCTGGAGGTGACTGCTGTGATATAATTTTTCATTGGAAATAGCCTTCTGTCTAATGCACTTTAAAACAGTATTTTTCTTATTTGACTGGTTTAATTCACCATAGAGGTGAAAACTGTTCATATTCCACTTGCACACATATAAAGGAAGTTTATAAATCTGACAAGTCTGCAATGGAAATGTTTATGCAGCCTGCACTCTGGTTCTGCGGTTTGCTCTTGAGAAAAACCCAAAGATAGTCACTGTCAGAAGACAAGGCAAGAAAGAAATGTGATCAAATAGAGTATCCTAGTGCAGACTCCTACGCTTTATTTACATTTCTGTCATAACACACAGGACTTTGCCTTGTTTCAGTTGTAACATGTTATTGCATCTGAATAAAATTACTGAAGTTCTTCCTGAAGATAGGGATTTTGCTTTGCTATTTATCCTCCCTAAGATCAGAGGTTTATTAAAGGAGCAAAGCAGCTTCAGAGACTTTCTCGCTAGCTTGTTTCATCAGTTCAAGTGCACATTGAACATGTTTACAGGACTTCAGTCCAATAAACTGGTAGTTTTTTGAGAGATAATATATTTCTTCTAAGAGACAGAGGGGATAAACCTGGTGCAATCAGGAAAGAGGGAGGAGATCAGTGCTAAGATTATAACTATGCATTTTTTGGAGACCCTCTGCTACAGTCAAGACACTGTGCAGGAGGAAATTCAACTTGTGTTCTTAGAAAAAGGTGATGAAATAAAACACACACGTCCTTTGCACCCTAGCTGTTGCTACTGTGAAAATGAACGATAGTTTGAGGAGATGTGTGTTTAAAAAACTTGTTGCTTTCCAGACCTTTTTAATTTGCTGAGTTGTGGACCTCATTACATCGGTTAGAATAAATAACACTTACTGGATTTAGCAAACCCATGTAGGCAATGACCAAAGTGAGATCCAGGATCAGGATAAACTGCACCTTTCTAGGGGCAAATAGTAATTCTTTTGAATTCAGCTGGGATTTTGTGATTAACTGTGATGCAGTTAGGATTTGTTCTGTGGAGATTTTAAGAGGCGCAGGATCACACCATTGGTACCTGGATACTAAGATTCAGAAACAGGGATCCTTGGAGTTCCTTCCAACTTCTTTCCCCTCCTTCCTCTCTCACCTCACC
This sequence comes from Eubucco bourcierii, assembly GCA_013396675.1. Lineage (NCBI taxonomy): Eukaryota > Metazoa > Chordata > Aves > Piciformes > Ramphastidae > Eubucco > Eubucco bourcierii. Next base: position 411,898 of record VWZE01005337.1, read on the forward strand.
CCTTAATGGCCCAAATACACAAAGCATACCCCCACAGTTGATGGCCACTGCTAATGCCAGCCAATACTTAGCTGAGACTCATTAGTCTTGCTATAAAAATGCAATTGGATGTGTGGTTTATCATTTGGAGGTAAGCTTGGCACATAGGAGGCTGCAGGCAGAAAAATATCTTGTTCCTAATTCCATTTTATTAACTTTGTTTTGTTCGCTTGAGCCTGGTACTGCGTTAGACTTTGAATAATCACAGCTGTACAGGTAGCTCCAGTGGAGTGAATGAGAGGCTTTTCAAGGGCTCTGCTCCCTGCAGAAATGATTTGTACCTCTGCCTGATTGTCACTAACAGAAAATGAGAAATAGGAACATTCAATGCAAAGTAATGTGTTCTGTACAATTACTGGATTAATAATTTTATTCCATTACTGTGTGGGGAGAGAGGACATCAGGTTGAAGATCTGCAATTCTAGTATATTTCTAAGCGTCCTGTTAAGAGAGTGAGCAAGGGTCAGGAAACTTAATTATGCCATAACTAGATAGAAATTGCCAAGTGATAAAAAGAAACATCCAGCCAGATTCAGCAGGAAATTACAGCTTTAATAATATAGCATAATGCCTACTTCTATACAATTATTGGAGAGACCCTGAATGATTTTAAATAACAGGCTTGGTTTTCCAGTAACGACAGGGCAAAAAAAAAAAAAAATCTGAGAATGACATTTTGCATTTTGCTGTAAATATTTTTCTGAGGTTTTGGTGGGGTTTTTTGAAAGATTAAATTATTAAAAATCGCATATTTACTCTTGGTAACGTGAAAATGCTATTATTCTGAAATAAGAGAAGGGTTATATTTATGGAGGATTCTGAAATAAGAGAAAGGTTATATTTATGGAGGATTTTATATTTGTGGAAATTAAGCCTGTGGAATCATACTTTTGGTCTATTGTGTTTCTGTACTGCATTCGTAAATTTGAAATGAAAAGGCAGAGTGTACTGAAATTTATATGAAAAACTTAAGACTGAGTGCTTTTGTTTTACTACCCCAGGTTTTTTCCACATTGTAACTGTGTTTGTTTCCAGTATCTTCCCAGATAGAATTATTTCAATAAAATGCTTATGAACGGATTAAAGATGTACTTGCATGCTGATACAGGATTTCCTTATAGTTTTATGGGGCTTATAAAAGATTAAAAATAAAGCCACTATTTTAGCATAAACAAAACTCTTCAGCCTAATGAGAAGCAGCTCTGTTTTTCCTTTCCCCTCCTAGATGAAATAGGGTATTTTAAATATTAAACTCTTATCACCTTCGTAAACACCACATGTGATATTGAGGCCTTCTGTAATATACGTGCATGTGTTTGTCCATTTATTTCTAACATAAGAAGCAAAAGTCATTTCTGGTGCTAACCCAGGAGAGCCCAGCATTTCATTTTGTATTCTGAGGATGCAGATTAATCAACCTGACTCTCTTACCCAGGGCTAGCCATTCTGCCTGGAAATCTGCATATCTGCATATTACTGTTCTTCCCTGAATTTAATTTCCTACAGGAGCTGATATTAATCACCCTGTTTAAACAGAGGGGATTTGGGGTCTATACAAATATGACATTTTTTATGGAAGTTGTAGAATATTTTCTCCTCTTTCATTATTGTTTAAAGAGACAATAGCATGGAGCTTTAAAGCAAACTATAGGAGATTATTTTTGTTTATTTCAGCTCACATATATTTACTTTAGATTTTAATCATAAAATACCATGCACCAAGAAAACTGTTTTACATTTTTCCCTACAGAGTCTGACTTTCTTACCAAGAAAATTCCTTTCATTGCATATGATGGAAGAAACTTGGGCCATGTGTATCTCAAATACATCCTAGCCGAGAAATTTTTCTTAAACCATTATTTTAAGCCTTATACTGGTTTCATCACCTGAGTACCAAGTATTGAGCAAGCATTTCTACACTCCTGATTTGCTGCTGGTAAACCCAGACAGAGAAATGTGGTTGCATTTTAAGGTCACCCCTGAAATCCAAGAGCCAGATGACTATCTGCTCATGAATTATAGCAGCCTACTACATCCTCTCCGGGTGCTTAGGAAAGCACCTGGGGAGCTGCAACATTCTCAACAAGGGTGGGAGAAGGCAGCTGATAGGCTGCCTTCTTGTCCCCTGCCAAGTGAATTTGTATCTATGCAAGGCCACCAGCCCTGTCTGCACTTGGTCATGAAATTTGGTGAACCAGGAAATCCTCAATGCCAGTAACTCTTTGCGTTCAGGCAAGAACAAGGACGATTTCATGAAGGCAGAGACAGCAATGCCTTCACCATCCTACCTTAAAGCCCCCTCCATATTCTGTGCTTGAAAGTGGAGAACAATGAACTGTCACTCTGTGACTCCTCTGATGTCAAGTGCATTGTATTAGGCAGGAATTTGGTCCAATACGTCTGTCCCTCAGCCAGTATTGCTTGGCGTATGTTATTTTGGCTGCCTAGACTGCAGTTACAGTCCAAGCACAAACAACTCAGAAGAACAACATGCTTGGAAATATGTGCCTGCATACCCCAGCAGTCTCTGCCAGCTGGAAAAACATAGCATACATCAGTTACTGACTAAATATACTGCACTTGTTAAAAAATGAAGCTGCTGTCCAGGTTTCTGTTTAAATTTACACCTTGGCCTGTTGTGGCACTTCAGGTTAATTTGGACTGGCACCTCCTTTGCAGAGCTCTCTGATGCAACTCTCAAAAAGACGGGACTTTTATTCACAAGGCTGTGTGAATATAGCAAACCCCAACCTTCTGACAAAAGTAGTGCTTTTCTGACTCTTATTTACATACCCCAAACCTTCATGAGAAGAGATTCAGTACTACATCTGTCTTGCTTTCTCCATTCAGAAATACGTTAAAGCTTTGAGATAGGGAAAAATTTAAGTATAATATTACTGATTGTTTCCCAGTCAACACAAGTACAAACCGTGTATAATAGTGAGTCAGTTACAATCACAGAATCACAGAATGTGAGGTGTTGGAAGAGACCTCAATAGATTTTCTAGTCCAACCCACCTACCATAGTAGGGGACATACTCACCTATACCGGCCACGCAGTAATGCATCCAGGCAGGGCTTGAATATCTCCAGAGAAGCAGACTCCACAACCCTCCTGGGTAGCCTGTTCCAGTATTCTGTCACCCTCACAGTGAAGAAATTCCTCCTCATGTTTACATGGAACTTCTGGTGCCTAAACTTCCACCCATTGCCCCTTATCCTGTCATTGGGCATCACTGAGCAGAGCCTGGCTCCATCCTCCTGGTACTCACTCTTTACATATTTATAAACATTAATGAGGTCACCCCTTAGTCTTCCCCTCTCCAAACTAAAGAGCCCCAACTCCCTCAGCCTCTCCTCCTAAGTTGTGATGAAGACTTGTTCCTTTATTCGCAGAGGTTTAACAACAGATTTTTAACCAGATAACAGTTTCTAGCCAAGCTCCTGATTCTGCAAGCCCTTATGTTACAATTCCCAGCAGTTTCACTGGGTCTGCTCACCCAAGTAAATCAGTGTGTACTATCAAAGCATGTGTTTGTAACTCTGATAAAAAGTCATAGTGTTTCTTTTCTTCTGTTTCTGACCTAAAAGTGGATGTGAGGTTGATCTAAATATTTTTTTTTTTTTAATACGAAGTTTAAAAAAAAGAGAAAAATACCCAGTTGTGACTAACCCAAGATTCTCTTTGAGGATTTATTATCAAAGGTCTTGGCAGTCACTGTTGAGCAATTACTAGTAGGCATATCATTCTTCCTGAACACTTAGGCTGTTTTATTTTCACTGTGTCTTACATATCACAAGGGTATAGACCAAGGAAAAGAACAGCTTAACGTGTTTATCTGTCGGTGCTAATAGCATTTCATCTGAAGTCTTAAAAGTCACAAGTGGCTTAAAATGGCACATTACTTCACATTTTATTGCAAAATGACAAGGTCCAGTTTCATTTGTTCTGCACTGAAGTGTTCGTGTCCCTTGGCTGCCTGATCACAGCCTTTTCCTGTTCAAACTTTGAACACAATCTCCTTGAACAAAGACATCATCTTCTCTAGACAACAGAGACAGCTTTGCTTGTAAAAAAGACTGTTTTCAGGTTTAGCTGCGTGGCTTCCATTGGTATAATATTACCCACTGTTTCTCATTTGAATTCTAGCTTGCCTGTAAAGAAAAGGATTAGATAAAACTGCAGTTTTGCTATTAACTCACACTGTCTGCATTCATATGGAAGCCAGAACTGAAAGTTATTTAAGAATATTGAAACCATGTTCTCTGTCCTTGTAGAAAAACGTATCTAAAAGTTATAGCCTGGAGACTGAAAATGTTCATCTTGATATTTGACAAGCTTTACTTAACTTGCTGTGTTGGTTTGAGGCTTTTTGGAATATTTTACTGAGAGAAATTAAATCCTGAGCTATGAGAAGAAAAGAAAAAAAAAAACCAAACAATAACCTATATCACTCATTCTTCTGAGAAAAGCAACTAGTCAAAATATAGATGAGACATTTCTTATACGCTGCTCAGTTAGTTCTCAGTTCTACTCCTTTCTCTCTGTTGGTCTGTGGTTGCTTCTGCCCTAACCCTTCATTTCCTCTGACCTCCTTGTTGTCTTTTTGACATCTCACCTCAGATCTCTCCAGATTTATCATGTGAGATATATGGGAATTGATCTGGTTACTTCTGAAGGGAAGCAAAGGGGAGGGGAAGGAGGTTTGGGTCAGGAACCTCCTGGCAATCTGACTGTTTTGGGAGAGATTTTTGTGTTTCTGTGTTACTTTTAACTTGTATATAATTCCTTAACTTCCAGGTGTCTGAGTCTAGTCTGAGTGATGTTATTGTGTTTGGGGGTGGGTAACTCCCAAACCATCATACTTACAATAGACATGTTTTAATCCTAAATATTGAGCACCTGGATTTTTTTTTTTTTAATAGAAAATGCTAAATACAACATACTTGACATATCTGAATAAGGGCAAATATTTAAGAACTTTGCTGAATAAATGCCAAGGACAAATCTTCATTTTTTGTTTTTCTGTTAATGGTTTCCTGAGGTAGGACTAGATGTACTAGAAATAGCTCCAGTGCCTCTTTGCTAAGCTGAAAATCATGTCATATTGCTGTAGACAAATAGCAACAAAGAACTTTTTCTGATGCAAATCTAAAGTGTTTTCATGCAATTATAGCAACAGAAAGCTTGGTTCACATAGTTCATTGTAGACCCTCTAGACAGCATACCTACCCCTAACTTCTGAACACACTGTGGGTACTGCATGCTGATTTGGAGTGAAAGTGTTTAAGTTTTCTGAATTTTATTGTAATCACACAGAAGGATATCTCAGAACATATGGGAAAAACACTCTTGTTCCACTCAAGTTTAATGGAGGTAATTTTATAACACAGATTTTAGTCAGTAGAAGAGTTAAAACTGTAGAAATAGCAAATTAATGTACATTTTAAAATGTTTTAAGTCCAGAATTAGTTTTTTTTATAGTACTTTTAGTCTTTAAAATCCTCTGCTATCATATATGTGGTGTGAAGATATTCATATATTTTCCAGGTGCTAAACAAATGCCAACACTTTGTTTTGTAGCAAATATTGTCATCTGAAAATATGCCTGGCTTAGGTTAACACTTTTACACCACATTTTTGCAATAGCAGGGAGGAGATTTTCTGTAAATAAATCCATCAAAATGTAAGAAGGAAAGAAATTGTTCTGAATTAAATGATTATACCTGCAAAGCTTGTAACAGGAAGATATCTTACTCCTCTTTAAGAAACAAGAGGCAATGACACAAGAGGTAATGACAGGAATATTTTTTTATTTGAGTCTTCTTCTATAACCAGGTTCTTATTTATTTTACTGAAATCAGAAGAGTGTTCCGATCTGCAAGATCCTGAGTGGGGGAGATGTATGTCAGAAGAAAAGATAATTGATGGTAAACGTCAAATATTAAATCTTGATCTGGTTATTACCCAGCATATTAGCTATGTAAGTAGCTTAACAATTACAGCTGTGATTGACTAGGTGGGATCCAAAATCCTAAATATCAACTGCCAGAAGGGATAATTATAACACATTAGCACCTGCGTGCTTAGACAAGATTGACAACTCTAGTCTAACATCTGCTTAATATCACTTTCATACTTTTCATATTTTATTTTTTTCTTTTGGAAAGGAATAACAAAGATTTTCTTGAAGCATAACAATAATTCAGCATCCATGTTACCCATTCAGTTGATTATAGTTGCTTGTTGTGTTTGGTCATGTTTTGCACTGACACATTTAAAATGTAATAAAGGCTTTTTGGGATTAGACTGTCACAGTTGTGGTGTATTTTTGACAAAATGCACCTGTCAGAATCATTTGAAGAAATCCCAACAAGTGGGCTGCTCTTCAATCAGTTGGGCTGGCCAATGCAATGCAACAACAAAATGAAACCGGGCTGGAAAACAAAGGTCTCACACTCCCACCATAAAAGGAACAGAATGAAGAATATTTAGTAGTCGACACAAACAGCACAGCAAAAGCATCCTGTTGTGCTGTTCACAGAGCTGACACAGATCCTGACCAGCCCAGCTCTATGTGCAAGACAAACAGTGTCCACCCTGTGGTGGTGGAGGCATGATGTTTTTTCCTCTAACGACATTCACCTTTGGCCCTATGGCTCTTGCACCTGCTCCCCTCTGTGCCTGGCTCCTGGAAGATCCCAGAAGCTATTTACAGTGGGATCAAGCCTGGCATCAGGTCTTATAGGGTCTTAGGACTCCCTTCAGGACTTCTCTGCCTCCTTGGTTCTGCATGACTCTTCCCAGTAAAATGTGATGGCATGTTCTGTGTAAAGTCAGGTGTTGTTTTCGTCATGAGACTCTACCTAGTGTACTGTGTTCAGTTCTGAGGTCCCCAGTGTAAGAAAGACATGGATCTGCTCAACATGGTCCATGATGATGGCCTGAGCACTCCTCTATGAGTACAGGCTGAGAGAAATGGGAGACATTATAGTGGTATTCCAGTACTCAAATGGGGGCTGCAGAAAAGATGGTCAGGGGCTCTTTATTGGGCAATGTAGTGACAGGACAAGGGGTAAAACTTTTAAAATGAAAGAGAGTAGATTTAGATTAGATATAAGGAAGAAATTCTTCACTCTGAGGGTGGCAAGACAATTGAACAGGTTCCCCAGGGGAGTTCTGCATGCACCCTCCCTGGAAGTGTTCACAGCCAGGTTGGATGGGGTTTTGAGCAACCTGATCTAGTGTAAGATGTCCCTGCACGATACACATGCCCTGGCTTTGCAATGCAGGAATATCTTTCCTGAGCAGAAAACTGGCAGAGCCAGATTATGGCCTCATAAATGAGGAAAGTGACTACACACATACATTGTGTTTGATTAAGCACAGGCATTGCTACTTGTCTGTTTTATGAGGCAGAGACATCCTTTATCAGTTGGTAGACTGGACAACCCTCCTTGCTCTGTATGTTTCTGTTCTGTGCTGGACTTCTAATACACCTGCACATGAACCTAAATCTCATGTACTTCTGCGTTATCCTTTACCCTCTGTTTACAGTGTAACTGTAATGCAGTTGTCTGCTTGTTCTCCCTGTCCCCATAGTCTGATGACATTTTCTCAGCCAGCTTAATTCACATTAATGAAAACTTTTAAAAAATACTTATTTTATAGTGCTAATAGCAATGTTTTTTCTACTTTCACCACGAGGATGGTGAAACATCGCAGCAGGATACCCAGGGAGGCTTTGTAGTCTTGATTACTGGAGATTTTTAAGATCTAGTGAGATAGAGCCCTGAGCAACCCAGTCTGAGTAGGTAGCTGACTCCTCTTCAAGCAGAGGGGTGGGCTAGAGGCTTCTTGAGGTCTCCTCCAAACCTTTTATTTTTTTCTGTGATTCCAGTTTCTGAAAATTATAATGAAAAATTTTGGTACAACGTTTTTGCAAGAAAGATGTCATGTGAATGTTTGCCTCATTCACCCCAATAATATTAGCTGGTTTTAAACCTTACATTAGTCTGTATATTTTCAGAATATTCATTAAAACATTAAACATTAACATTAAACTACTGGAGTAATTGAATCCTTTTATAGCTAATGTTGATACCACTGTAGTATTGGTGGGTGGCTTGATAAAGTTCATGGTATTGGCAGGTTTCTACCAAAGAAGTTGCAGGACTGAATTTTACACTCACAGAGCAATAGCAATATTCTGATTTTTTAGAAGTGCTTCAATATGCTGTGTATTGTTCTTTTTTTTTTTTTGGGGGGGGGAACATTAAGGAATGTAAGAAAGAAAATTGCCAAAATTTTTTAGGCATATATTATCCTTGCTAGTTATAATGACTTCATTAGCATTTAAAGAAGTGATTATTATAGTTTAAGCAGAAAATGTAACTTAATTTAAAATGGATCAAATTGTCTTTTTTTTTTTTTTCCCTAAGTAAACATCATCATTGACTGAATTACCTGACATAATTGGACTACTCAAACTAATACTACAATAATTTTGATTTTTTTAATGACAGGACAACAGAGGGAGAATAAATCATATAACATCATGTGTTATATATGCATATATATATATATGCAAAACCCAACATTTTGCATGTGACATGATTAGGAGAGATAATTTATGGTTTATTTGAAGTGAGACAATCCAAAACTAGTGTCCTAAATCTTATGCTGAGTTATTTGGTGCTACTTGCAAGCAAAGCAGTTTTGTGAGGAATTGTTGCTCCTCACATCCAAATCACAGATTCATAGAATCACAGAAACATTCAGGTCCACCAAGTCCAACCAATAACCCTGGTTATCCTAGTCTAAAATCATTTTAATTTTGCAAAAGTGACATTGCAAGTTCAAGACATTCACAGAATCACACAACCACAGAAACATTCTGGTTGGAAAAGACCCTCGGGATCACCAAGTTCAACCAATAACCCTACTCCACAAGGATCACCCCTAAACCACATCCCCAAGCACCACATCCAAATGACTTTTAAACACACCCAGGGTTGCTGGCTCAACCACCTCCCCGGGAAGCCCGTTCCAATGCTTGAACACTCTTCTTGTGAAAAAAAATTTCCTAATATCCAGTCCAAACCTACCCAGTCACAGCTTGAGGCCATTTGCTCTTGTTCTGTCACTAATTACCTGTGAGAAGAGACCAACACCAACCTCTTCACATCCTTTCAGGTAGCTGTAAACAGCAATGAGGTCTCTCCTCAGCCTCCTGTTCTTCAAACTAAGCAGCCCCAGCTCCTTCAGTCAGTCTTCATAAGATTTATCTCCAAATCCTGATACAGCATCTCCATGTTTATTGATGAAACTTGTTGAGTTAATAATACATATGCTAAAGTGACATTAAATCAAGATGGCCACTCCTGAAAGGTAAAAGACTTTGGTAATTTGATATTTCTACATCTTCAAAGTCTTTGGTTGAGAGGGGAGGAAGGCTATGATTCACTCCTCTGACCAACATTTTTCTCTTCAAAGCAAAGTTGACAGTTTCATAATATAGAAGTTCCCATTCCTATGCAGACTGGAGTGGTTCTAGTTTATGCCAAGTTTCTTCTGTTAAGAGATATTTGGAAGTAGGTCATGGTACCTAAAACAGACTGATCTCTAGTACCCTCTAATATCCTAACATTATTGAACTTATAAAGTTAAACATATGTTCTGTAGTGGTAAGTTATACAAATATGTTCTTTTATTGATTCTTTGTCTGGCTCATATTCTTGAAGTTACTATTTGTTCTAATGCTGGAGTTATTATGTGATCAACACTTACAGGACGTATTAAAAGTAGGATACAAAAATTAGTGAGATTTACATTATCCAAAAAAAAAGAAAAAAAAAAGAAAAAAAAAAAAAGAGAAGATTTTAAAATGGAGACTGGAGGGATATATTTTTAGTGCTCNTACATTCATGTACCAGGCGGTCTGGCTTCATAACATTTAGCAGCACTTAGCTTTTTTGAGAAAAATCTTTGGAATAATAGTTGAGGTTTTTTAGTGTTACTGGTTGCCTTTTTAGAGTAGTCTTGAATAAGGGTCAGTCCCATTGCTGCTCTAAGCTGTTCAAGAACTTCAGTTTATTGGAAGTTTGTTTATAACTTTGCAAAGTGTATGAAAGTTAAACCAACACTCCTACTACATAATTCTTTTTTATGCTCACATATATGATAACAGAGCGCTGTCAATACAGAAAAACTGAAAGTTTACATATGATGGAAGGACTGTTTTATCATACATCATCCTAGTCTGTATTCACATCATTGCCCAAATTCCCTATAAATCCAAACTGGATGCATGTAAAATAAAAAAATAAAAACTCTTTCACATACAAATGTTACCATTTTACTCAGTATTCCCTTTTAGAGTACTGTTTTACCTTAACTCATCTATATTTTGAAATTCTAATGTTTTTTCATATTACTTGTCCTTTCTATGCTTTAGGGCCCATTGCTTATCTTTACCAATCCTGTGTTTGCTTTCTGTATCCCTTTCAAAAAAAAATCATTTCAGCAACTGATCAAACACGGTACATTTTCTGTTCTTTATTCATGTGCTGGTTTGAGGCTAATTGGAATATTTTAGTGGAGAAACTTACACTATAGGCTGTGAAAGGAAAACATCATGATGTCTACTTCACTCATACTCTTGCTGGAGAATTGTTTGGGAATACTAACCAAAACAACAGATAACTCAGGCTCTCTCTGTCGCTTGCTTGAGCTGGAGCTGCTGGTGGGATCTAGCAGCTTCTGGGCTCTGGCTCCTCTGCTGATTAATCCTCACTAACCACTTTTCTTCTAACTCCCTTGGCCAATCCTCCTAATTTGCCTTGCACGTAAGGCAAACCTTGGGGTGAGGTACAGGGGTGGGGAGAAGGTGGAAGGGTGGTTGGGAGCCCCTCCTGGGGTCTCTGATTTCTGGGAGGGGAGTTGTGTTGCTGTATTACCTTTTACTTGTATATTTCTGTAAATATTGTGTATATAGTGTAAATATCTGCTGTACATTGTGCATAGCTGTAAATAGAGCTTCATCATTTATCTTCCAGCCGACTGAGTGCTAGTCTGGGTCATTTTACAAAGTGTGGGGGGTGGGGGAACTCCCAAACCTTCACAATTCATCATTCTCTGACTTCTGCAAGGAATGCCAGTAGCTTGAAGGAGTCACTATTTGTTATTACAGATGCCACTAGCTCATCCCTACCATATTTGGGCACTCGAAGGACAACCTGAAAAAAAAAAATTAAAAAAGAAAGAAAAAAATAATAAACTCTCTGTCTAAATGGCAAAATGCTATGTATTGATAAGGGCAATCAGACTTCCTTCTTCAGGCTCTTAGATGATCACAGATACAGCAGTAGTGTTTGCAAGCATCCCCACCGATAGGTAGAGCAAATAATTCACAATGAATAATGCATTCAATGACTCTCTGTCTGATTGTGGAATATGCATAAGCAGTCCATGATTCTGTCTAGTCCATTTATTATTCAAAATATTTGATTAGTTTGCGGTGAGCTTCTTTAAACTCTGTGTACTGTTTTCTATGAATGTACACAATTTGACTTACTTCAGTAATTCGTGATTGATCGGGCGAGTCAGGAGGGTAGGACACTTTTGTGGATTGTATTTATGTGACACATTGGTTTGTACTGATGTGTTTTAGCTAAAAAAGTAATTTTCAGTAAGGAGGACTTTAACTTTGAAATTCACATTGGCTTACCTTTTTTTGCCAGTATAACTCACTTTGATGGAAATTCACAAGAGGTGCAAATGAGGACCATGCTGAGACCATTAAAAATCTTACCTACTGTGAGACATTTTGATTACTCGCTGGGCCTATGTAGCAAATACAGGAAAGGGATTTCAGCTTTGAACCAACTAAATCTTTGCTTTTTCGTTTCAACCAACAGGAGTATGAGTTGATGTATGCAACTATTGGAATCTACAAAGGCCAACATCAGAAACATTATCAGTCAGCCATCATATAATAAATGTTTTCATTTATCAATCACCTCTAATCTGTGTCAGCTCTGTATAATGTGATCCCTTGTCCTCTATTTCCACTCAGCATTGAATTCTTTTTTATGCAGGAACACATCTTGTTTTGGCAATTATTCCGTAAATTCCTTTGCTTAAGAGCTGATCTCTTCAATTTCATTATTACCTTCAAATATTGTTGGGTTCATCAGAGTTTCTTGACTAAATCTGTCTGTGAAAAGAGTGTATTCCATTAAAAATGCTGTCATATTTATGTCTAGAACGAATGCCACTCCAATACTTAGAATCTTTTCTGTTTCAGCATACAATGTATTAAAGTCCTTTCAGAAACACTGAAGTGGCATTGGTAGTGCATCAAACTTCATAAAAGCACATGATGTCAAGGTTTGCTGGATACAGTTCCCCTGTTACAGAGCAGCTGTTACATCCATTTAAGTAGTTAGACATTTTAAAGCACCAACAGAAATATAATTATGAGCAAGATTATATTATGCTTCTTTTGGGTCATTTTGAACTTGCAGACAAGAATGCCTCAGAAAACTGTAGGAGTTTTAACTTTAAGATATCTTCATTTAAGAAGCTGAGATTGTACTTACTCCCTGGGTTTGTGTTGAGCTTGAGCCTCAAATTTTGCTCAGGAAACCTCCTGACTCCCTACATCCATGCCACCCCCAAGAAAGTGCTGATCTTATATGGATTACTGGTGCTGTTCCCTAGGCTGCACCTTCCTTTCACTTCTCGCCCCTTTTTCTGGGTGACAAGATCATGCAGTTGTCAGTCCCTGACCATTGGCAGCAGTGTTTCAGGCCAATTAAAGACTTTACTTGCCAAGAGGGCATCAGAGGAGAGCAATACTGATTGGCAGTTCTTTTGGCTGAGCAGCCACATGTATTGGTCGCCCCTTCCCAGATCGTGAGTGCACAACCTTACTGCCTCTCCTGGAACAGAGCATCACATCACACGATGATAGACTGACATGAAACAATAGATTTCCCTAATGCCTTTTCTTTGTATAGATGCTGCATAATTTCTTGGATCAAAATAATGTGCAAATCTCCCCTTTGCATTTGCAGATGGAAGGAGACTTAGCATGGAATTGCATTGAATAATATTAAGGAAGAAATGTGAAATTTCATTTTAATATGTTAGTATCTGCATTCCTTCCTGCTAATTATAGACTTTCAAATATTGGGTACAAACCAGGAGTAGGTTAAAAAGTTAAGTTAAATGCCAGTTTTAAGGTTCAAGCTATTGTGGAGTTGTTTAATCTGTGAGTTATCTGCTTAAATCGCTTTATGAATGAGGGCGATTGTATCATCAGTCTATAATACAGGCTCTTTTCAGGCAGTTGATATTGATGTTTTTTGCATTTTTAGACTAAATAGGCAAAAAAAAAAGCAAACCCAAGTAAAACCTTTGTACTCAAATATATGCCTTTGTTAATATATGCGTTAATTGAAGCAGAATGGGAGTAGAAGAGCATATGACTCCCTAAGAGGAATATGTACAATTTCTTGATGCATTATCTTAGAAAGGAGGTATCATAAGATGCTGCTTTATATTCATTCTTTACTGTTCAAATACCATTAAAAAAAAAAAGAAAGAAAGAGAGAGAGAGAGAGAGAGGATATAAATACAGAATGGTCTTACTGTGATTCTGATGACACTTCTGAAGGTCTGTCCCTACTTGGCAGAATCCCTTAGGTCTTACAGCAAGCAAGGTGTGGATGATAATGAAGTGGGTTTTATACTGAACACCTTCTAATAATTTTTTTGCAATATGAGTGACAGCAAATTTCAATAACCATTTTTTCCCCCAATAGTTATTTCCTGAAGCTCTTACCTGAATGTGAGGGACTTCAACAGGATTACAGTGTTGGCATAAAAGACCTGCCTGTTAAGAGATGTGTAAGGAAAATCCACATCCCCAGTGAGGTGGTCGAATCACCATCCCTGAAGTGTTCAAGAGACACATAGATGAAGTGCTGAGGGACATGGCTTAGCAGCATGCTTGGTAGATTTAAATAATGGTTGGACTCGATGATCTTATAGGTCTTTTCCAACCAAAATGATTCTATGATTCTATGAAAGGTAAGATATAACTCTCTTCTATGATTCTATGAAAGGTAAGATATAACTCTCTTCTCTTTGAGGTACTGTGATTTGGCCATCAGCTGGCCCAGGCAGTGCTGTAACAGTAACTCCAACACAACTCACACAATACTGTTTTGGGATTTTTTTTTAAATCAGCTTTACTGTCCTCCATGATTTGGTTTTGTTTGTTTGTTTGTTTGTTTGATTTGGTAAGGTGAAGTGTATTCACAATGAAGTATGGCCCAGCAGAGTGTCCAATCACAGTATCACAGTATCACCAAGGTTGGAAGAGACCTCAAAGATCATCAAGCCCAACCCGTTACCACAGACCTCAAGACTAGACCGTGGCACCAAGTGCCACATCCAAACCCACTTCGAACATGAGAATAAAACTCTTGTAAGTTTAAATCTCTGCCATCACTTCTTGATTATATCCTAAATTGCATATAAAAAAAGACACTCTTCATGCAAAGTTCCAGAAATAGGAAAAGATGAAGGATGATACCTTCCCATGCTAATCCTCCCAGTATAGGACTTCATTTCAATGACTTTATTCTGTAAAACAGACTTTATCTGATACTTCTTGCTTAGAAGGTGTTTTCTACCAAGTCCCACCTTCATCAGCGATGTGCTTTAAATCTACCTTTACTCTGGAGACATCCTCCTACACTGCCAAGCTTTTCCAAAACCAATTGCACTTGTCTCCTTTGGAGGAAATATTTTAATTCATCCCAAACTATTTGGCACATCTCTTCAAAAATTGTATTGCTGAACAGCAAAGGTTTGCTTCATTTTAAAGTTTCATAGTCCATGCAAAGTTTGATCTCTTTTGGAACACTAATGTAGTTTTAGAAAACTGTTTAGTTTTCTGCCTCTGTCTTCTTTGACATTGTTCTGTAAGTGCTGTCTTGTAAGAATAACGTTTCTTCTGTCATGGGTATTCTTACTATCATTCCTCCATCTCCAAATATGTTTTTCCATATCCACATGTCAATCAATAGCTTGCCTTAAACTGGCAAATGATAGTCACTGTAACTCAAATTAAAGATAAAGGGAATTATACTGAAACTTAACTATTGATGGCAGAAGAGACAGTATCCATGGTTTCAGCAGGAACAAACACAACTCTATAGCTAGATCTCCACGACACGACTGCTCGTGCGGTTCACAGCAACAGCTGCACATTTCTGACATATGCTCTACTGAGGTAAGTGCCTTGTGAAGGTAAAGACCAGTGAACCCACAAACAGGGCAGCAATAATACTTGCTTATAGTGACTGTATTAAAGCCAGCTATTATCGTATAGTGCCTAGGTATAAAGCGATGAGCTGAAATAAATCTACTGAAAGAGGTGAACTGATGTCTGCTGGCCTCATGTAACTTTGGATCAAGATTAGCAAGTAGTAAATGTCTCTCAAGTGGTCTGTGACCAGACTGTTGGATAAAATGTTGTGATTTTCACCATTCTAGCGACTACACACCAGTAACTTTATAATAGTTTATACTAGCAACTCCTGTAATATTCTGAGATATATTTCTGAGTGTGTGTATGTGTATAGATAGAAAAAGTATGCACCTGGGTGTGTGTATATGTATACACAGATACATATACGTACACACATACATGTACATGTACATATATACACATAGACTATTATTATTATCTTTTAAAATTTATTTATTTCAGCCTGTTTTCCATTCTATGTCCTTCCTATTTTTCATCTTGATTTATACAAAGTTCATTGCCTCCTTTATATGTAGAATCCTTCTCAGTTCTCACTCTACAAGTCTTACCTCTGACTTTTTCCTTAGGACCCCTTGGCACCACAATGTCATTTTGATTATGAGAGAAATTGCAAAATGCAGAACATTAGAGGTTGGAGGGGACCTCCAGAGACCATCAAGTCCAAACCCCCTGCCAAGACACAGGAATGCATCCAGGCAGGTTTTGAAAGTCTCCAGAGAAAGAGACCTCTCTGGGCAGCCTGTTCCAGTGCTCTGTCACCCTCACTGTAAAGAAGTTTCTCCTCATGTTGAGGTGATACCTTCTATGTTCTGGTTTATACCCATTTCTCCTTGTCTCATTGCTGCACACCACTGAAAAGAGATTGGCCCCATCCACTCAACACCCACCCCTCAGATATTTATACGCATTGATGAGATCTCCTCTCAGTCTTCTCCAGAATAAAGAGGTCCAGGTCTCTTATTCTCTCTTCGTAGGGGAGATGTTCAGATCCTCCAGTCATTCTCATAGCTCTCCACTGGACTCTTTACAGCAGATCCCTGCCTCTCTTGAACTGGGGAGCCCAAAGTTGGACACAGGATTCCAGGTGTGGAATACCAGGGCAGAGTAAAGGGGGAGAAGAACCTCCCTAAACCTGCTGGACACATTTTCCTGATGCACCCCAGGATACCATTGGCTCACTTGGCCACAAGAGCACTTTGCTGTCCCATGTAGAACTTGCTGTCCACCAGGACTCCAAGGCCTTTCTCCATGGAACTGCTTTCCAGCAGGGCAGCCTCCAGCCTGTACTGGTGCCTATTGTTATTCCTCCCCATATGCAGGCCTCTGCACTTGAGCATATTGAGCTTCATGTGATTAGCCTTCGTCCAGCTCTCCAGCTGTATGGATAATTGTTGCTCCCCTCTATACAGTTTTATACATGTGAGTATATGTAGAAACTACACTAAATCAATTTTAGTCCTCAGTCTTTCTGTCACCTGAATTTTTAGACATTAAAGTCTTACGAGCATCATGTTCTCAGAAATACTTTAATTGTGCTCAGCATAATGAGACCTTGATCCTGAAAGAAAGCTCTTGGTGGTTTTGATTTGCAAAACTCCTTTATAGAATAGTATGAATACTAATTTTAAAACATTTTTTTTTTTCCCCTACAGTAGAACAAATCACCTTGACATGCTCAAGGCCCCTGGAAACTCTTGGGGTTAGTTTACAGCTTGTAAATGGATTAACAAATTTAAGTGCAGACATCAAGTTCAAATGTTTGGGCATCTCTCTTCTTTGACCTGTTCAAATAAATCTTATCTTCATGGCAGCCTAGTGATTAAATAGTATATGTGAAAGCTTTAAAACCTTTTTCTGCCATCAGATAGATCTCAAATTATATTCTAAAGTAGAACTGTGTCATCCCATAGGAATTTAAAGAAGCAGCAGAATTGCTGAAGAAAAGTATATGGCATAGACCTGAAGTGTCACCTGACACATAGTCAAGAAAATTTCAGAAAGCAATTACCTGTTTTGTGATCTGATTTCTGACACAGCTGGTGAGGGAGCCAGCTAGGGAAGGTGCCCTGCTGATCTTGCTGTTTCGAACAGAAAAGACTTGTGGGTGATTAACAACTTAAGGTCATCTTGAGCACAGCAATTAGGAAATGATAAGAGTTCTCAGTTGACGAAGTAAAGACGGCGGTCAGCAGAACTGGCACTTTGGACTTCCAGCAGGCAGACTTTGGCCTTTTTTGGAGACTGGTCCATAGAGTCCCTTGAGAGGCATTCCTGAAGGGCCAAGAAACCCAGGAAAGCTGGACATTTTTCAAGAAGGAATAATTACTGATGCAAGAACAGGCTTTCCTCTAGTGCCAAAAGATGAGTCAGCAGGGAAGAAGGCTGGCTGGGCTGAACAGAGCATTTGGTTGCAACTCAGGGTGAAAAAGAAAGTTATTGGTCTTTGGAAGACAGGGCAGACCAGTCAGGAAGACAATAAAGTTGTTGTGAGGCTGTGCAGGGGGGAAATTAGAAGGGCCAAAACACAATTAGAAATTAATTTGGCTTCAGCTGTTGAAGACAGCGAGAAATGCCTCTACAAATACATTGGCAACAAAAGGAAGACTAAGGAGAATCTCTGCCCTTTGTTGGATCCAGTGGGGGAACATAGTGGCAAAGGACAAAGAAAGATTGAGGTACTTAATACCTTCTTTGCCTCCATCTTTAGTAGTAAGACCAGTTATTTACTGATCACCCAGCACCTTGAGCTGGCAGACAGGGATAGGGAGCAGAATGAAGGCCCCGTAATACACTCAGTGAACCTCTGCATCACTTGTACACAAATCTATGGGGGTAGAAAGCATACAGTCAAGGGTACAGAGAGAGCTGGCAGAAGTGCTCACCAAACCAAACCAGTGGGATTTAAGTTTTTATTAACATAGCTATAGAAAGGACTTTACTTCCACAGATTCTGATGGGAACACATGCCTACATGGTCCCATGAATCTGGATCTTATACATCATAAAAACATTATCTCTTTCTATTATCAGCATTTCATAGTTAAAAGACTGAATATTTTGGGAGGCAAATCAATGTGGGCAGCCTGTGCTTATGGTGATTACCATTGTATTGTAGTAGTGTAATTATAATGGTGTAAGAAAGAGAGTCAAGTGAAAAGAAGTGATAAATCTATGAAAACCAGTCACAACCTGGCATTTTAGAAACTGGTATAATGATATAGGCACCAGCATAAACCACCATGCTGATAAAATCAGCAAAACCTGATGGAACCATTCCATGCTCTTTTCATTTCCAGAAAGCAAACATTTGAATTCTGAAGTGTTATTGCTATGAAGGGAGTAGGAACTTGGGCAGATTAAAACCTAAGTGGGCATTTACTAGCCACAGAAATACATTTGCCACCTGTTATGCTAGGGATGTGTTGATATCAAGCATATGGTTCTTCCTAGCTTGTGAAAAAGGAGCAGCTGTTGCAAAATATTCAGGCTGTAAGCTGAAAGGATGACAAAAACCAGTGAAGAAATGCCACTGCAGTAATCCTTACGCTTTCAAATCAAAGAGTCAGAAATAGAAAAGGCAAACACTAGATAAAAGGTGATACAGAATGCACACGTGCCCTCAGTGTGCAGAAGTACACATACACACACATGTGCATGTACTCATACAGGCAGGCATCCTCTAACAGGCTCAGAGATAAACCTGAAAAGAGAGTTCAGGAGCCCTGACATCTGTAAGACCTCTAAGATCTACTATACTGAGCTGGGTTATATAGGTCTCTACTACAGGAGTGTTTGATAGCCCAGAGGAGACATGAATATGTTACTTACAGTCAGCATGCAGCCAGTGTGGAAACACCACAGATGAGATGAATATCCCATTTCACCAAGTGTTGCTCAAGGTGAGAAACAAGCATTTTCTTCCACTCTCTGGGTATTCACACCCAGCCCTGCTAAAGGTAGACACACAACTCATTTCCTTGTATGTTCTTTTTATTATTTTTTTTTAATGCCTTTTAAACCAGAGCCACTGTGATAAATTTTTTATAAAACTGTTAGATGACTTTAAAACTTGCTGTGGATATTAGAAATTATCCTGGTGACTATGAATCTGCTTTAAAAGACTTATTGTAAGCATGGATAGATACCACAGTCACAGTCAATCAGGCTTGATTTGTGATCTTACTAACAAAGGAATGCAAAACTGATCAGAAGGGAGAAAAAGTCAGACCTACAAGGCAGAAAGACTGCTGGCTGTCACTTGAGAACAGGAGGGATTTGAGTTAAATGGAAGTGACTTTGAATAATCACAAAATCATAGAACTATTTAAATTGGAAGAGACCTTTAAGATCATCAAATTCAAATCTTAATCCAGCACTGCCAGGTCATCACTAAACCCTATCCCTCAGCGCCACATCTATACATCTTTTAAGCACCTCCAGGGATGGTGACTCCACCACTTACCTGGGCAGCTTGTTTCAATCCCTGACAACCTCTTCAGTGAAGAAGTTTTTCCTAGTATCCGACCTAAACCTTCCCTGGTTCACTTGAGACTATTTCCTCCTGTCTAATTGTTTGAGTTTTTTGGGGAGAACAGACCAACCTTCCCCTCACCGTAACCTCCTTTTAGGTATTTGTAGAGGGGCAACATGTTACATTTATTTACTTCTCACTATATTTTTGTTCATTTTAATTTTTTTCAAACATGTATTTACTCTCATTTTTATTAGTAGATCAAATTGTAGTTGAATTGCTTCTATCCTCATTTTAATTTTCCTGCTTCTATCCTCACAACAATTGTCCTGACCTCAAACTCCTCAGTAGGAATCACTTTCTTTCTCCTCTGTGAAGACTGCAGGCAATTTTGTTTTGTTCTCTGACCTTTATGAATAATTAAGTTTGATGTCTACCTGATTCTACTGTCCAGTTCCTTTTGCCTCTGGTTATTTTTATAAGGCATGGAGAATGCCTCATAGTATTGCAAAAATAGCTTCATTCATAAATCCCTCATGCAGGAACTGGAATAACCTAATTCATTATATTAATGTTACCTCTCTGAATCAACATTAACATGTAATATTACTATTAATCACTGTTCTGAAGCTTTCTGATCTCAGGCTGTCTCCTTATCCTGCTTCTACTCAGTATTTTGCACCATATGATTGCACAGGGCATAAGCTTCTTCTCTTATTTTGTGGCCCTAATGTCATCATCTTACACTTCTCTACATTTAATTGCACAAGGCACTTATCTTCCCTTGGGTACATTCTGTCAGTCGTCTTGACTTTTTTGCCCTCCTTCTTTCTGCCTATGCTAGAAGTTATCATCAACAAATTTCATTCTCCTGCTGTACATCCCTCCTTCCAGGTCAAAGGAAGTTCTAACACAAAGCTAAACAGTGCTGAAGATCCATCTCCCTCTAGAACAAATTGTTACTCTTCCTACATAACATCCCCTTTTGGTGTCGTAGTCACTCTTTAAGCACTTACATGTCTGCATTTACAGCATATTTAATAATCCTCTAGCATAAATGTCAATACTGTACAAACTACAAATTCCTCCCCAAGTCCTTTAAACTTTTCTGATTCCCTCTTCTTCGTTTATCTGTGCATTATTGGCAGTTATTTTCAACACTACCTTTGGAAACTTAGGAATTCTCCTTCTCCAGCATCACTGTAATAATTAAGGTCAGCTCAGTGGCAGGAAGGCACAAATACAGAAAGTAAATCTGATTTGAAATTGAACAACACATTCATGTAACTGCAGCACATCCGTGTTTATAAACTACTACTATTATGTTCTATGCAAAGACTTTAAATAAACACAAAATAAATGTTTTATCAGCAGATTGGAGTGTCAGTACTGTTGATGGTTTTGGCTAATTAACACTGAGTTTGCTAATTTTATAGAAGTTCTACAGGCTTTCCTTGTTAAAATATTCTTTAATTTCTCTCATTCAGAGATTTAGTTCTACAGACCCTTTGTAACAGCCTCCCTTTGTTGTATCATTACAGAGGCATTATCCACAGCAGCTCAGTAATCTATCTTTATAAATTCGAAAATGTTTTTCTCAGCATTTATCTTTACATGTCCAAAGAGTCTATTTTGTCTTCTTTCCACTCCTCAAACATAAATAAACAATAACTAACTCAATAGATACATAAATAAATACATTCATTAATAAATAAAATGGTGCACTCTAAATCCCTTTTTCTGGTGTTATGCTAAAGTCTAAAAACCTCTTTGAAATTGACAGAATGGAATTAACCTTTATGTGAATTTTCTTTGGGGGGCAAATAGGGAAAACTCCATAATAGGAGGTATTTTCTTATAATAATTAACAATTATTTAGCAATCTCATAGGTCCAGACTCTCAGATGATACAGATTGCTCTACTGATTTAAACCAGCTGACGTTCTGACACACCTTTCTTCTGATGCTTATTCTTTTACACTGAGTCAAAACCGTGGTTTACATCTGTACAGTCAGAGAGAACTGAGGGGATAAGAAAAGATTAAATATTTATTTTTTATAACTTGTCTGCTTCACATCACCCTTTCTGTATCTTTTTTACTGGCAACAGATACCTTAGTCTTTCTGTACTTAGCAAACTAGATTGCCAAAGCTCTCATTATTAACCTAA
Source organism: Eubucco bourcierii (assembly GCA_013396675.1). Taxonomy (NCBI): domain Eukaryota; kingdom Metazoa; phylum Chordata; class Aves; order Piciformes; family Ramphastidae; genus Eubucco; species Eubucco bourcierii. The sequence goes on from VWZE01005337.1 coordinate 433,925, forward strand.
TTCTTCTTTCTTTGATGTGAGTAGCAGTGTAACTGCTGACTTTGGAATGAACAAGTTTAGAACAAATCCAAGTACTTTAGGGAGTAGTTACTAATACCAACACACGAATTAATAAATGGCAAATGATCAGGTAACAAGCCTAGTTTTATTGAAGGCTAACCGTGAAAGAAGGTATGTCTTGTCATACAGACCCCAGATTGTCTTCTATACAAACGAGTACCCTGAAACCATTTCTCGTGTATTCACTTTTCTGAATGAATATGTCCTAATTTGAATAGACCTCCTTTTCATCATGGTCAGGTCATATGTCAGTGCTTTGAGATCTGTGAAATCCTGAGGGCAAGATGAGAAGTCAGTTGAGGCCTTGCCTATTAGACGCTCTTCATTTTTCCAAACATTGCTGTCACAGATATTGGCACATCTGCTGCAGTTACGGAAACACTGTAAGTGCTGATACAGTAGGATTAAAATTTAAACACTCAAGTCATAAGAAATTTCTTCTTCCCATTTCAATGGACTAAGCCTGTAAATTCACACTGTGCAGATAAATGTCAACGCTGCCAGCTTTCTAACACTGAGGGAAATTATAGTATGCACACACTGAAAATCTCAGTGTCTTTCTGAAAGCCTTTTCTAAAGCAAAATTAGTTGTAATCGGTAATTTATAAATGTACAGACTAAGTTTCTGTGAGTGCCTCTGGTTTTGTACTCATAGTAGTATTTTGAAAAGTGAAAACAAACTATTTTCAAGGTAACACTTCAGCTCTGGCTGTTAACTCCAGAGATTTTCATGGTTAAATAATTACTGTACATATGTCATTTCACATAGGCCATACAAAGGCTTGGCTCTGAAACCAAGCACGCTCGGGAGATGCAGCAGCTGTGTGAAAGAATCCGAGGAAGCCATGTAGCTGCTTCTATGCACACAACTGGGAAGGCTGCATCTGGCTTTACTTGTTGAGATCTGGGAGGAGGAAGGCAATTGGTCCTGAGAGGCCCTTCACCTGCCATAATAGAAACACCAACCTTTCCAGTCCCTTGATGGCAGATGATTTTCCCCCTGTGAATGTAGATTTCTCTGTGCTAGCCCCTGTTTGTGGTGCAGTGGTTTCCCTGAACACCAGTTAAAGTCTGAGGAATACCATTTTGGTATTTCCCTTTCTGTAAATGCAGTCAATAGAGGAAAGCATATAAGCTAGCGTAAATCTTCTGGTCTTTGAATAAGTAGAATCATAGAATTACTAAGGTTGGAGAAAACCTTTCAGATCAGTCCAACTGTAACCCAGCTGCCATGACCAGCCCCCTCCCTTGTAATAGCTTGCAAAAAGACAAGATTTGAGATCACTCTATTTAACAATTTTCTGTGGGGAATGGAAAAAAACCCAGTTTCTCTTGAAAAAAAACCCAGTTTCCTCTTGAAAAAAACCCACTTTCCTCTTGAAAAAAAACCGGTTTCCTCTTGAAAAAAACCCAGTTCCTCTTGAAAAAAAACCAGTTTCCTCTTGAAAAAAACCCAGTTTCCTCTTGAAAAAAAACCCAGTTTCCTCTTGAAAAAAACCCAGTTTCCTCTTGAAAAAAAACCGGTTTCCTCTTGAAAAAAACCCAGTTCCTCTTGAAAAAAAACCAGTTTCCTCTCGAAATTTTCTATCATTAATCTTTATGTAATAATTGTATTGTTGGCTCAAATTTACAGGCTTAGATTGTAAATAATAACTGTGAAAAAGAATTCAGGACTGTAATGAATGAGATATAAGGCTAATTCCTACCAGCTTTGTCTGTGTTGAGTGATACACTGCTTCATGAAACAGACTGTGTCCAGACTTATCTGGGAGAGCATGCCACTTTACAAACACATCTGCATGCACATAATTCCACTTCCTGCACACTTCACATTCCCAAGTCTAGGTAACCATGTTATCTTGACCATATTCTGGCATCTGTTCACTGTTCATCACGGTGAAACATCTTCATCCCAGCTGTCATTTCTCCACAGAAAGAAAACCTCCACCCATAGTGTCTTGATCCTCTTCTGTAGAAGAGATGGTCCTTTCATGGAGCCCCTGAATGAAATCAAGAAGGAACTGAGTAGTTGGTCAATTGAATTTTATTTTGCTTACATTTGCAAGGAGGAAAGTTAGAAATATAGTAAAGGAGGAAAGTTAGAAATATAGTAAAGGAGGGGGAAAGCAAGAGATAACAAAAAGAGATATTTAAAAAAAGAGATATTTATCACTGAAGATCAAGCAATTTCTCACTGATAGTGAAGGCCTCAGTTAGTGGGGGAACTCCAAACTTCCATGTTCATAGAATCATAGAATCATAGAATCATAGAATCATAGAATCATAGAATGGTAAGGTTGGAAGGGACCTCAAGGATCATCTAATTCCAACCCCCTGCCATAGGCAGGGACACCTGTTACCTTTGAGGTTTTATACGTTTTCCAATCTCATACATGATCACAGTTTTCTGGGGTGTTTAATTTTTATTACAGTTGAAAGAATAACCAAAAGAAGAATAAATAAAATGTGATAATAGTCATTGCAGCAGCAGACTTTTACATGGCTCCTCTGTTTGTCCTATTAGGCAGCATCTGAGACAAGAGATCTTCAAATCAGCAGGCCATGTAGCTATGGAAGCCCAAGGTCCAAACTTGTTTTTCTATGGCAAGTCATTTACCATGTATAACCTACAACACCTTTAGATGACTCTTCACAGACACATTTCATGGGCAGCAGGTCAAACACAGCTTTCTAGCAAAGGATTGGCATTCTGCCCCAGTAATTTCTGCAGCAGTAAAGGAGCTAGTTGCCAAATTAAGTGATATTACAGTCTGTCAGGGATGGTCTCTTTATAGAATGACACCAACTTTCCCACTGCAGCACATGGCAAGATGGAATATAGAGTCTTGTGCTGGTTTGAGGCTAATTGGAATATTTTAATAGAGAAAATTATAGGTTGTGAAAAGAAAACAATGGTGATGTCTACTTCACTCACAGGCTTGCTGAGATGGATAAGAAAAAGAATACAAAACAAAGATAAGCCACTTGGGCTTGCAGTCTCTCTGGGACACAGCGTCTCAGGCTGTCTAGCAGCTTCCAGCTTTTCTCCTCTCTGCCGAGTAACCTCATTAACCACTTTCCTCCTAAACCCCCTGGCCGATCCTCCAAACTCACCTTGTGTGTAAGGCAAACCTTGGAGTAAGGTATAGGGNGACACCCAACATGGGGCTCAAACCCACAACCCTGAGATTAAGAGTCTCATACTCTACTGACTGAGCTATTTCTCTATTAAAATACTCCAATTAGCCTCAAACCAGCAGAAGTCTGAGTACAGGAACTGAAATAACTTTGGAGAACTCTTTGTAAATCAGGGAATCCAGCTTAGGGTGCAATCCGAATCCATACCATCTTGTCAACTTCACATCCTGAAGCAAATTGTCACCTCTTCAACAATGCCTACAGTTCCTTGTTGATGGAGAACGTTGTAAACAAACTCAAGAGCCGGCACACCAGAAGTTAAGGTGCTTGACACCAGAGATGGAACACAGTTTGCATTCCTAAGTGAATATTTTTTTTAATGTTTTCATCATCTTGCCAAGACTAACTGAACTTAACAAATTAAAACGTTTTTATAGTTTACTTGGACTTGTTCATCAGTCAATGCAGAGACACATCAACCTTTCTCTGGTTGTTGCCCAAAAGTCTTCTCTTATGACAGAGGAAGATTTTGGTCTCTGTTAACAAAAACTCCTGATGCTGACTCTCTAGTGGAGCAGCTGAGACTGCGTAGTAGGAATCCCACTAATGCTTGCACACAGAACATGTTTTTTACAGGAGACACATGCTCACAAGAGGCCTTCCTATTGCTATCAGAAAATAAATATTTATATGAATGAATGCATGATAGGGAGAGGCCTAAATGCTTAAGGAGCATTGTCCTAACAAAGTTTGGAATGATGTCTGAAATTAGAAAAATCCACATGATATGATTTTCCAGCCTTTTTTTTTTTTTTTTTTTGTGGAGCTTTATTAGCCTTTAATAATTTTTCAGTTGTAGCATATATTTTTTGTTTTCCTTTTACACAGAAAACCAAGACCATCTAACAGATAGAAATTGTTCCCTGAAAACCATTTCCTTGTTAACTTATTTTCTTACCGTTTCCTCGTTAACTTATTTTCTTACTGAATTATACTACTAGATGCAATTTATGAGCATTCTTTATTAACAGCAGAGAATCCAGACAGAAGAGATATTACAAAGACTCAAAATGTAGAAAAGTTTGAGGTTTGTGGCTTGTGCTTTATTAAAAACCTGAAAACCACACAAAACATCTACCTTAATGGAGGAGCAGATTCTTTGGTCTGTTAATGGCAGAAGTCAGCTAGAAGCCTTTTGCTAGAGTGGACACAACGTCAAAAATCATTGTTCTTTACTTGACTATTTCTGTACAACCTATAGTTTGAGTTCTCTTATCTCTGCCAAATTTGATTAGAACTGGCTGAGGCTTCAAAAGTCTTTAGGCAGACAGACGTAGCTGTACACAAACAGTTGCCCATATCTGCATGCATGCACACGTGCTCTCAGATGGTATTCTGGGTGAGGAAAGCCATATCCAGCTTGAGCTTTAAATGTCACCTGCACTTACAGCTTAATGGATATTACTTTGCATATAACAGTGAACTGAGGGAATTTTACAGTGGAGATGTTTGAGGAAGATAGATCAAGAAAGAAAGAGATTGATTTAGAGGCTTCCTGATTGTTTTTCACATTGTTGAAAGTTGAGATATTATTTGGGTACTTGGTGAGCTGCCAGTTGGCATTTGTAACAGGCATTTGTTCGTTCATACCACTTCAGCAGCTTGCAACACTAGTTGGAGAAGTGTGAAGAATCTGGCCATGCAAGAAATAATCTATTTCTTTGTTTTAGACGTCTCACATTGATATTAAACTGTTACATTACACTCCACAGTAAGATGATATCACAGAATAAAATATTTGTATTAAAGCACAAGTAATAAAAGAGAAAATAGTTATATAACACACTAAAAACATATAACCATTTGACTGTGGCTTTGAAGCTCAAACTTTACCTTTGTGTCTGGATATGCTGGAATTATTTACTTATACCTTTTTCGCTTAGGTCAGCAGCTTCTTTGAAAAGTCATATGTGGTTAACTCAGCTGGTTCAGATCAGAGTGATGATTAAAATACACTGTTATCATTTTGGAGGAGGGAGTTCCTTGAATATTTGCACACATTATACTTTTCAGGATTTTTTTCAGTGATCTGAGCAAACATGAACACAAGTACATCAAGGAATGCTGCCTCTCATTAGAGACTAATTCCATGGCTTTACAAACCATGTTTTTTATTGCAGAGCATCACTTCCTTCCTTCCTTCCTCCTTCCTTCCTTCCTTCCTTCCTTCCTTCCTTCCAAATTCCTTCTTTCCTTCCTAATTCTTTCCTTCCTTCCAAATTCCTTCCAAATTCCTTCCTTCCTTCCAAATTCCTTTCTTCTGAATTTCTTCCTTCCTTCCAAATTCCTTCCTTCCTTCCTTAAGAATTCCTTCCTTAGGAATTCCTTCCTTCCTTCTGAATTCCTACCTTTCAAATTCCTTCCTTCTGAATTCCTTCCTTACAAATTCCTTCTGAATTCTGAGTTCCAAATTCTGATTTCTTCTGAATTTCTTCTGAATTCCTTCCTTCTGAATTCCTTCCTTGCTTATGAGTTTCTTTCTTCCAGAGTCCTTCCCTTAATTTTTTTTTTTGCTTTTGAATTCCTTCCTTCCTTTTCTTTTAGTAGAATGTTCTTAACTTCCTTACCCTGTTCTATAACCCTACTCCTGTAGACATTGATCTAGTCACTAAATATTGATATATAAAGAAGGGGGTATTTTTCACTGAATTAGTATATATAAATATCAGTGGTAGGAGTGCTAAAGGCTAAGTAAACAGGAGACTATCTAAGTTAAAATCTTTTTCACATGACCTCTCCCAAAAAGCTAGCTTTGATCTCTGAGTCACTGAAGAACACAGACAAAAAAAGAAGTGTGTTAATCATATTTGTGCTATTTCACAGCTGAGTGCTTGTAGATGCAACACAAAATTTAGTGTGACATATATGCAAATACCTGCAAATTTCCAAAGCAATTCTCTGGTCAATAACTTCATTTAAGTCAGTTAGCAAAGATACTTTTTTTAATGCAAAGAAAGTCTACAGAATTGTGATGAAACCCCTTTTGTTATTCTCCTGGCCGTTGTTCGCCGTTTTTCTGTTATGTTTCCCTATTTGCTTCTTCATGTTCCTGAGGTTCTCCTGTAGCTACTCATGCTATTGAGGTTATACTTAGAAGTAGAGCACAAGTCTTAGAAAGCTCTGATGAGGCTTCAGACCAGCCATTGAATCTGCTTCAGTAACTTAGCCCCATCTGGCTATTTACTACAAATCTCCTTTAAGCTTCAAACATATCTACACTCATAATCGCCATACTCGTTTGGCCCGGTTGAGGTAGTTTTACATTTGTTACTTTTGATGAGTTTCTTGTCTAAGGCCACAGTAGGTCATTGTCTTCTGTAACCTCATGTTGACATGTTTCAGTGCTATATAGCTCTGTTCCCATGAACTGATGAATTCAGTAAGTTCTGTGCTGTATATTTGATGTTACCCCTTTTGAGGTCTGCTTTGCTAGTAATGGGTTGCCTAGATACAAAAATCATTGCCTGCTCTGTATAGTGTTGCTTCTTGACACATGGGTTTCAAAAGTGCTTGTTTTGATTTGCACAGTTTATTTGGATCTCAAATTGATGTGAATGCATTTGGTCTGTTGGGAAGATGAAAAGAACAAAGGTTTGCATTATTCTGGGATTTTCTTACTGTCTGGCAAATTCCGTGTTCATTGTATATTTGCATTTTAGAAGGAAAAGAGAACACAGTTGTGAGAACACAGTAAGACACATAGCACAATGCCAGAGTCCCTTGGATTCGGGTTGATGTGTTCCTCTCCTAGTGTTCCCTGCTGCTCATTCCATTCTTTGGTTGTCTCATCTACTTTGGCATTAATATCACCCATCACCAAGTGTAAGTTGTGTTTTGGTATTCTGTCAATCACGCTTTTGAGGCAGTTGTAGAATTTGTCCTAGTCACTGTGTTCCTCTGTCAGAAAACATCTCTGTGTGATTGACATCTTTAGGAACTTGGTTTGGAATCTGGCATATATGATGTGCTGGCTGATAGTTCCTCAACCGGAGAATGATTTCTCCACTAAATGTATCATGGTGAATGCTACCCAGTTTGCATGTTCCTTGTCACACGAATAGTTCAGCTTTTAGTGGTTACAGAGATGAGTCCCTACTTTTTGTCTTCACCAAGGATCATGAAAAAGGAGTAAAGATGAGAACACCAATGCCCTTTATAGGTCTTGTAAGTACCTGAACAGGGAGGTACCAGAAACCTCCTCCGAAGATCAAAAGGACAAACCACAATCCCCACATGGTCACATTGCTTCAGAAGTCTCTATACCATGAGCACATGCAGATACATCAATCGTATTAGGCAGTTGGTCAGATTGTCCAGTGTGGTGTGAATATTTCCTTGCTTTCTGAGGTGCTGTGCTGTTACAGACTTCTTGAGAGTAGTAAGAACACATGGTCTAGAACTACTGTGGGCAGATCTGCAAACTTTGCCAAAAAAAAGAAAAATTGTGAAGAACCACGTAGATGCTAAAAACATTGACTTGAGGCTGATCAAAGTCAGCCCTGGCCAGCCATCACTTAGCACGACATACACAGCAAATTAAAAGAGAGTTTGGAGGATCAACACAGCTAATGAGAAGATTGTGTAGGCTGAGGCAAAGACATAAATATGAACTGTTAGTTGATTAACCTATGACTAAGGTGATAAGCAGAGAGAAGGAAAATAAGAGAATGATATAATGCTAACATATATGATTATATGGGTATAGACATCAAGGAGAAAGTATTTCTCAGTGTGAGTCCACAGTTCATCCACAAAGATGATCAAGGGGCTAGAGCACATCCCCTATGAGGACAGACTAAGGGAGTCAGGACTGTGTAACCTAAGGAATGGAAAGCCTTGGGGTGACCTTATAGCGGCCTTCCAGTACTTAGAAGAGGCCTACAGGAAAAGTGGGGAGGCACTCTTGATGAGGGAGTGTAGGTATAGGATAAGGTAAAGGTTTCAAACTGAGCAAGGGTAGATTTAGATTAGATATTAGGACAAAAGTATTTACTGTGAGGGTGGTGAGGCAGTGGAACATGTTGCCCAGAGAACTTGTGGGTTCTCCATCCCTGGAAATGGTCCAGGACAGGTTGGATGGGGCTTTGAGCAGCCTGTTATAGTGGTTAAGTGTTCCTGCCTATGGCACGGGCTTGGAACTAGATGCTGCCTTCCAAACCAAACCACTTCATGATTCTATGATTACTGCACATTTTGTAATTAACACTAATAGTCTGGCACTGTAAATAAAATTCTTAAAATGGAAATAAATATTTAGCATTAGTCTATTTCAGCTTTCTGCACTTATTGTGGTAATTGTTGACCTGCTTTGCTTTCTGAGCAGGAACTGAAGTAATCGATTCATTATCAATGCAATATTAACCTAATCTTCTTATGCTTTGGAATGTTTCTTCAGATTACTAAATGAAGAATTCCTTTAAATTATTTGGAAGCTAAAAGTGGAAATAAATTATCAATCTACATCTTTTATGCTAGCCATGAACTATTTCTAGCTTTGCTTAACAATATGTATTTTTTTATTTTTAAAATAAGTATCACTCAAAATAACAAGAAAAGCTGCTTGTCTAAAAAGAGTCTAATTTACTTTAGAAGATATGGACACTCAGCTGGGTGGAGTGGCTGCCACTCCAGAAGGCTGTGCTGCCATTCAGTGGGACTTGGATAGGCTGGAGGGTTGGGCAGGAAGAAATTTAATGAAATTCAACAAAGGTAAGTGTAGATTATTGCACCTGGGAAAGGACAACCCCAGGGATCAGGATAGTTTGGGGACTGACCTGTTGGGAGACAGTGAAGAGGAAAAGGGTTTGGGGATCCTAGTTGGTTTGATGGGAAGTTGACCGTGAACCGGCAATGTGCACTTGTAGCCAGGACGAGAAATGGCATTTTGGGGTGTATTAGAAGGGCTGTGGCTAGTAGGTTGAGAGAGGTTCTCCTGCCCCTCTACTCTGCCCTGGTGAGGCCACATCTGGAGTATTGTGTCCAGTTCTGGGGCCCCCAGTTCAAGAGGGACATAGAACAGCTTGAGAGAGTCCAGAGCACCACCACAAAGATGATGAATGTGATGAAGATCTCGCTTATGAGGAGATACTGAGGGAGCTGGGACTCTTTAGTTTGGAGAAGAGGAGACTGAGGGAGGACCTCATTAATATTTATAAATATGTAAAGGTTAAGTGCCAGGAGGATGGAGCCAAGGCTCTTCTTGGTGATGCCTGATGACAGGACAAGGGGCTATGGGTGGAAGCTGAGGCACAGGAGGTTTCGGTTAAACATGAGGAGGAATTTTTTCCCTGTGAGGGTGACACAGCACCGGAACAGGCTGCCCAAGGGGTTGTGGAGTCTCCCTCTCTGCAGACATTCAAAACCTGCCTGGACATACTGCTGTGTGATCTGGTATAGGTGATCCTGCTCTGGCAGGGGGTTTGGACTAGATGATCTTTTGAGGTCCCTTCCAGACCCTAAGCTTCTGTACTTCTGTGGTTCTTTGATTTTGTGATTCTTGAGATATAGTGTTTAGTTTTCATTATTATCCCATTCAAGCATACAATGTTTGAAACTATAACTTTCGAAATAAGAAAAGCTTTTTAGGGAAAAAAAAAGGGAAAAAAAAAAAAAAAAAAAAAGAGACCACATAAAGAAGCACTGGATCTTTTGAGGTCCCTTCCAGCCTCTGACACTCTGTAATTCTGTGAAAATCTATAAATACATTGTCCATTACAGTCTCTTTGGCTGACAAGAGCAAACATGACGTGGTCTTGGCATTATTTTTGACAATACTTGTGTAATTTAGTATGGGACAGGGTAATCTAACAGCAACAGCTTTGGCACATTACAGTGAAGGCAAAAAAAAAAATGGAGCAGTTAGTTAACATCCTCAGTCTAACTTTCCTATAATCACATTAACTTCAGAACCTCTATCACTCATGAGAGATGTTCCTGGAGAATTTGGTCATGAGAGGAAGAACACGAGAGTGAGCAAGATGCTGGTCTGCAACTCGGCAAAGCCATTCTCTGTTCCCAGTATTCCTCGGACCTCCTCCATCAATACGGGGATATTGCGCAGACAGTGGTTTGTGTCTCCTGCCTCTGAGTAGTCCGTAATAATTCTTCCTTTCCCTTATCCTGAAATACTGTCTCTTTTCCTGAGTAAAAGCTGTGCTCACAAATGCACTCACTCAAACCTGCCAACAGCTGGATCAAATTCTCTGGCTGGCAATTAGCATGTTTTGTTGGGGACACAGCAGTGCTGGCTGTGTCTGCCAACACTGTGATGTGCCTGCCAACAGCCAATGTGTGGGAAGGTGTGAAAGCATCACAGCCACCGCTGCTCCTTCCCTTCCAGTTAGAGGAAATGCTGCAGTTTCTGAACTCAGGAGCGTTCCATTTTTTACTGGGAGGAAAAAAAAAAAAAAAAGTGTTGTCCTAATGTAGAGTTTTGATGTCACTACAGTTAGGAATATGGATAGTTAAAAGAAGAGGTAAAAATGTATGCTCTGCAGTTTGCGTGTTTCTTCTAGGTGCTGAATCTGACAGGTAAAGAGGTTTTGAATGGAATTAGCTAATTTTTAGAATAAGTCTTCTTTTCCCTCAAACTTTCCTCTTAGACATTACTTGTGGTGATTTGCAATATCCTATTTAACATCTGTCTTGGCAAACACTAATGTATATTGGATTCCCTATGTTTCGTTTTAAACAAAAAGATATTGAGTACCACAGCCCTAATTCACTGTGAGTTGGGGGTCAGAAGTACTCCTTTTCTAATTATCTGTCAAAACAATTCCAGAAAGTCCTGATTCTCATCTTCAGACTCACTCTCTAGCCTCTACCTAATCAAAATGCTGTTACTCATTTAAACTAGGCACCTTGACTTTCTACAACCCTGATTCTCGTCTTCGGACTCACTCTCTAGGCTCTACCTAATCAAGATGCTGTTGCTTGTTTAAACTAGGCACCTTAACTTCCTGCTTTCCAAGAGTTTTTGCCATCATGTCAGAGATGGGGTGGGGGGCAGGAAGGAAATGTTTGAGTAAAGCCCACATTTGTAAACAAAATATGTTTTATGACTAGTTTGAATGAAATACTGTGATATTTTGTGTGTTGGCCCGTAACTCTTCTAGCTTACCTGCTATAATCAGGAAGAGACACTATTGGAATGAGGCCTGGGATGTTAATATTTGTCATGTAAGTGACATTAATTGGGTTCTATATTGTGTACTAAAAATAAGAGACTGTTAATGTAGTTAGAAGGATTTCTCCATTACTAGGGATGCCATTATATGTGTAAACTACATGAAGCATGGGTTTTTATTGCTGTTTCCAAATTGACTTTAGGTGAAAGCACAGCTGGGTGCTTAACACAGTGGTGTGGAGGAAGCAAGCATTTAAATATTCAGCTCTCACTTTTTGAAAATTGCACTGCAATTTAGAAAGTGCATTCTCTCTTAGGAAAATTAGGCCTTAAAGTCCTCCTGCAGATGACTGACAGTGCCAGCTCTCCATCAGTCTCCCATTCCTCTGATCACTGGCTAATTCTCCATTTAGATGGCATGACTAAATTTCATATTGTCTGCTCACACAGCGAGGAAAAGTACCGTCTGGACTGCCTTCGTGAAGATACAAGAGAAAAAAAAAAAAAAAGGAACCCACACTTGCAAATAAAGGCTCAAATCTCCTGTGAAGGTTTGGGAGTTCCCCACCCCCCCACNTCACTGATGTCAGTAGCAGTGGCTGAAGGACCAAGCTAAGAGTCTTGGCTCTTGAAAAACTATGTGCAGAGTGTGATGTTGGAACTTGGTCTGGTTTAACAGAGATCCTAGATTGCTCAGTTTTTCTTTTGCAATGGGCCCTGACTAAATAACTTTTGTGTGTAATAAGAGAAGCAAGTTACCTAATTTTAGTGGTCAACTAACACTATAATTGCCACCAAAGCACCACTTCCTTCCCGCCACTCCTGACTGGACAACTGCATGTGTTGCACCACCTGTCCCCCTGTTGATGCAAACAATTCCATAGCTTCATGTGAAAACATGATGCATATTAAAATTAACTAGGAAAAAAAGCCTGGGTTTTTTATCAAAGAAGTTTAATGATCCAACCCATGCCATGGCTGAAAAAAAACATCATCTGAGGCACAAAGGAGGGTGTGCGACAATGCAACTAGGTTTGGTAGGAAGTGTCATTATGTCCTCTACTAGAAACTTAGTTTGGTAGGAACTATCATTATGTCCTCTACTAGAAACTTAGTTTTAGACTGGACTCATCTGACTGTGAAGCTATCCTTTGATGGTGAATTTCATTATATGCTGACTGTGATCTAACTGCAAAAAGGGTAGCTCTATTCTCCCTCCTACTGCCAAGGACCCTGCTCCTTTGAGCCACCATGCGACAACTTGCATCAGCTTTCTGAGCTACTGGAAAGCTAATCAACATTTTTATGGTTGGAACCACCACACAGTCCACAGCTCTGGGCATAGGGAATGGCACGTGGTGGGAGTAAGTTGCAAATGGGCTGGTCAGCAGTAGCTGCACTTAGAACAGATCACACACAGATCTGAATTGCACTCTTGAAAAGGTGAACTCAAGTTGTTTCTGCAGAGAATGACAGTTACTCCACATTGCTTCAGGGCTTCACCTCATCTCTGTCTAGATAATCTTGATGTGTTTCTTGTGTCAAGGTAGTATCTTTATTTTATGGAATGTCAGGCTCCTTTTCATTATCTGCCTAACAGAGTTTTGTGCCAGATCAAGCAAAAAGTGCATGGAACCATTTACCTGATTTTTAGATGTACGTGATCCTGCAAGATGCTAAATTATGTTTATGTGTACTCACTTTAAGACCACTTGAAGCTTACTGGAAAGGTGCTTGTGAGCACCAATGGAAAACAGATTTAGTCATTTCCCAGCTATGCTTCTCTATAGATATCTGTATTTTGGGGTTTGTTCACTCTGTTTTATGTGGCTGATGAATTCAGTGGCATTTGAGGAGCCTCATGCGCCTCTCATTCTCTACTGGAGGGGAGTCATAATTTATTTTCTTTTGAAGAGAACCTGTATAAGGATTCTTATCAATAAAGGCTTATAAGCTAAAGGAGAGTGACAAAGTTCAGCTGAAGAGAGCTCCTTCAGAGCTGACAAAGACAGCAAGCAGAGAGCACCAAAGTCTCAGTAAATAAATGCCTAATAATTGACTTACAGAAAAAAAACCCCAACAACTCTAAAACCCAGCCTTCTAACAAGCGGTATCATTAGCAATGCAAAACCAGTCCTTGCTGTTGTTGTTATTGAGATTTTATTTGTTAGTCCACTCCTCCTTCCCAGTTCAAATTCAACCTTTATTATTTTGCAAGATTTTACCAGCAGACCCTCCATACATCAAAGTGGGTCATAAGTGGCCGGGACAAGGTTGTGTTGAGGGAGAGAATGGGATACTCAGCATTAGGAGAAAACATTGTGCACTTAGAGATGAACAGTTTTATTTCGATCCTTTCATCTACTTCTTTAGCTCCTTTTTGTTTCAGCTGCCATAAACACTTGTCGTGGAGCCAATGTTCAGTACTGAAAGGAATTTTTTTTTTTCTTTTTTGTATTCCTCTCATTTCTCTTGAAACATGACACTCAAATTGGAGATAGGAGCAGAGATCAACAAACCCTGTCAGCTCTTGTCAACCCAGGTGTAACAGTGTGATCTTCTTAAATTGCTGCTAATCTGCCAGAGATCTCTTTATCTGCAGTCTCCATCATGCTGTTTGCTCACATTTGGTTAACACTTTAAATTTCCCTTTTGGAGGTGTCACTGTTTGCCATTTAGCAACTAAGAAGAACCGTGAGAGCAGCTTAAAGCACATGGATTTGGGAAGCTAGAAAAGCTGATTAGCTATTCAGGGAGAATAATCTTATTGAAAGTAGTAACTGCTGTATAAAGAATGCTTTTCCCATTCCTCGTAACAATCTTCTAATTATGTTGTCAAGCTTGCTGTCGTGTTCTCCCCCTGTGCCATTAAGAAACCGTTTTCTAAGTTAAGAGATTTCCAGATCGTGATGATGTTTACTGATTATTTTTTTAATTGTTTAAAGAATCCATGTGTGTTAAACCAAACATTTAAAAATTATTCATATGCAGCATAATTGTCTGAGATGAAACACTCTTAGGCTGTGATTGCGGCAAGAGTGGTAACAGGGTGCTTGGCAGGTGAGGGTTACTCTTCTAATATCAGTGCCAGGGGATTTCACCTCCTTGACTGGGATCTGAGTCTAGTAGGGACCTTTCTGACTGAAATACGACCGCAAATCAATACCTGTTCCAGAGGTCAGAAGCCAGGCCAACAGATATGTGTAGTGGCAGATTTCTGAGCAAAACTGAAAAATGTTTCTTGATGATGGATGGACACATCCAAATGTGCTCTAACCCCCTCTTATATTTGTATGTTGTCCCTTCATGTTCAATGCCTGACAATTTAGTAGCACAATATGCATCCGTTCACTAATATCAGTATGTTGGTGGGGATACTGCAACGACAGGACAAGGGGCAATGGGTTTAAACTGGCAGAGGGGAGATTTAGACTAGATGTTAGGAGGAAGTTCTTTCCAGTGAGGGTGGTGAGACACTGGAACAGGTTGCCCAGGGAGGTTGTGGCTACTCCCTCCCTGGAGGTGTTCAAGGCCAGATTGGATGAGGCCTCGAGTAACCTGTACTAATGGGAAGTGTCCCTGCCTATGGCAGGGGGTTGGAATTAGATGATCCTTGAGGTCCCTTCCAACCTTACCATTCTATGATTCTATGATTCTATGATACAACATCATATAATTAAAATGAAACGCACTAGTGGCCACCCCTGCTCAATCATCTTCTTTCTTTTGTGTTTAATGGCATAAATATCACCTATTCCATGGGTTTGACTCTATTGCACTACTTCTAAAGTTGCATCCGTTTGACCAAATGTGGTACCAATGTTCATTCATTCACTTTTGCTGCTGAGTGCCCAAATGGAAGTTGAAGACCATATTAATAGCTGTTAGGATTAGGAGATGTATCAAATGATTCAAGCCATAGGACAGTTTATGAAAAATCTGTTGTATAGCAACCTTTATCAAAATGACTAACTGTGGCAGCAGCCCTGCCTTTATGCAACATGTTTGGTTATTGAGATACAGTGATTTGTCTTTCTTTGGCACAGTTTATGACATTCTTTCAGGGGGATACGGAGAGTAATAAGATCAGCCCTGAGTAAAGCATTTGACTCTGTCCCACATGACATCCTGGTCACCAAACTGGAAAAGCATGGACTTGATGGATGGACCACTCGCTGGATAAGGAATTGGCTGGATGGTCGAACCCAGAGAGTGGCGATCAACGGCACAACGTCCACCTGGAGACCAGTGACAAGTGGTGTCCCTCAGGGGTCAGTGCTGGGACCAGTGCTGTTTAACATCTTTGTCAGTGACATGGACAGAGGAATGGAGTGCACCCTCAGCAAGTTTGCAGATGACACCAAGCTGTGTGGCACAGGCAACTTGCTAGAGGGCAGGGATGCCATCCAGAGGGACCTGGACAGGCTGGAGAGTTGGGCCCAGGCCAACCTGATGAAATTCAATAAGGCCAAGTGTAAGGTCCTGCACCTGGGTAGGCACAATCCCAAGCACAAATCCAGGCTGGGTGGTGAATGGCTGGAGAGCAGCCCTGAGGAAAAGGACCTTGGAGTCTGGGTTGATGAAAAGCTCAACATGAGTCTGCAGTGTGCACATGCAGCCCAGACAGCCAACCGAGTCCTAGGCTGCATCAAGAGAAGCGTGGCCAGCAGGGCAAGGGAGGTGATTCTGCCCCTTTACTCTGCTCTCGTCAGACCCCACCTGGAGTACTGTGTGCAGTTCTGGAACCCTCAGCACAGGAAGGACATGGAAGTGTTGGAGCGGGTCCAGAGGAGGGCCACAAAGATGATCAGAGGGCTGGAGCAGCTCTCCTATGAGGACAGGCTGAGAGAGTTGGGGCTCTTCAGCCTGGAGAAGAGAAGGCTTCAAGGGGACCTGATAGTAGCCTTCCAGTATCTGAAGGGGGCCTACAGGAAGGCTGGGGAAGGATTATTTACAAGGTCCTGCAATGACAGGACAAGGGGCAATGGGCTTAAACTGGCAGAGGGGAGATTTAGACTAGATGTTAGGAGGAAGTTCTTTACAGTAAGGGTGGTGAGGCACTGGAACAGGTTGCCCAGGGAGGTTGTGGATGCTCCCTCCCTGGATGTGTTCAAGGCCAGATTGGATGAGGCCTTGAGTAACCTGTCCTAGTGGGAGGTGTCCCTGCCTATGGCAGGGGGTTGGAACTAGATGATCCTTGAGGTCCCTTCCAACCTTACCATTCTATGATTCTATGATTCTATGATCCTTTTCTCCAAAATTAATGATTTCAGTTCTCTCAGCAACTTTTCACCAGATTTGTTGCCCTTCACTTAACATTTAACATTTAACACAGATTTTGCCTGCACATCAAGCTGGTGCACATCAAGCACGTGACAATTAAGAGGAAGCTGATAGACAGTTCAATTACACACATGTACTTCATATATATGTATATACACACACATATATATCTCTTCTAGTGGGCAGAACTAAGCTCTGTTCCCCAAAAGTACACATTTATAGTGGGAATCAGTTTCTTCCAAGTGAAAGTTTCCTTATTTGGTCACAACCAATAGTATGGGGCAATGACATCTAGTTACACCAGGGAATGTTTAGGTTAGACATTGGGGAAAACTTCTATACCAAAAGGGTTATCAAATAATGGAACAGGCTGTCCGGGTAAGTGGCTGAATAGCCACCCCTGGAAGTTTTTAAGGCCATCTAGATGTGTTGCTCAAGGATATGGTGCAGTAGTGCCTTTAGTAGAGTTGGATAATGGTTGGACTCGAAGATCTTAAAGGTCTTTTCCAACCATAGCGATTCTGTGATTCCAAACCTGCAATATTGATGAAGTCCAAATAAAATACCAAAAGGATAAGACTAGATGTAAGCTTGAATGTGGTAAAGCTCATACCAGATCACTGCTAAAGATTGAACTCAGAGCTTAGAACAATGATTCTCCTTTGGTACACACTTGTAGACAATGTTACTATCAACCTTAACTATGAGGAATATTAATTTCAACTAATTGTAATCATCCAGAAGTCAAGTGTCCAGTCTAAACACTGGAAACAGGCAGCAGTACTTCCAGAACAATATTTATACCTTCTTGCAGGTAGATTGTAGTCATCAAGAACAAAACTGAATGATGCATTGAAATAGCTCTTGGTTTCTGCAGGATAAGCTGCTTAAACTTGCATGTGCAAGTGATTGCTTTCATCCTTATATTGCTAGTGGGTTTTTTTTCCTGTGATTGGCAGAGGAATGTAAGGAAGTGTGCTCTGTGTCAAATGTTTGAGTTTGGGGTGTTTTAACTAGATAACACTACGTAGAGAACATCCAAGTTGTCTTTATTTCATACACAGCTGCTGAAGATCGTTCCCTGTTTCTTGTGGTTACAAAGAGAAAATATCACCTAAAAGAAAGCTAAGATCAACAATTCATTTCATTGGGGTTTGGTTTTGGATTTATTTGGTTTTGGTGGTGTTGTTGTTACATTACACAAGCTCCAGAAAAAGGGAGGAAGTGCAGTAAAACCTGAATTATATTGATGCATCTAAAGTCTTGCTGTTCCACTGTATCAAACATGCATTTGTAGCCCTCTAATGGCATAACAAGTATGCCATCTATGTGTGTTTATGGACCAGTTTGTCATCTATCTTCACTAAATAATTATCCTCAAGATAATTCAGTGATGAGAGTCATATGAGATGTCTACACAGAGTTGTTCAGAGTAGCATTAATCTGTGCACTGGATTTCTCTGGGATGTCCTCTCGGTAATTACAAATTATTCAGAAATGCATTATCTTCTTTTTGAAGCTTGCTGTCTGTGGTTTGCTACTCTTTACTTGCTCTTCACGTAAGCAATTGGCATTAGTCTGGTTGGAGAGCCATTAGTATTTGCTTTCCTCTGTTTGAAGTAGGAGAAGTAATTAGGGTATGCATAATGTAGTTTCAAGTATACTAGTCAAAAGTCAGTTCAGGATAAATGATCAATAACAACACTTAAAGGAGAGTTAGAATAAGAGAATTTGTTTTCTCTCTGTCCCCGTTGTTTCTGCAACCCATTTGTTAAAACTAAATTCTGTTCTTCCTCAAAGTCAGGCCTGTTAACAAGAGTTTTCTTGCTTAGATATCTTACACAGGCCCTTTGAGAGGAGCCCACCACAAACCCCATTGCCTATCTTAAACAAGCCCTTTGACAGGAGCCCACAAGCCCCACCTCAAAGTGAAGACCTCAGCCCTTCCAAGAGCAAGAGCATCTCTGGTGCTGAGAGTGAAAACCTTCCTAGATTCCCAAGGAAAGGATGGGAAATGCTAATCATGGTTGGAAAGGCAGAAGATGGATTTGAGAGGCAGATCTAACAAGGGCAAATCAGTTTGGAAGATGTTTTTTAACATCAGTGTCTCAATCTCTGGAAGAAATTCTGCCTAGAGAGATGACTCCTAATGTAAGACCTAGGCAGACAGAAAATGCTTAGGTGCTAACTGAGCCTTCTACCCAGTGTCAGTCTCTGTCAACATTCACAACACGAAAGCACAAGTTTGGAAAGTGCTCCCAAGAATAGATACTAGGCCACACTCTGTGCAAGCAGGAGGTTAGTTACATGCAACAGCTGAAATGCAGTATTGCCATCTGATCTCAGACTTATAAACTGAAATTTCTAAGTGTGATCTTAAAAGGAAAAAAGAAAAAGGCAAAGTAATCTTCAAACCAATGTCAGTAACTCCTCTACCAGAGTATCTCAAAGTTTAAATTAAAAAAAAAAAAAAATCTTTCTGAATTTAGCTCTCTCATTCAAAACCTCATAGACTGAGGTCAGCCAGAAATGCTGTGTTACTTGACTGGATCATCTGTTCACAGGGCATTTTTGTTTCCCATCATTCTAGAAAGGAGTACACCAAAGCTAGACACTAGATTTTTACAGAGGCCTCTTAAAAAAAAAAAAAGAAAAAAACCTCAGTATATTTCTAGTTATCTAAGGGCTACATTGGTCATGCTATTGCAAACAAAATTCAGATTGAGGCAGTTATTGAAGGCAACACCCTCCTCTGAGTTTCCAAGCCAAGCTTCTACACTGTAAATCTGGCTTGTCATGTTCATGTGTGAAAGTTCATCCTAGATTCCAAATGCAATCTGTGTTTCTATAAAGCACATATCAGTGGATTGGACTTTACTCCACCCGTTGATCCACATCACTTATATATCTTGTTAGTCTGTCACACAGAAATATAACATGAAAATTTCATCTCACTTTACCTAAAATGGTGACAATCACACTGAAGTTTGAGTGAGGCTGCAACAGTTAAGGAGTGTGTGCATATGTGTGTGTGAATGCAGAGTAGAGGGGTGATCTTGCCAGACATTAAAGTTTTTTTTTAATCAGGGAAGTATTTATGAGCAAAATGTTTGGGAATTATTTACCTATGTAGCTGATTAAAATATTTTAATAGTGTAAGACCAAGAGCTATTCCCTAGAAGCCTTATAGCTAAAGCTCATTGATGCCTTCCTATTTGCAACTGCACTTTAAGGCCTGACACTGAACCAATTTTTAATCCTTCCAATTCACACCTGCTAATCCAACGCAACATAAGATTTTTAATCATGCAGTACTGTATCAAATGCCTTGGAGAAATCGATGTAAACTGTGTCAGCACAGTTGCCTTTATCAAGCAGACCTGTAATCTTGTTGAAGAAAGCTATCAGTTTTGCTTAACAAGACCTACTTTTCATGATACCATACTGACTGACATTAATTAGATTTTTAATCTCTAGGTCTGTGTTGCTAGAATCACGAACTAACTTTCCACAAAACAAGTGAATCTACCCTGCTGTCCCAGGTCACTGAAGAGTCTCCTCCAACTTGTCAAATTTCCTTGCAGCTTTCTGGTGGTTTGGATTTCCTCAAATTTTTGGAAGTTTAGGTACTTTCAGTTAGTCAGTTCTTCCCATTTGGGTCTTCTTCAGGACTTGTAGATGAGCTATTAATTATGAACTTGTCACCAACACAACACACAGCATGATGTGAAAGAAAAATACCTGGCTTTACTACTTTTAACTGGAAAAATTATTAAAGTATTTCAGCTGCGTCATGGGAATTACTTCTGCACTGAAAGGAAGTTAAAGATCTGAGACAATAAGTCAGATGGGCATATATTTTACTAAATCAGTCTGGGTATGTATAAGGTTAGTATTCTGGGGGGCTTGGGGGGTTTTGGGCAGGAGGGACTGTTGTTGTTGGGTTTGGGTTTTTTACACTAGATACAACTCACTACAAAACATGGCAGGCCAAGAATTAAATGAAGAGGCTAATTAAAGCTGAGAACAAGAGAGAACTTTCTGTGGTTTTCTGTGGTCAGCACTCATGAGGTCCCCTCCGTAATATTAATCCATCATGCATTAACACATTTCAGAAAAGATGAGGGCAAATAGCAGAAAGTCAAGATGAGAGCAATAGCAAAGGAGAGGCAAAAGTTGTGAAAAAAAGTTGTGTACTAGTGGGAGGTGTCCCTGCCTATGGCAGGGGGTTGGAACTAGATGATCCTTGAGGTCCCTTCCAACCTTACCATTCTATGATTCTATGAAAAAATGTTGAACATTTTGGTTTGCTATATGTAGAAAGAATGATGGGGGAGAAGGTAGCAACATTTAAGTATCTGAAACATCACTGCACAGCAAAAATAGGAGCATCTGTTCTCCTTATCTGTGTCATTGGAGACTAATGTTGAATGTGCAGAAAAACTCCTAAAGATAAGAGTAGTAAAGCCTTGGAGGTGGTGGTCTGGAGACTATGGTGTCTTTTGCTGGATGTTTTTTCAGCTTGGACCATGAAGTGAGCAGATGATCCCTGCAACCTCGACAGTCTGTCACAACTGTCAGGAACAGAAATCTTCTGCAAGGGCTCTTATGAGATTGCTAGAAAATGAGGGAGTAAGAAACATTTTGAGCATCTCTTTCTAGTTACAGGATTCTTTCTCCTGTGCAGGTTTGGAGGGCAGGATTCTACACATCCTTAAAAATACAGTCTGGCATTCTCATTGTCACAACATGAAGTCATTTCTGTTGCTCACTGAAGAGTTATTTTATAATTTTACATGATTTTGGCATTTATTTTGTTTACTGATAGCAAGAGTGTTACTGGTTTTGTGTGGGCTGCTTGTAGCGGCAGGCAGCAGCATAACAGAGCCTCCTCCCAGCTGCTAATGCCTCTTCTTCATGGGGAGTGAGTGGGAAGAGTGAGGAAATGCATGGAGATTTGGCTTCTTCCCTCCAGCATGCCAGCTTAGCACAACTGAATCATCACAGCAGGGAAAATATGTAACTGCATATCAGCCCCAGATGACTTCCCTCTGGAGCAATATAGTCTCAGGTACTTCTCCATAAAAAGCATGTCTTGATGGTACAGAACATACCACACACAGATACTTGGGTTAGCCCTGAAGGCATCAGATGTCAGACAGACACATTAATGTGGTATCCTACCTTGGGTAATTTATCCCAAATGTTTCTCAAGGCTTGTATTATGCTACATAGAAATCTTAGTGAGACTCGGGCAAAGTTTAGATTCCTAAGCTCCAATTCACTTCAGACCACCACTGAGCTCCTAACCGCGAAAGTTCCCTAATGTTTGGTATTAAAATCATGGTACTAAGATTACTTACCTGAAAGACTTGGCATGCCCTGAAAAAGAATTCTATATAACCTAGGAGACTACCTTTTGCCTAGGGACTGGGCAGTTTCATAGCTGTCCTAAAAGAGCCCTAGGAACTCTGGAGTCCACTCCTGGGAATTGCTTTCACGTCATAGTTTAGATATGGTCTTTTTATAAAATAATTATTAAAATATTTGGAGTAAAATTAAAAACTCAGTGTATTCCCTTCTCACTTCATCATGCTTAGCAGACAGGTTTCCCCCTCTTCCTAATCACCCTCTAACTCTAACCTAGCAGATCTCCAGGTTTTGTAGAAAGTCAAACAGTCAAAAGAAGAGGTGATAAGATGGATAGTATCACGTCCCCCACACCTTTGATAGATAGACCATAAAAGGACACTCCACTGTCCATGAAAATTCCAGAGACCAGGTATCGCTTCTGTTTAAAGCATTGGGGTAATTTTTTCTCCAAAAAGCTAGTAAGTGGCATGCAAAGAGGTCATGCTAGGCTTCTAAACAAATATGTTGATTGAAATACAGTTTTGACTCTTTTGAATTCAAGTATTTATATTAACTTTTTTTTCTTTTGTAATATATTCCAAACAAATCCACTAGATACTGTCAGATTTTACCATCAGTTCCTTTATGACCTGCCAAACTGCTGGCTCCTGACTTTTTTTTTCAAGGCTCAGTGCTAGTTTCTGCTACCAAGTCGATTCCATTTCCAGAAGGACTTCAATGTCAGGATAGTTCATGTCCTATATGTTCCCCTCTGCTTCTGATCTGTCCTCTGTACCTTGCTGATCCTTCTAAAGTAGCACTCAGGATAGCACTGGAGAATTCAAAGTGCATCTGAATCACTCATCTAATCTCTCATATGGCTGCCCCCAATGGAACTCATGTGTGCTAATATTGCATTTTACTAAACTTCAGTGGAACTCCTGCTAGCCAGGGATTTATATAATATTTTCATTCAATAGGCCACATTAATAATGCATTATTTATTAAAATCCTCTCTTTAGGATAACATGGAAATGCAGCTGGGTTTACATCTTTAAAAGTGTGTAATCTTCTTAGGGATAAAAAAACCCCAGATACAGTGTAACTACTAGCAGATACTTCTGTAGAGTGTCAATAGCATAGCCCTCCATACTCAAAGCAAGAACTGGCAGTTATTAGAATAAGTCTCATTAAATAGACTGTTCATTTGTTTGTTTGTTTCTTACTTTGCTGGCAAAGCAGAAGTGATGATTCCTCTGGAAATTCGAGGTCAGGTTCAAAAGAACTACTCAAACACATGTTTAAAGGAAACCCATCCCAGTTTAGGACAAGCTTCAAGTCTCATTCTGAGATCCTGCTGACCAACTTGAGCCATATGTTCCTGCTACATGCAAATCACTTGCTTGAATTCTGTAAGGAGATGGACTACAGAACAGTATTTGCCCATCTGCAAGGTCACCTGCCCTCTTTCTCTGTCTTTCCTCAACTCTGATTCTCCAGTCATTCTTCCTCTCCAATATAGTGGAGGCAGAGACAATATATTGGAGGCATCTTCAAGAAGGCATGAGGAAGAATGAAAACTCTAAGATACAATGCTAGAGTCACCGAGGAGCTGGATCAGAGGAACACAGGATGTTAGGAATTGGAAGGGACCTCCATAGATCATCGAGTCCAAACCCTTGCCACAGCAGGACCATAGAATCTATCTCAGGTTGCACAGGAATGTGTCCAGACAGGTCTTGAAAGTCTCCAAAGAAAGAGACTCAACAACTTCTCTGGGCAGTCTGTTCCAGTGCTTCATGACCCTTATCAGCATATACATACACAAAGGAGTATAAAATTTAAAGGTCATTCAGCAAAAGTCAGATATCAAGGACTTTACATGGTCATGAGGAAACCACCAGAGGAATTTAATGAAATTAAGACCATCCAACCACTAAAGCCAGAAGCATTTTTATTCATATATCTCAGGGAATTTACTCCCAAAATGTCACCTTGGTCAAAAAAATCATGCTACTATTTTGTGAGGCTCAACAAGGGTATAGACGCATCTGTAAGTGGTCACTTTAGGCCATGAACTTCTTCCACCAGTGGTTTCTATCCAGATTGGGAGGCATTTTTTCTTCTTGTTGTAAGGCTCTGTTGTAGTTTTGTCACCTTGGTAGTTGTAAAAAAAGGCTATTGTGATGTTTAAATTATTATCCCATTAGTTCCAGCTGCCTTCTTTTCATGCTTCAAACATCTAGGGTCTGGTCTTGGAATTTAAATCACATTGTTTGAAACATTGTCACAAACCACTAACTAAGCATTGTTCTGTACCACACAAGGTATAAGAGTGACCACCCTATTTCTTCAATATTGCCTGACTTTTAAAATCTTAACTGTGCAACTTTAACAGTATTTTAGGAAACAATAGTAAGGGAACAATCAGCTAGGTGAGCCTGCTTTAAGATCCATCAGTACATACTCAATTGGCGTGAGCTATCCTGTTGAATTTCATGTACCTAAGTTCCTTGTTGAGTTGAAGCAACATTGGCATCCTTAAAATGGCTTAAGACTTTTCTCCTGTGTGTGTGAGGGCACTTTTTCAGTTTCAACTGGAAATTAAAAAATCTTACAGTTAGTTGAACAGTTAATGAAGAACTTAAGGCTTAGTATTATGGAAACTGCCAAAGGAAAAAGACATTCACTGTGAAAAAAGTGGCATGTTTTCAGTAATAGAAAAGGTAGCATTTTCCCCTTCTGAGTTTGACAGTTCTTTCCAAGCTCCTTCACATTTATAAAGCTATAAAAAAAGCATTTCTATTTGTATGTGTAATTCAATTAATTTTTAAAGAAAATACCTAGTTAGATGCAAGTAAACAGACTGGTTAAGCTGTATGTCTTCATTTTTTCCACTTCAGTGACTGATACACTGTAGAATCAACTGTAAAACTGCACCAAGGAGCGTATTCTCTTTTATTGACTGTCAAATTACTGCTGTGACACCCATAGTTGGTAGTGAAACATTGTGATCCACTGTTAGCAATGAAACACAGAGTGTGAATTACTCGTGGAATTGAAGTAATATTGTGTGAAAACACTAATGTTTATATACTAGTAGATGCAGTGTTTACCAATGTAAAGTTGAAGATGGTTTTAAACATCCAAAGGCTTTCCTAGACTCTGCTTAATCACTTTATATCTGGGGTTGCATTAGAGATGAATGACCTATGTGCTGAAAGAGCAGAAGTTGCAATTTGACCTATGTATCTCTCAGTTCCAGGTAAATGTCACACCTGACAAACACTGCTATTTTTACAGTGAGCTTCATATTCATCGTATCTTTGACACTGAACTCCCACTTAAGGTGTCAGGGGTGCTGCTCACACCATAAGTTTTATCTTTACCATGTTGCTTTAATTATTCTTCCTTTGTATTTGACATATATGCAACATGAAGGAAAGTTCTATGTCATCACTTCAGTCCTGCAGGTACCTCTCTTAACCATCTAAATACAGCACCTGAGTTTCCTTCTTCACAGACCTGTCCTGACTTCGGGTATCTTAGTGAAGATGATCTTGAGACTATTGTTACAGTGTGGCTTTAGGAGCTGTATAGATAAGAGCTAGTTTAATTTATCTGAACTGTATAAAAAGAATCATAAACCCTAGTGTTGTCAGCCTTTAATAACACTGCTATTGAAACCTTTCATTATCTTAATATCAGTGTATTCAAGAGAAGATTCTTTGTCTCTGTCCCTTTTCTTAAGGTGCCTGTTTCTCAGTGTTAAGTAGCAATTGTTGGCTAAGACCAGCAGAGGGGAAAGCACTATTGCTTGGATAGCAAAACAGTTAATCTAGGCACATCATAATAAACTTTGTAAAGTGACAAACCTAGTGCTTCATTCATTTGTTCATTACCTTTACTCAGTTTTTCACTGTAAGGTTTACGTTCTATGTAGCTCCTTGCACTGTCTTTGTGGGTCTAGAAGCCAAGTTCCTCTTGAGTTCTGAGAGCACCATTTGTTGCACATGCTTAATTCTCTGTCTTATCCCCCTCTGGAAAAGAATTGTGTGTGTAGTGGATTTGACTTTGCCAACAGGATAGGAAGAGACTATCAAACCCTATGCATACACTCGGACTTTGTGCTTTGGTGAGGCCTACTTCTGTAGCTTCACAGAAGTATCTGATAATCCCTCTACTTCCATACCACCACTGCTCAAATGCAGTTCATCCTGGAAGAATTCCTCTGTGGCCTCTGTTCATGGACATCCAGAATTATATAGACAGACCTTCATTTATCAGCAAATGAATGGCATCTAAATCTCTTTTTTGTTTCTTCCAAGAAGACAAGCACCTCAGAAGCACTTGCAGCCTCTTTGTTTTTATGTAATTTGTAGTCATTGATACATCATAGTTCTCATCACATAAGATGGCAACTTGATATAATAGCATTCTTCTTTTACACAATATTTTAAATGAGTTTTGCATACAGACAGATTATCTGGTTTTCTTAGCCCAGTAAATCTCATTTATTTATTCATTTCTCAAAAGTTTTTTTTGCTATCTCTGCCTTCATTATTTTCATTTCATATTAAAGGTATGGGAATGAGCCAGACCTTTTATCTTATCCTAGTAAACATCTTGTTATGTAAAAATGAGCACAGATCGACCAATGTGTATGGCTGGTATTCCCTTCATGTTCTCTAACACCTGGCAAAATTATTCATTAATTCAACAGCCACATTTAAAAGCAACAGTTCAAAGGCCTATCAATGGTAGAATAATATGTTCAAAACTGAAGAGTACTTCAGCAGCAGCAATGTCAGACTTCAGAGAAAGAATCACTTCCTGTGAGATGGAGGGCTTGGGAAAGTGGGTTAGTGGTTAGGAAGAGCTCTACTTCGTAAACTTGTTTCTTCAGCCTCCAGCTAGACCAGCAGAGATTACCTGAAATGCATTTAAGAAGACAGTGGAGAGAGTTTTCCACACTAAAGTTTCTCCACAAAGAAAATTTTCTTGGAATATGTGATATTTTTTCCCCCATGAGTTAGTCACCAGGATAACAGTAAAACACAGAAAGGAAAAGGAAGGATAAGACTTTGGTGCAATACTTGGATATGTATGAGAAGATGACTAATATGTCACATAGCTCTTCCATCAGCTGAGAAGTGTGACATAGATACATATTTGTATCAGATACATCTGTTTGTATCAGATGAAATGCACTATGTGCAGGAAGATGTCCAAACCTGGACTTGCTGTGCTTCCTTGCTCCTCTAGCAAGGTATGTGTTGATTTTAAGAGTAGGTCCAGTTCTATACTGAAGCCAGTAATCCTGTGATTTGATACTAGTTGAATGCTTTCACACAGACAATTTGCTTGAGTTCCACAGCATAGCAAGACAAAGATTCAAACTTGTGCCATCCTTTCACAATCCCAAACATTCATGACTACCTACCTGTAGCATGGAAGAACCACACCAGAGCAGGAATGTCCACACTTGTTCGGACAACTGTATGCCCAAGATTAATTTACAGGGACAAGAAACTTCAAATACATGACAGACCAGCCAGTGCAGGACTGTATTTATAAATTCATGATGCTACATACAACAAGATGTTATTAGATATGTAATCTACTGAGCTGCAAATGTTCTGTCTCTTACAATATCAATGTACATTGTGAGACGTGGTGCATGTGATGCATGGAGCAGGCCACGTATCTATGTCCACCAAACAGATGAGAGACTCTTTAAATCTGTCCAGTTCCTAAGGCTTTGTTTTTGCTGTAGCCAAATACATTCATTTCAGGGAGTCTGTCTCTGCACAGGAGTGCTATGGGCCTAAGCTTCAGGAGCTGACATCTATTTTATAACAAAACTATATTCTCATAAGGGGCCTCGTGTAATACTTAATGAAGTCCACTGGCATCTTACAATGAAAATAAAATCTACTGATAGCAGTGGACACTGAAACAATCTTCACCTGAGGCTGCCTTTCCAATGTTCAGAAATCACTCTTTCTTTACTTCACAATTTTCTTCCCTTTGGTGACAGTGTGTTTCTCATTCAGTAAATCACTGGAACATGGACTTTCATTTACATCTTATGACACTATCTCCAGAGGATAGAAGCAATTATTCCATAGCACCTTTCACCTTTTGCAGTCTATGAAATTTTAAATGCCTCCATCCATTAAGTGATTTTAAATTGATCTTCTCCCTTAACTCCCCAGTCGTTCCTCTCAAGGTTATTCAATTATATGTGTTGCATTGGGTAGTGTTCCATTAAACAGTTTTGTGCTTTTGATCCAGTAATATGCATAAGTGTTAGAAGAAGGAGAAACAGCTGATGGTCTCCCACTTTTCTTTTGAGAACTACCTTTGCTGTGTTAGACTATACAGCCAAAACTCTCAAGGCTTTTTTAAAAAAAAAAAAAAATCTAACTTTTTAATTATTATTTGAATTGGTCATTTTATACAGGAAAGCAAGATGCAAAGGATGGGGTTGTTTATATACCTTCTTCATATTTAATAAAGATTAATTTGAGTCTAAATTTTCAGAAATGTTTACTTTTAATTAAATTTCTGAATGCCTGAATAGCATTAAGTAAGAGACTTGCATCAAATGTATTGAACTCCTGCACTGATCTCAGGAGGAACAGAAGCCTCTTGAGAACCATGAAATTCTGAATTCACACTTCTACCTGAAAGGATGTAACCTTACTACATACAACTGGTGTCAGTGTCTTCTCCCAAAAACACACCCTAACTTACTCACCTACAAACCACAACACCATATCAGGTATGCATAATGGTCTCCACTCAGCCGAAGAAGGCCAAACTCCTGGTGCCAAACTCCTGGTGCCAGCTAAGATGGATATGGGAACACAGACAGAGAGTGAAATAAAGCAGGCTATGTTGGAGATCACTGGCTGCAGTGAATGCTCAGTCTCTCCTTGGTACCAGGGAGTTGTATATGCAGTGAGCAGGCAGATTTTCTACTCAAATGAGCAGCACAGCTTGAAGATGAGGTTGGAAGATTAAAGGATGAAGTTCACAGGCTTAGAAGAATCAGGGAAGCAGAAGATGAGATAGACAGGTGGTGTCAGGCTCTGACCGCCCCAATGGAGAGACAGGATTATCCATTAAGAGATACTGAGGGTCAAGTACCCCCTGTAGCCACCCCTGCCAGATTGAGGCCAGTAACCTAAAGAAAAAGACAAAGTGGTGGCAAGTCCGTGAGCAAGGCAGTAAAGAAACTCCTGCCTTGTCCACCTCCCACCCCTCAAACTCTCCCCACCCACTCAACATGGAGCTGTGGCAACAAGTTCCCACCCATGGTGGGGGGAGTGTTGCTTCGGTTATTAACAGTGCCTCCCAGGTGCCCTTGCAGAACACATTTGATGTCCTGCAGGTGCAGCTGGCCAGTGAGGAAGGTGAATCATCTGGCTTTGAGGTATTCCCAAAATTAAGGAAGCTTAAGCCCACCATATAAACATCTTACATCAAAAAAGAAGAGTCATTATTATAAGAGACTCCCTTTTGAAGGCAACAGAAGGCCCAATATGCAGACCTGACCCACTCCGAAGGGAGGTCTGCGGTCTACTGGGGTCCCAGGTCAAGGATGTAATAGGAAGTCTTCCCTCCCTGGTACAGCCCACAGATTACTACCCATTGTTAACCTTCCACATAGACAATGATGACCTTGGAAGAAGAAAATTGAAGATTATCAAGAGAGACTTAAGGGCCTTGGGTCAACTGGTCGAGGGAGTGGGAGCACAGGTAATGTTCTCTTCTAACGTCCCTGTTGAAGGGACTAACCCAGAAAGAATGAGGAGGACTCACCTGCTCAACTCTTGGCTTTGAGACTGGTGCCTCCAGCAGGACTTTGGATTTTTTAACCAGGGGTCACCCCACATGATGCCAGGTCTGCTGGCAGCAGATGGGCTGCATGTCTCTCAAAGTGGAAGAAGGTTTATATCCCAGTGGTTGGCTGAGCTCATTAATCATGCTTTAAACTAGTTTGGAAGGAGGGAGGGAGGAAGTCAGGCTTACTATAGGCAGGGCTGAGACAACTGGGGGCAATGTGTCAGCTCCACTGCTAGCTCAGAGGAGGTAGGTAACAATGAGTTGTGTGTTGGAGAAGATGCAAGGGCTAGCAATGAGTACAAGCTGAGGAATGGCACATCTGGGAGACTAATAAGAGAATTATAGAATCGTAGTATCATAGAATGGTAAGGTTGGAAAGGACCTCAAGGATCATCTAGTTCCAACTCCCTGCCATAGGCAGGGACACCTCCCACTAGTACAGGTTACTCAAGCCTCATCCAACCTGGCCTTGAACACTTCCAGGGAGGAAGCATCCACAACCTCCCTGGCCAACCTGTTCCAGTGCCTCACCACCCTCACTGTAAAGAACTTCCTCCTAACATCTAGTCTAAATCTCCCCTCTGCTAGTTTAAACCCATTGCCCCTTGTCCTGTCATTGCAAGACCTTGTCAATAGTCCCTCCCCAGCCTTCCTGTAGGCCCCCTTCAGATATAGGAAGGCTACTATCAGGTCTCCTCAAAGCCTTGTCTTCTCCAGGCTGCAGAGCCCCAACTCTTGTAGCCTGTCCTCATAGGAGAGCTGCTGCAGCCCTCTGATCATCTTTGTGGCCCTCCTCTGGACCCACTCCAACAGTTTCATGTCCTTCCTGTGCTGAGGGTTCCAGAACTGCACACAGTACTCCAGGTGGGGTCTGACGAGAGCAGAGTAAAGGGGCAGAATCACCTCCCTTGCCCTGCTGGCAAGAGATTTCAGCTTATTACTTTGCAGCATGTTGGGGACACACAAGAAGTCTTAAAGTCTTACAAGAAGTCTTAAAGTCTTACAGAGACGTACCACAGGGATCAAGTAATCAGCACACACAGAGCTCACTGCTAGGTTGGTGGCCATGGAAGTGGCTGGGAATGGTCAGACTGCAAGAGTGAAAGCAAATAGATTAACTCCCTCCCTGAAATGCTTATATACCAATGCACAGAGCATGGGGAATAAGCAGGAGGAACTGGAGATCTGTGTTAGGCTGAATAACTATGATGTAGTTGCCATCACTGAAATATGGTGGGACAGTTCCCATTACTGTAATGTTGTCATGGATGGCTAGGCACTGTTCAGGAAGGATAGACCAGCAAGACAAGGTGGGGGAGTTGCTCTCTATGTGTGAGAACAACTGAAATGTGCTGAGTTCTATACAAGGAGAGAGGCAGAACAGGTTGATGGAATTCTTACCCACAGCTTGTGGGTAAGAATTAAGGAAAGGAGGTGAAATTGTTGTAGGTGTCTACTACAGAGCACCAAACCAAGAAGAAGATGTTGATGAGATCTTCTACAGTCAACTGGAGGTAGCCTCTCAAAGAAACTCCTTGGTACTCATGGATGATTTCAATCACCCTGATATTTGCTGGGCAGCTCACATAGACAGGCAGTCAGTCCAAAAGTCTCTTCCAGTGTATCAATGCAGGCTTTTCGGTCTGGAGAGGAGAAGACTGAGAGGGGGTTTAATAAATGTTTATAAATATCTGAGGACTGGATGTCAGGAACAGGGGGACAGGCTCTGCTCACTTCCCCTGTGATACAACAAGGAGCAATGGATGTAAGTTGCAGCACAGGAGGTTCCACCTCAACACAAGGGGGAACTTCTTTACTGTAAGGGTCACAGTGCACTGGAAGACGCTCCCCAGAGAGGTTGTGGAGTCTTCTTCTCTGGAGATTTTCAAGGCCTGTCTGGATGCGTTCTTCTGTGACCTAAACTCGATTCTATGGTCCTGCTCTGGCAGCAGGCGGTTGGACTCAATGATCCCTTTGGGTCCCTTCCAACCCCTGACACCCTGTGATCCTGTGATCCTATGAAATCTTCACTGAAAGGGTTATCAGGTAACACTGAAATGGACTTTCCAGGGAGGTAGTTAAATCACAATCCCTGGAGATGTTTAAAAGTCATGTAGATTCCTAGAGCAGTCCGTGGTACTGACAGACATAGTTTAGCATCAGACTTGGTAGAGTTAGGTAATGATTTGATTTGATGATCTTAAAGGTCTTTTCCAACCCAAACGATTCTATGCTTCTTCACATACTACTTTGAAAGCATTATCCCACATTTTGGTTTCCTACTGTACGGCAAGGAAAAAGATCTAGGTTACAGAAGCACTGTACACTTTCCTAAAGACTTTCCTTGGTTTTTAACTGAGCCAGAGTGAGATCAGCTGACTGATAATGCTAAGATACTGCTAAGATTAAGATAATATGCTGGAATCAAAATAGAGAGCTTATCAACCACATTTGCAGACAGGTGAAGGAGAATTCATATTCAGATATAGATAAGTGGAAATTTCTGGCATCACTCTTTTCCAATTAATTTCCTAAGTGATGTCAGTGGCTGACAGTAAATAGAAGCAGTTAACATCACATCCTCATTGCCTTAAAATGGAACTGCAGATGTGGCATTTGGCACTGTGACTTGTTTCAGATGTCTACCGTTTTGTTATCTGTTGAGTCTCTGTAGGAAAAAGACACTAGGAAATGTGATGTGAGAGCAGGGGTGAAAGATTGCAAGAGCCCACCTTACAACAGGTGCTGCTCTAGGAATACAAACACTATTTCAGGCTGAGAAGCACCATGTCAGCCACAAATCTCATTAACATTGATGTAATGAAGGAAGACAAATGCTATCGTAGAAGATGACTTTCGATTTGGATCACAAGGACTTTTGGGGTTTTGCTTACACTTGGTGGACAAGCAAATGGCTTTTTAGCAATCTAGTTTCTTCTACATCAACTGTTTGTAAGGTCTTTTTTGCCTATGAGTGCCAGCTGAGATGGCAAAAACAAATACATACCCTCAGCCCAAATATTTAAGGCAGCAGTTTGGCATCCTAGTACAAGTTAGTCTCCATTAGAAGGAAAGTTTAAATCAACCTATACTGAATCAAGTGTATGGAAGTTTGATGCCACCCCAGACAGAGGTATGGAAAAACTACCATCTTAATTACTTTTAGCTATGTTTCAGTTTGTCTGTGATAGTCTATGTTTCACTGCAAGGACATTTTTTTAATGTCTCTCATATAAGTAAGTCCCATAATCATTTTGGAATTTCCACAAGAGAATCACAAAATGGTTTGTGTTGGAAGGGACTTTAAAGATCATCTAGTCCAAGTTTCCTGCCATGGACAGGGACACCTTCCAGTAGGTCAGATTGCTCAAAGACCCATCTAGCCAGGAGGTCATGGGTTGAGTCGAACCTGCTGTTGTTACTCATACCATGCCACAGTCATGTCAGCTTCAAAAATGAAAAAAGTGCTACCTGGAGCAAAGTATTATGTGGCTTGAAGTTAGGATTGTGACATAGGAGGCTTCCTCTTCCAGTTGCTGCTTCTGGGTTCCAGATTCTTGGGTGTGGGCTTTTTTTCTGCAGGCATGGTGGTGGAAAGAATGGGAGTCAGGTAGCTCCTGGGTTTGGCTTTCCATTTTGTGCTGGGCATTTAATGTATTTCACTCTGCTTCTTCTGCAAATAGTCTAAGCTAAGGTAATTGTGAGTTATATTATTAGATTATTAGAAATGCATTGTATGATAGGTTATTAGATTATTTAGATTATTAGCTAAGGTAATTACATATTTTGCTCATGATATCTCACGTTATATTAAACTCCTATCTCTTTGCCTCAAGCCTGAGTTTTGTGTGTTACTCTTCCCCTCACTTTTGTGTTGGAGGATTAGGCAGGTTAGTCCTTGTGCTAAACCATTCCACTGGCCTTGAACACTTGCAGGAATGGGGCATCCAAATCTTCTCTGGGTAGTCTGTTCCAGTGTCTCATCCTGTTTCCAGTGGAGGCTTTAACTGTTTTAGGAAATGGGTTCCTAATATTGCCAGTTCACATTATCTGACGTTCTGTTCCTCACAATGTCTTTCTGAGTGTTAAGCCCTGGCAACCTTCATTGAATCTTAACTACCACATAAGCAATGCCAGTTACGTAAAGCACATCAAAGATTCACTGAGTCACTGAGAAGTGTATCTCACACGCAGCCAGCTTAGTTTCCCAGTATCAGGTCTTCACCCACAACAACCTTTACCTATCATAAACACAGGGTCACTGTCTATGTGTCAGTTTCTCAAGTCATAATGGTAGCATATTTGTATAGTGTTTTCACTTTTTTTTTTTTTTTTCCTTTTCTTGCAGCTGCTGGTTAGCAGCATTTTGCTCTCATTTTTTTCCATGCAACCTCTTTGCACTGAATCCCAGATGCATGTGAAATGGCCACAAAAGAACTATCTGGGTTAAATGAGTACTAAACAGGTTTAAAATTAGTGCATATTGTTTGGAAGCAGATGCAAGCTTCAAACAAATGCAAAACATCAATGCAAATGCAAAAAGGAGGGCAATTTGAAAATCAGATCCTAAGTACTTGATTCTATAGGTTGTTTTTTCTAGTAGTAATACCCAGAACATTTCTGTTAATGTAATGGAAGCACATTGAATAACTACTCTACTAGCATTTGTGTTTGCAGAGTTCATGAATCAGCAAAATAACTCAGGTTCCCTGCTATTCTCATTTTAATGATCTGTTATCTCTGCAAAGCTACACTTTCAGATGCTAGTAAACACTGCTATTCGTCTTTAGATTACATTCTACAGAAATTATTATTAGCTTACAGAGTTTTTTTTGCTGTTTGTTCTTCTTTATTTTTTTGGACTGTTTTTCTTGAAAGCTAGTATCCAGAATCACGGTCCAGAAGATCTACTGTGCCAAAGTCTAATGAGTTTTATCTGTCCACACCAAATGTAAATTGATGGCAGCATATGAGGGAACTGCTTATGTCAAATTTCTTCAAATACAACATTGACAAAATTCTCCTTTTTTTTTTTTTTTTTTAAATTTTCATTCTTCATCCTAGTGTGCAACTTGAAGCAAAACCAAGCAGTATATCTGTGCCAGCATTTTAGGTAATGTCATGGAAGGGATTTGCTTTAGGCATTAGTAAAGCAGCAGGTTCCTAGCATGGTATTTGATTAACAGAGATAAAATCAAGGTCTAAAGTGAGAGGGAAATCTCCCAAGTTTGATAGCTGTAGCCTCATTCCTTTGCCTACACTCTGATGACTCGGGCAGCTGAAATACTGGTAGTTCTGTGAGCTGACCTGGCAGTACTTGCAAGACACCAAAATGGACTGAGCCCCCCCCCAGCTTAAGTACCAAGGCCGTACCACTGTATTTTGTTTTGTGCTTGCCAACACCTGCATAGTGCTGCAGAGGAGCATAACTGTGCAGCTGATAGGTGCTTCAGAGCAGTGAAAGAGACAAGGGAAGCTGGAGAGTGGAAGCTGGCCATGGCACCAGTTGGTCTAGTTATCTGGGAACAACCCATAGTGCCTGAAGGGCAGGCCTGGGGCTGGTGGGAAGGGTGTTTACAAGCAGGCACGGAATGAGACTATGACCACAGAATAAGATTGATGGGGAAGTTTTACACAAATAGGCACAAAACGAGACAGACAGTGGAGCAATGACTGCATGCTTCAGGGACAGAAAGACTCAGGTCCCCAAATCTGGAAAGATGATGTCCTGCTATTATTTTTTTTTTTTATTCCTTCAGATGCATTTAACTTGACTTTGGCCTTATAAAGCTTTGAATTGGCTCTAAGAATTGCTCATAGAATCATAGAATCTTTTACACTGGAAGAGACTTTTAAGA
This sequence comes from Eubucco bourcierii, assembly GCA_013396675.1. NCBI lineage: Eukaryota > Metazoa > Chordata > Aves > Piciformes > Ramphastidae > Eubucco > Eubucco bourcierii. The sequence goes on from VWZE01005337.1 coordinate 469,655, forward strand.
CTATCAAGTCCAACTGTTAACCCAAAATCAATAGATCACCACTGAACCATGTCCCTCTGCACCGTATCTATACATCTTTTAAATACCTCCAGAGATGGTAACTCTGCCACTTCCATGGGCAATCTGTTCCAGTGCTTTATAAACCTTTCTGTGAAGAAATTTTTCTTGACATCCGATCTAAATTTTTCTGACACAGCTTGAGGCCGTTGCCTCTTGTCCTATCACGTCTTAAAACAATGAACTCTGTAATCACAGTGGTATATAGGAGGCAGAGATCATCCAGACTGCCACCACTAGAAATGCAAGTTTCTTCTGCAAAGAACAGATGAACTGTAATCTCCCCCAAGCAGCCTTTGCTGTCAGTGTGCTTCCACCACAAATGACTTAGTAGATTCTTCTCTGCGCCCTACATGACATCTGCTTTTTCTATAGTAACCAATTAGAAAATGTACTCTAAATAGGTAAATAAACACCTTTCAGGCAACACCAGACTGCCAGCTTGCATTGCTTACTAGAACAACTGAAAAAAAAAGTTATGTCCTGCAGGGGTGTATGATCACCTGTCCTGCAAGATTATTTTCCTTAAGAGTCTCTCTTAAAAATTAATTACGATTGTCATTTGGGTGAAGCATAGTGCTAAGAGGGAAATTAATTTCCCATATTTGTCTATGAGGTACAACAAAAATCTGTCAGTCTGTGCCAATTAAACCAGCAGTTATTTTGATGTAGATAGCCCTGAATATGGACAACAGTTTCAGAAAGAGTTCTGAACAGACACTAGATGTAGTAGCTTTTAGGAAAGGTTTTGATTAGGGTTAGGGTTAATAACAGCATTTGTGGGGGGAGCAGGGAGGGGGCGGGTGTGGAAGAGTGGAAAACCACTGGAACACAATGACCATTATTCCCCAAAGAATCATTGCCAGAAGCCTTTTGTGGCTTACAGTTAACAGTAGATGCCCACTGGGACTCATTTTCATTGCAAGCCTCATTCACTTCTCCATATTACCCATGTCACTACTCTTTTTAGTAACTCTAAATTTACCTCTGTTGCCTGCTTATTTGAGCTCTTTCAAACTGGGTAGAAGCCTCAGAAAAGCTGCAGTTTGTAGCAGAGATAAAGGCAGGTGAAAAGTATTAGAAGGCAACTTGGTCATAGTATGATATCCAAGCAGGGAAGATCACTCCAGATAATGAGACTACAGTATGACAGCATGGTTGTTATTTGCACTGCTCATCCACGTGGAGAGAATGGGACATGAAACTCAATGACAGAACATTTATTATCTCTTAAAAAGTAAATACATCTATTTTCTGTGTTTACTGGCTGGAATTACCTCTTTTAGGACCTGTATATACCAGAAAATATTTGGGAAAAGTGAAGAGACATTACAGAAGAAATACACTGTGAGTGCTACGTGGCTTATTACAATTAACATTCAGTGTTGGACTCAGTGGCATCTTGTTCATGACACCGAGAGTGAACTCGGGATTTTGCATATTTCTGCAGTATGATACAACTGTTTAAGTGAAAAAAACATACATGTAATTTATTCATTTATTCCATTGCCTTTTCCTTCATGCATCATTTAATGTGTGAATATTGTTTCTGGAGGCACCGATTTAAGGGAAAGTATTGAGAGTGCTTTGCTTGTCCATATTGCAAGCAGAAGTTTATAGGTAGTAGGCTGGATTTGAAATACTGATGTTCAAAACTGTTGCACATCGTAGAAACACTGCAGTAATGTACATGCACCAGAGAAGTCTCAAGGGTATCTTCATTCCTGTAACTACATCTGTGCAGCCAAGCCATGAGTAGCAAAGAGCATCTAGGCCCTCACAGGGTTAAATAGAATCATTTTCTGTTGGGCTTTGCAAAGCCAAGTGAACTTAAAAAAAGAAAACAAAAATACAAACACACACACGAAAACAAACAAACAACAAAAGCCCACTAGTCTGGCAATGCCAAAAAACAGATGAGCAGCACCCTTCCCCCTCCTGTTTGGGCACTTCTCTGCACAGAATGTTAGCTTCAACCCTTCCCTGTATCTGGAGAGATGAGTACATATGTTTCACATCTGAGAAAAGTGGCATTTAAAGGGCATGATGTTCTGGGAACCAGGGTAGCCCTTCATCTCTCATTTCCTACTCAGCAGATAAAAACCACCCAGCATATTAATTTGGGCCTTGATCCAGAAAGAGATGTGTAATCCATCTGATTCCTCAGTGTGCTGAAGTTTTATATGTAAAGTGGAAACTTCTCAGCAGAAAAGAAGATAGGATGCAACAACCTTGAACTCAGTGCCTGGATGCTGCCATCACTGGAGGGGTTCAGGCTCTAAGAGAAGTGAATGGAGTCATCTCCTCTATTAGACTCCCAGAATACTTGGGGAGGTGAAGGATAGGAAAAGGTGAAGTTGTTTCAGATACTTGATTTCAGGAGAAGATTCACAGCAAAGCCTCAGGAAACCCTTCTTTGCAGTTCAGCATTGAGCTTTCTCGTGAACTGCAGGCTTTTTAGGTAGCCATTTCTCCCCAGATTTTCTTCATTTTCTAGCTTACAAATGGTTTCTTGGCCAAAATATCTGCTTTTACAGTATGGTATGGGCACATCAGCCTCTAACAAAAAAAAATTTTATATATATATATATATGTGTGTGTGTGTGTGTCTGTGTGTGTGTGTCTGTGTGTGTCTGTGTATGTGTGTAGATAGATAGATAGAATCATAGAATGGTAAGGTTGGAAGGGACCTCAAGGATCATCTAGTTCCAACCCCCTGACATAGGCAGGGACACCTCCCACTAGTACAGGTCACTCAAGGCCTCATCCAATCTGGCCTTGAACACATCCAGGGAGGGAGCATCCACAACCTCCCTGGGCAACCTGTTCCAGTGCCTCACCACCCTCACTGCAAAGAACTTCCTCCTAACATCCAGTCTAAATCTCCCCTCTGCCAGTTCAAACCCATTGCCCCTTGTCCTGTCATTGCAGGACCTTGTAAATAATCCTTCCCCAGCCTTCCTGTAGGCCCCCTTCAGATATAGGAAGGCTACTATCAGGTCCCCTCGAAGCCTTCTCTTCTCCAGGCTGAAGAGCCCCAACTCTCTCATAGACAGACAGAGATATATGTGTGTGTATATATATATATATATATATATATCAAAAAGGGCATCATATGAAAGCGAACATGCTGAAGGAACAAAACGTATTCACTGGCAAATGCAGAGTCTTGAATGATTCTCCATTCTTCTGCTGAAGACAATTTTACCTGACCATAAATGAGCAGATGAGGCCCTGCTGTGTGTTTGTGTCAGAGCCTTGCACTCTTGCCCCATTGATGCAGTAGCTTGGCTGACGAGCACCTCCTCACCTCATGGATAGACACCAACAATCCCTTGCATTTCACAGAGCTTAACAAATACCTGTAGGGGAGAACTCAAACACTCTGTGAAGAGAAATAATTTCCTTAAGCAGTGCTCCTCTTCATTTATGACAGTGAAAAGACACACCAAAAGAATAATCCTGAGAATGTTAAACACATGCAGATAAATTGAGAAGTCTAGTCTATGTATATCTCTGAACACTGGCAGACAGTGCAAGAGTATTCAATTTTTAAAGTTCTGATATCACAGAAGAATTTTTTAAAATTAAAAGAAACAGGGTTTGTCATGAAAGGCATTGTCATGTGTGATGGTTTGGGAGTTCCCCACCCCCCTCCCACTTTGTAAAATCACCCAGACTAGAACTCAGCCAGCTGGAAGTTAGGAGATGAAGCTCTGTTTACAGCTTAGCACAATATGCAAGCAGAGATATACACAATATACAGGAATATTTGCAGAAATATACAAGTTAAAGGTAATACAGCAACACAACTCCCCTCCCAGAAATCAGAGTCCCCAGGAGGGGCTCCCAACCACCCTTCCACCTTCTCCCCACCCCTCTACCTTACCCCAAGGTTTGCCTTACATGCAAGGTGAGTTTGGAGGATCGGCCAGGGAGGTTAGAAGGAAAGTGGTTAGTGAGGTTACTCAGCAGAGAGGAGAAGGCAAGAAGCTAGACAGCCCGAGAGTGTCTGAGCCCCAGTATCTTACCTATGTTTTGTATTCTTAGTCTTAAACATCTCAGCCAGCCTATGAGTGAAGTAGACATCACCATTGTTTTCCTTTCACAGTCTATAATATAATTTTGTCTATTAAAATACTCCAGTTAGCCTCAAACCAGCCCATCATGACACCATGTTATCCAAATGTCTTCGCTTTAAACACCTTAAAAGAAATTACACTATTCTGCCTAAAGTTTGTAGCCATGCAGTTGAGCCAGTCTTGAAATCGAGATGTGTTTCGGATCACGCAAACAACGTTAATCACTACAAGATCTCTGAATCACTAGATATGCTATATTTGACTTTGTTATTCATAGCAAACAGAAGAGCATTAGAATGCTTTCAAAAACCTAAACAGCACATTTTCTCTACTTCAGTCACTACTCATAGGCTCTTCACTTAAATATAGGAAACTAATGAAAACTGCAAAGCAGTTATTTAAATAACCATGCACTAGTGTTTGTACATACCATTCCTGCTGCTAAAGTTTCAGACAGGACTGGACTGTTTTGGGTGGATCATTAACTCACATTGACCTAAAGCTAAACTCACCCAGACTTTACTTAGGTTGAAAAATAAAGCTGCATTTATTCACCTTTAATTCTGACCTAATATTCTGCTGTATGGTAAGAGTGAGCAAATACAGAATCAGTATGGCAACCCCTAAAGTGTGATAACATCGAGTAACAGAAAGCACTGGCAGCTAAATCAAAAAAGGAATCCACATTTAGATGGCAGGCTTCATGACTGTCTTTGAATCAGGAACATGTCCTTTGGAGAATGGAATTGAAACCCAGATGAAACCAACAGCAGAGTTTGTAAGAGTTAGAAGACAGGAGACCAATTGGGAAAGCTGAAACGGAATCTGAGGACCAGCTATGGAAAGACACACAGGCACAAAATAACATATCATGTAAATACCTGGGGAGCAGGATAATTTTGAGAGGATCAGTGGTCCTACTAGGCTCTCAAGGAATGGAAGGATCAATAAATGGGGATTTTAACTATATTTTTGCTTCAAGCTTGTCAGAGAAAACATCTTCTCATGATATAAAGAAGAGATACTGTCAGAAAACTAAGCTTTTGAGATTTTTCTTTACGAGCTTTTAGAACAGAATACTTCAATTAGTCTTGAGCCACCAAAGAACTAAGGTTTTGTTCATGAAGGTATCAGTGGGGTTTAATTGCTGCCTTATTGTCACTCCCAGGAAAAAATAGCCCAAACTTTAGAAGCTTGTGTAAGGGCCTGTGCCCAGGACTCTGGGCAATGTGTAAGAAAATTCCCTGGTCATGAGTATGCTGAGGTCATCAGTGCTTTACTATGCTTTTTATGAGAAAGTTGTTTCCTAATCACCATTCACAGACTTCTTACTGGTTCTAAAAGTAACACCTTGCATGAACGACTCCAGAGGAGACTTTCAGACACTATGGGTCACCAGAACTGTGGTTAGACTATCAAGGAAATGTCTCTGTTCTGATGTATCAAGGGGAAGCTCTATTTTTACACCGCCTGATTGACTGACACTAGGATGAGCTTTCAGCCCATGAGAGAGACATGTCATGAGATTTTTTTAGACAAAAGCAGCTCAGAAAGTTATGTAGACTGAGGGACGCCTACTCAGTATCAGATTCATCTGCTGAACCACCTTATGGCTGATCAGAGATTTTAGCAATTCAGAATCTGGCATATCCATTTCAGATCAGACCATACAACCCTCTACTGCTCCCCATATTTCCAGTTTAATTCACCACAATATGAATTCAAACAGGAAAAAGATAGGCTACTGTTTTGTATTGAATATGCAAACCCTGTTTAATCTTTGTCTTTGTCAGTTTGGTGTGGGGAAGAGCTGAGCATAAACTCTGTGACGCTCTTCCCCTTTGGTAGTAGGAGAGGAGAGTGCCAAGTTCCTTCTGGAGGCAATCTGAGCCCACTGCAGAGTCAGCTCCTACCACAGCATACCAAATGATGGATAAAATAATTTCTATTTTGTTAGCCTATCTCCCTGGTGGAATCTCCTTATTCTCAGTTTGTAAGGAGGTGATGGTTACAGGTTTATTACTTCTCTGTTAAACAGAGGTGGGAACTACTCAGTGCTGGGTACTGCTTTAGCAGTGTCATGTCATTTACACCATCAACATGTCTGCTTGCTCTCATGAGGCTGGTCATTGGGAGATACTTTCAAATGTAACTCTGGCAGCAAAGCCTCTACTTCAAGTATTCCACCTCTCCCTCTTCTGAACTAAAGAAGGAGCCTGTGTTTGCTTCATCAGAGTACACAACAAAACAGTTGTCTGCCCAGAGTGTGAACCATTCCCTTTAACTGGCAATGTATGCAAATCTGATGTTGAGGGTTTTTTTCCAGCAGAAATTCTGTTTTGCCATTTTAGGATGCTGGATTTTAAGAGTTGCATTTTAGTGAAATGTTCTGAAATTTCCAGGACTGGAAAAAAAAAAAAGAAGTTAATTGCAGAGCAAGACTGTGAAGCAAATTGATGCAGATCTATATCTGACTGTGTTGCAGAAATAAACATTAGTGAAGGTCTGTATTATGTAAAAAAAAAAGAAAATCACTCTCCAGTCTGAACAACTCAGCCATCCTAAAAGAGTGTTCAGCAGTGAAAGAGAACAGCAGTTGGGTTTGTTTCATTTACCTTCCCTCTGCCTGTATTTGCACTTATGTACAGGAAGAAGTTTCTAAGGTCTTCTTCATTGGTGCTGCTTCTGTTTACTCTCTGCTGAGAGCTGAGAGCTTTTGAAGTTATGCATGTAATTAGAGCAGAGCAGGTTTAACCAACGCCGCCTGGCTAAAACCTCCTTTTAGGTAGTTGTAGACAGCAATGAGGTCTCCCCTGAGCCTCCTCTTCTCCAGGCTGAACAACCCCAGCTCCCTCAGCCGCACCTTGTAGGGCTGTGCTCCAGCCCCCTCACCAGCCTTGTTGCCCTTCTCTGGACACGTTCAAGCACCTCAACATCTTTCTTAAATTGAGGGGTCCAGAACTGGACACAGTACTCAAGGTGTGGCCTAACCAGTTCTGAGAACAGGGGCAGAAGGACTCCTCTGGTCCTGATGGCAACACTATTCCTGATGCAGGCCAGGGTGCCATTTGCCTTCTTGGCCACCTGGGCACACTTCTGGCTCATGTTCAGTCAGCTGTCAACCAGTACCCCCAGGTCCCTCCCTGCCTGGCTGCTCTCCAGCACTCTGTCCCCAGCCTGTAATGCTGCATGGGGTTGTTGCAGCCAAAGTGCAGAACCTGACACTTGTTAAAACTCACAGCACAGGTCCCTCTGCAGGACCAGCCAGCCAGTTCTTAACCCAGCACAGAGTGCCCCTGTCCAAGCCAAGAGCTGACAACTTGGCCGGGAGTTTGCTATGGCAGACAGTGTCAAAGTCCTTGTGGAAGTCCAGATAGACTGCATCCACAGCTTTCCCCACATTCACCAGGTGGGTCACCTGCTGATAAAAAGAGATCAGGCTGGTCAAGCAGGACTTGACCCTTGATGGCTGGGTCTGGCCATCCTGTAAGTGGTGTGTGATTGCACTCAGGATGATGTGTTCCATTGTCTTGCATGGCACTGAGGTCAGGCTGACAGGTCTGTAGTACCCCAGGTCCTCTTTCCCCACGGATGGGTACCACACTGGCCACCTTCCAGTCTTCAAGGACACAGTGAACTAAATAAACTAACACAATCACTGGAATGATTTGTAATGTCTCAAGTTCTCAAAATTATTTCCAGAAGCATGCTATTCTCAGGCTTCTCTACCTGGGTCTAACTGTCCTATTAAGAGATGTATTAGTTCTAAGTTTATTCTTGGGCCTCCCTTCTATGTTTTTGCATGTAGTGCTGCCTTCTGTTAGAATCATTATAAATCTGGCCTCATACTACCAGAGTTCCCACATGATCCACACAGTTTGGATGAAAGAGTAGTAAATTTTTGATGATTTGTGCTTTTGTTTATAATTGCCAATATTATTCTTCCATATGTGAGTGGTTCTTGGTTATTACTCAAAAAAAAAGACTGCAAGTAGAAAGCTAGTATGGGGTTCAAGAATGTGAGGCATCGAATACAGTATGATCTTACGCAGGAGTGAGAGTGCCTGCCAATGGATTGGAAGGAACACAAAACTGCTCCTTTCTTGCCTTTCTTGGCCTTTGTTGAATTTCATGAGGTTGGCCTGGGCCCACCTCTCCAGCCTGTCCAGGTCCCTCTGGATACCATCCCTGCCCTCTAGCAAGTCGACTGTGCCACACAGCTTGGTGTCATCTGCAAGCTTGCTNAGGTCCAGGTAGATGACATCAGTTGCCCTTCCCTTGTTCTCTTTTATTCAGGTCATTTATTTTATATTTCCTCAATTTGTTTGCAAGTAAACTAACCAAACCTACTTTTTTTTTTTTTTTAATGTCTTTCATTTGCAAGTCTAATTGTCTCACAGAATTATCTGTGTGGATTCAGTCATATGAGAGAGTCACATTGTCACTTATCTCTTTCATCTGGTCTAGAATTAAAGCAGAAGAGAAGAACAGTCTTGCATACCTACATGTACCATTTCACTGGCAGTATATTGGAGGACATTCCAGTAGCATTTATTGAACTATGATATACTGCTTCTCAGCATATGTTCAGAATCCTATAATCTCTCTATCACTTGTTTCTTAAGAGGCCAAATACATCAACTATGGATTATACTTAATCCATGAAAGCCTTTGTCCTTTAAACTCCACAAAGATAGGTCTCCTATTAATGACATCAATTAGTAAAATTCAACATGCCACCAAATTAGAGAAAACAAAGCCAAACAAGGCCCTTTTTGGCTTTAGGTGCTTTTTTTTAATGAAACCTGTTGGTCCTTGCCTTTCACAACCATCCCCCTTTACTTGCTACTTGTTTCACTGCCATTATCTCTAAATTAATGATATGCTTGGCAGTCAGAAAACTGATCCAATTGGCTGCAATGTCGCAGTTTGAAAATGCTCATCAGTCCTGCAGCCTACTCATTTTTTCTGTCTGACATTAACACAGCCATTGAACAGCGTGCATGCTCCTCCACACACCCGGCACACAAATAACATTTAAATTAATTTGGTGAATGTACAGTCATGCTCATTGAGTATGGCAAGCTCCATTGCAGCAGAGTGGGGAGGAAATCACTGCTGGATGTATAGTGACTCTGCAGCTGACTCCAGGAGCCCAGCTCAAAGTTGCACAAGTGCTCCTAGAATAAGATGGGATGCATTTTTAGAGGGGGAACTTTCCTAAGCAGGCAAGCTAGCATAATTGCACTTCCAACCACTTGGTCGTAGCAGGAAGGCAGAGAAAGCAAAGCTATTCATATATAAGGGTCTCTGGCACTGACTCAACAAAAGGATTTGAATGCCTTGCACTGCTAGAATGGACAGCCCTCTCTTCCACCCCCCAGATTATTAATGACAATACCAGACAGTACAATAACAAGGAGAGATTTCTGTGAAAGTTCATACAATTTAGCTTTCCGTTTTGACGGAGAAACATCACTAACTACTCTGAGTACGCTTTTCAAACTCGATTTATATGGGTCCATTAATCTTTTTTGTCTATATATTTTTTTTCCTTTGCTTGCTGGTGTAAATGTCATGTGTGACAGTGTCAGAAGTTTTACAAAGATCAAGAAAAACAGCATATATTGTTCCTCCTTAGTGAGCAAGGTCTGTCACTCACTTTGAAAAATAAGTTATATTTGTTTTGTGTTGTCTATTCTTGGCAATTCAGTGGTGACTGCTTCTCATCTTACTTTTCAGGTGCTTAGAAATATTGTATTTGATTAATCATTTCTTCTTAGAAATTGAAGTTAGTCAGGTGATCAATAATTTCTCAGCACCATTTCTTTTAAAGGTAGAAATCATAGTTATCCAGAGAAAATATTCTGACTGTTCTTTCGCCCTTTCTAAGTTCTCAAATCTAACTGTGAACAGGCATAAGATTTCATTAGTTAGTTCTTTAAGTACCCTCAGAGGCAATTCATCAGGCTTAGCTGATTGAAATGCCCCATTTATGTTCCTTCTCTTTAAGAGGCTGAGATCTTGCTTACCATTTTGCATCTGGAATTAGTTGTACTACTTGCCCCCTAGTACCTGACCTCTGCAATGAAGAGTAATGTGGAAAAACTTATTTCAGTGTATTTTCCTAGAAGGAATCTCTAAAACTTGAGGTCCAATGTCGTAGGCGTTGCAGCTAAAAACATTTTCCTCTAGGTCAAGTGGAAAAATCTTGGAAAATGAACAAATGGACAATTTCCCCTTTTAATTCTTTATCCTTCACTCAGCAGTGATTCTTTTCTTGAACTTTCAGTGTGGCTACAGATTCGCAGCAGTATTTTCAAGAATATTGAATTCTAATTGTAGGCAAAAGAATTTCTTTTCTCCCAACCAAGAACAAGTTAACAATTAAAACACTCACAGTACAACTTTTATCTATATATCAATAGGATGATGTTCAATCAATTGATTTGAACACAGAACAGTGCTATCCTCTGAATGAGTGCGTCCAAAGCTATTCAATAGCATTACAAGGATGTAGCAGATTAAAGACAAGCATCTTTCTCTGAAGCATCTACTATTAGCTCTTTTTAGATGTATAATTGATTGGGTCCCTCCAATATACCATTTCCTTCTGCATTGTTAGCAACATCATTTCATCAAATATTCTTTGCGTCAGGTCTGCAGCTACACTAACCATCTCAAGGTAAGAGTGAAAAGTTCTCTGACAACTGCTTCACAAGGCAAGGAAAAGGCTGAGAATAGCAAATGGGACCACCCATGCTTCACACTCAAGTTTGAGAGCTCCACAACAAAAAAGCTTACTTTCTTAATTCAAACCTTTCATTGCCACTTAGATTTGCTATGGAAATCAGGGCTTATAGCGGACAAGCAGAAACTAATATGAGAATGAAATGCTTTGGTTCTAAGACAGTCTTCACTATTTTACATGCCTGATGATTTAGAATGTATGTCAAAATTAAAATTATGCACGTGAGCCAAAGGTAGTCTGAGCTAAATCTCTGGAAGGCTTTTTAATTGCAGAAAGAAGTTACCAGCCTCTGTGGTTCATATAAAATATATATGTTTTACAGGCCTCTGGCAGAAATGTTTCAGCCTTTTAAAAATAAATAATTATTGTGTTTGCTTCAGGCTTCATCAATATCTATATTTAACTTTTCTATAATTAATCATGCTTTTCAAAACAGGCATATATTCACAAAGTCAGGGAACCCCCTTGCAGCAGGTTTTCCTGGGTAAGCAAATGTTGAGAACAGAAGCACAGAAAACCTGGCGGCTGTTGAAAAATGTTACATTAAAAGCACGACAGCAAAATATACCAATGTACACTGGTAGGAGGAAGCAGAACAAGATAAAAAATATAGCATGCTTTGAAAATCAAAAGTTAAGCAGGCAAAGCAAGACATGACTAAGGGCATTGCAGAGCAGCTTCTATATTTCACTGTGGCAATGATTTATACTAATCAACCCAGTATACCATAGTGACAGACTAGGAACACCTTAGCCATGGAGGCAGCAACCTCTAGCAGTGGGATGCTAATGAAAAGTAAGGGGCTCTTTCAACCACTCCAGTAAGACAGAATACTTCCATCTGTACCCATAAGATGTTTACAAGACAATGTAAGCATGGAGGATAAAATTAGAAGTGTTAGAGTGCAAAACTAATTAATGTCAATAAAGAAATGCATTTGAAATCAGGGGAAGGTAAAAGAAAATAGTTCATCATTTAATGGGGGAGGGCAGCAAATAAAAAGCATAAAGAAAAAGGAATTTTCCAATGCTTATTTTCCTTCAGTCTTCACAAAAACAAACAAAAAAAAAATTACTTCAAAGTAAATGTTACTGCAATTCATTAAAAAGATAGCAGCATAGAAGCCACAACAGAGAAGGGGTAGGTGCAGTAACATTTGGCCAATTTAAATGCATTTAAGTGCATTAAATGCTTTAGTGCTTCCTGCCAAAATTCACTACTGAGCATTCAAAGTATCACCCAAAGCAATCCCTGAGGCATTACAACTACTACCTTCAACAGCTTGAGGAGGGAGAGAAAGGATTCAAAATACTACAGAGATGTCAGCACAGTACATATCATTACATAGGGGAATAGGACTATAGCCTAATTCAGTATCAGAAGCAATATTAGGCAAAGAATTAAATAATGAATCCATAGGCATCCTGAAGATATTAAGGTGATTAAAACTGCCAACATAGATTTGTCAGGAGTGAATCATGTCAAATCAATCCACTCTCTCATTGCAGAAGGACAACTGCTCTGGCAATTGGAAAAGACATGGTAATACCTGTGATATACCTCTACTTTGATAAGTTTTTTGGGTTTGGTTTGCATATCTTGGTGTGTACAAATTACAGAAATATGGCCAAGATAAAATCACCATAAAATAAATGAAAAACTGTCTAAAAAAGCAAACCCACAAATACCCCAATGCATTAATGACATGGGATCAAAGCAGGATTCTTGATTGCATCATCCTAGATCCAGTTTGATTCGGTGTGCTGGTGAATGACTTTGTTGACAGAATGGAGAAGGCACTTAAGGTATTTGTGGTGGCACAACAGTAAGCACACAAGGGAAGACAATATCAGAAATCTGACTGATCTTGATATATCAGACATTAAACTTAAAATTCAATAAAGACAAATGCAGAATACTACACTGAAAAGAGACATCAAATACAATTACAACAATAGAAACCTGAAGGGGTAATGATACAGCAGAAGGGGACCTGCTGCTAGAGTAGTTCACTAAGTAAATATGTGTAGAAGTTGCAACACTCTTGAAGAATAAATTTAAGGCAAATCTAATTCTGGATGAAACTCAGAGGAGCATCACAGGTAAGAAACACAATACAGTGATTCTGCTCCATGTCCAGTCAGTCAGTCATCCACTGCACCATGGCATCCTATTTGTTCAACATGCTTTACACAAAACACGATTTAAGGGTCACCAGCAGGCAAAGCAATGAGAATGACAGAGCATTTAGAAGTGGGATAAAAGTCTGATGGAAAAAAAATCAAGCTGAGGAGGACACACAGTAACCCTTCAACATGTAAAAGCAGAGGGAGTTCTATGATGGGTGAACAGAGGCAGCTGTGACAGATTCCTGGAGGCAGCTAAAAGGCTGTGAGCTACTCAGGGTGCTATGCCAGAGCCCTAGAAAAACAGGCTCTTTGCTACTGCTGCTGCTGCTGCCACTGCCAAGAAAAGGGCTTGGATGGGTAGCACTGGGGCTATTCAAGGAAGGGAGAGATCTCAGAAGCAAGAGACACTGGGATAGGAATAACAGTGTCCATTTTCTACATCTTGAACTTGCAAGCACACTCTGAATTCAGCCTTTCTCCTTGAAAGCTGACTGCCAACTTTCAGTCTTGCCTACACAATCAGAGGCTGCCTACACAATCGGAGGCTTTGACACGTGCATGGTATAGACAGCATAGGAATCTGGATGGCTACACAGGGAAGGACAACAAAAGTTTAACAGCTTTAGAGCAGATCAGACTTTGCATAGATATTAGGAGGAAAGTCTTAAAGAGAAACACTGGAAATCACCACCCACAATGTTATGGAACCTCTCATTGAAGGGAAGAACAGCCTTAGGGAAAATAAATATTAACATTTATAAGCAGGTGTATTTGTTGACTTTCTGGGAAGGAAGACAAAATAGCTCCCCCTGAGAACTTTTCCCATCTTCAGATTTCTGATTAATAATCTTCCACTATGTTCCCACATTATACTGAGAAAAATTGTGGAAGCAGCACATTGCAGCGTGTGCTGACAGCAACTTCCAGAGTCCCTCTTCACAGCCCTGGGACAAATGACTGGTAGGATAAGAGCTTCAGTATAATTTTTATCTAGGATTATATGGTGTGTGACATCAGCCCACAAAAATTGTTTCTGGCTTCTCTCTCTGGCATCAGTGAGCAAGTGCTAAGTCACACATCTGTTTGGGAATGCAATCACATTATTATCTCCTGACAGAGAACATAATCAACTAATTTCGGCCCTGGTATAAATGGATAACCATTTATTATAAATGGATAACCATTCTCAGTAACCCTCTGAAGAATCCTTCTTGTTTCCATTACTGCTGTATAGGTAAATTAAATTCCTTAATTCATGTGCTCAAAATTAGTTAAAATAATTTAAAGTAGATGGAGTTAACTGCTTGGAAGTTATTTCTCAATAACTAAGCTATTAGTAATCATTCCTAGGGCTCTTTAGAATCAATGCTGAATTGTTTCTCAGTGAATGTGCACGTGTCCTTGCTATTACTTCAGTGGAGTAATGCCAAGTTAAACCAACTGAGGATTTGGCCCAAAATATCTCAAGGGTGCTTCCTTTTAATTTAGTAATAATTACACCCTAGGATAATATACTAGAAGGTCTTTGGCCTTTGAGTTAATGAAATAATACCAACATGGCCCTTAGAATCAATTTATTCAGCAAAGAGGAAAATTATTACTTCACAAACAGGAAGTAACCTCAATTTATTATAACAAAATTCATTGTGTATATAAAAAGGGAGAAAAAAGACAGAGGAGATTAACAAGTAGAAAGAGAATTTTTAATATTATTTTCTGTTGTTCTTATCTCCCCAGGATCTGATAACCCAAACCAAAAGTTTAAGCCTTGGGTGCGCATGTGCACACATGCACACAAATACAAAGAGATTAAATGAATCCCAATTGGCACCATTTACTAAAGGTCTTACAGAATTATTACAAATGCTACAAAGGAATGAGAAGCAATGTATGTTCTGTGGTCCACAGCAAGGACTACATCTCAGTCTAGGTTAACAACAACCTGGGACTGTATGTCCTCCCAGCGAACTAGTAAGGAGACTGAATATGTGGTCTCAGAATAAAAACCTGAAAAAAGAAGTGATGGCAGCTTATCCCTTCTAAACTTCTCAACTAAAATTTGTTGCATCTCCCCTCTCCCATGCCCCATTTTTGTGAAGGAAAATGGCATGGAAGAGCAAGCAGAAAAGAGTTAAATGGTTCTGATTGGTCACTTTGTTACGCCAAGCTAATTCTATTGCGCTGGGACTGTTTAGCCTGGAGAAGAGGAGGCTCAGGGGAGACCTTATTGCTGTCTACAGTTACCTGAAGGGTGGTTGTACAAAGGAGGAGGTTACTTTCTTCTCTCAGGAAACCAGCACCAGAACAAGAGGACACAGTCTCAAGCTACACCAGGGGAAGTTTAGGCTCAAGGTGAGGAGAAAGTTCTTCACTGAGAGAGTCATTGGCTACTGGAATGGGCTGCCCAGGGAGGTGGTGGAGTCACCATCCCTGGAGGTGTTCAAGGCGGGTTTGGACATGGCACTTGGTGCCATGGTCTAGTCTTGAGGTCTGTGGTGATGGGTTGGACTTGATGATCTTTGAGGTCTCTTCCAACCTTGGTGATACTGTGATACCGTGATACATTAACATCACAATTATGCCCAGACAGTCCTACTATATTATGCAATAATTTTGCTCTATAAGCTTGATTCATCTGTGTTTTCACCTTGGGCTTCTATGGAAAAGGAGATAAAACTTGTTAATAGAAAATCATAGACACACCAAGTACAGGGCTTGTCAAAATTCCCCTCCTTTCATTTATAAATTAAACTTGAATACTTTCTACTAGTTTAAAATCGATTGGGTTTTGTGTGCCGCTCTACTTCAGAGGCAGTTTACACAATGTTGTAGAAATTATAAAACAAGGTTGGGGTGGATTGGAAGTGAATTGACAGTTCAAGTGTGAATATGAAGCCATACACACTCAGTCTGGAAGAATCTAGAAATGTCATGTCGTTGTTCCAGAACTAATCCTCAGTCAGTTGCTTGGGAAAATACAATTTTAATTTTTTTTTAAATTAAGTTTAAAAAAAAACCCCTGCTAAGTATTTTAGCTTTTTCAAAAGGCCCTATAGAATTTTAGAATACAGGACATTTATAATTTTCCTATTACAAACAAGTGGAACTCCATCCTGAGTTAGTCTCATTGGACAACAGTGAACTGGAAATTATAGTTGATTCTAATCTATTTCTAATAGTCTTATATTGGTCTCAAGGTAAAATTAAATTCCAACATATTAAAGGCTAGTCCAAATGCTAAATTTGTATTTATGTATTAACTATTTGGAGGCATTAGTAAATTAACTTTACAATTGTTATAGTCTATTTCAAAATAACAGACTGTGATTAATAGACCACAATAAAAATTTTGATGAGCTGTAATCTGATATATTCCTTGGTCAAAAAAAGGAAGAATTTATTGCACATTCAAATTTTGTTTGAACATTTAATTTTAGAATTCAATCTTGTCTGAAATTGTAGCCTTTATCCATTCAGCAACATAAGGTAGTTTCCCACTAACCAAACACTTGTAAACCTTACCACCATTTCCTTTCTTTCTGCCATTATTTCATTCAATTTCATGTGGTTTTAATGAGTGATTGTTTTCAACAGTTTTTGAGAGCTCCAGTCAGCAATATTTCATCCTGGAATAAAAGCTAATGATCCATAAATTCTTAATGTCATATTTTTATAGTCAGTAAATTAGTCTTAAATGGGTTCAGTAAGTTCTGTGATGTATGTCATTAGTTGTTAATGGTGTTTTAACTAGATAATTGTTGTAAAAGGTTGTTTATCATCACCACTGGTGGGCTACTGTTCTTTGCAATCTGTTCCGCCTGGTACCACTGAACTTGCTCTATCTACCATTGTGTGAAGCAAAGAGATCAGGAGACTGTGAAGCATAGATTAAATATCAAATTCAACATTGTCCAAAGGATAATGAACCTAGAGACCATCAGACTTCATAAGGTCAGATTACTTTTTGTTTTTAAACAGAAACATTTGTATCGTATCCTAGTGCTCTTTGTACGTAACATCAATGAGTTAGAAACCAGTTCTGCCTAAGAAGTAAAAATGCCTTTCTAGGGAGCCTGTTCCAGTGCTCTGTGACCCTTACAGTATCAGCCAAGCCTCTCAGTTTGGTGTCATCAGCAAACTTGCTCAGCAGACTCTGTCTCCTTATCAGTGTCTGATGAAGATGTTGAACAGCACTGGACTCAGCACTGATCCCTGGTGAACTCCCCTAGTTACAACTCTCCAGCTGGACCTGGCACCAATGATTCACCACTCTTTGAATTCTATCTTGCAACCAGTTCCTAATCCACCTCACTGTCTGCTCTTCCATCCCACACTTCCTGAGCTTGCTCACTAGGATGTCATGGGTGACGGTGTCAAAGGCCTTGCTAAGGCCAAGGTAGACTACCTCCACTGGTCTCCCTGAATCTACCTATTCAGTTATGTCCTCATAGAATGCTATCAGGTTAGTCAAGCATCATTTCCCCTTGGTAAAGCCATGCCCACTACTCCTGATAACCTTCTTCTCTTCCACGTGCCTTGAGATGCCCTCCGGAAGGAGCTGCTCCATCATTTTTCCAGGGATGGAAGTGAGGCTGAATGTTGATAGTTCCCTGGAATCTCTTTCTTGACCTTTTTGAAGACTGGAGTGACATTGGCTCTCCTCCAGTCCTCAGGTACCTCTCCTGTCTGCCATGATTTGGCAAAAACGATGGAGAGTGGCAGAATAATAACATCAGGCAGTTCTCTCAGCACCCTTGCGTGCACCTCATCAGATGGACTTGTGGGTGTTCAATTTGTGTAACTGATCCCTAACCCAGTCTGCACTGACCAGTGGGGAGCATTCCCTCCTCCAGGCTTCCTCTCCTTCATCCGGGGTCTGGAGTACAGCCTTAGGTGTAAAGACTGAAACAAAGAAGGCATTCAGCAACTCTGCCTTCTCTGCATCCTCAGTTTTCAGGTTGCCTCCTTGTTCAACTCTGGCCCCACACCCTCCCTATTCTTCCTGTTCCTCCTGCTATATTTGAAGAAACCTTTCTTGTTCTTTTTTACCTCCTTTGCCACTTTCAGTTCCAAGAGAGCTTTGGCCTTCCTTGTTGCCATCCTACATGCCCTGACAACTTCTCTATAGTTCTCCCACGTGACAAATCCCTTCTTCCATGAATTTTAAGTTTCTTTCTTCCCTGAGATTTCCTTCAGGAACTCCTTGCTCGGCCATGCAGGTCTCTGTGCTGGTTTGAGGCTAATTGGAATATTTTAATAGAGAAAATTCTAGGCTGTGAAAATAAAACAATGGTGGTGTCTGCTTCACTCATAGGCTTGCTGAGATGTATAAGACTAAGAACATAAGCATAGATAAGACACTCAGGCTGGGAGAGAGTCTCGGTCTCTCTAGTTTCTTGCCTTCTCCTCTCTGCCGAGTAACCTCACTAACCACTTTCCTTCTAACCCCTCTGCCTGATCCTCCAAACTCACCTTGCATGTAAGGCAAACTGTGGGGTAAGTTATAGGGGTGGGGAGAGGGTGGAAGAGTGGTTGAGACCTCCTGGGGACTCTGATTTCTGGGAGGGGAGTTGTGTTTCTGTATTCCCTTTAACTTGTATATTTCTGTAAATATTCCTGTATATTGTGTATATGTCTGCTTGTATATTGTGCTAAGCTGTAAATAGAGCTTCAGTCTTTAACTTCCAGCTGGCTGAGTCTAGTCTGGGCAATTTTACNGAAGAGCACAAAGTTAGCTCTGCTGAAGTCCAGAGTTGTTATTCTACTCATTGGTCTGCTTCTACCCTGTCTAATACTAAACTCCACCATGTCATGATCACTGTCCCTAAGGCTGTTCCCAGCCTTAATGTCCTCAACCAGTCCCTCTTTATTAGTTAATACAAGGTTTAGCAGTGCATCTCTCCCTCTTTTTTCCTCCACTACCTGCATCAAGAGGTTATTATTGATACACTGCAAGAGCCTTTTGGACTGACTGCCTGTCTATGTGAGCTGCCCAGCAAATATCAGGGTGACTGAAGTCATCCATGAGTACCAAGGAGTTTCTTTGAGAGGCTACCTCCAGTTGACTGTAGAAGATCTCGTCAACATCTTCCTCTTGGTTTGGTGCTCTGTAGTGGACACCTACAACAATTTCACCTCCTTTCCCACATCCCTTGATTCTTACTCACAAACGTTCAACCTGTTCTGTCTCCCCCCTTGGATAGAACTCAGCACATTTCAGTGGTTCTCACACATAGAGAGCAACTCCCCCACCTTGTCTTGCTGGTCTATCCTTCCTGAACAGTGCCTAGCCATCCATGACAACATTACAGTAATAGGAGCTGTCTCACCATATTTCAGTGATGGCAACTACATCATAGTTATTCAGCCTAACACAGATCTCCAGCTCCTTCTGCTTATTCCCCATGCTCTGTGCATTGGTATGTAAGCATTTCAGGGAGGGAGTTAATCTATTTGCTTTCACTCTTGCAGTCTGACCATTCCCAGCCACTTCCATGGCCACCAACCTAGCAGTGAGCTCTGTGTGTGCTGATTCCCTATTGCTTGATCCCTGTGGTACACCTCTGTAAGACTTTAAGAGTTCTTGTGTATCCCCAGCATGCTGCAGGGTAACAGGCTGTAGGCTCTTAGTAGCATCCCAGCCTAGTGTACCGTCCCTCAGCTTGTACTCATTGCTAGCCCTTGCATCTTCTCCAATACACAACTCATTGTTAGCTGCCTCTTCTGAGATAGCAGTAGAGCTGAAGCATTGCCCCCAGTTGTCTCAGGCTTGCTTACAGTAAGCCTGACTTTCTCCCTCCCCCTCTTCCAACCCAGTTTAAAGTGGATGGGGCCAATCTCTTTTTGGTGCCGTGCAGCAAGAAAACAAGGAGCAACAGCTACAAACTGGAACATGGAAGGTTTCACTTCAACATGAGGAGAAATTTCCTTACAGTGTGGGTGATGGAGCACTGGAACAGGTTGCCCAGAGAGGTTGTGGAGTTGTCTCCTGTAGAGACCTTCCAAACCCACCTGGATGCATTTCTGTGTGGACTACTCTAGGTGATCCTGCCTTGGTGGGGGGGTGGACTCAATGATCTCTGGAGGTCCCTTTTGACCTCTAATGTAATGTGATTCTGTGATTCTGTGATCTTCAGTAATCTCAGATCTAACTGCAAATTCAAAGTCTTCTTTCACTAAACATAGGGGGTGCTAAGCATGCAGAGGCAAGGCCTTTGATTGGTATTCCGTGTCTCTGGGTTGTCCTCAGTCCTAAAAAACACACAAGTTTTCTTAGAGGGTTGCTACAAATATTGCTCCTTGGCATCTTTGGGTTCTCTTTTCAGGTTTCCTCTGGGATTCTTTGGTCTCCCCACTATTTATCTTTGAGACAGATTTTCCTCCGAGGAGTAACAGTGCCATCGATTTTCTTTCCACCGATGTTCAGCTGCACAGCTTGACTCCTAACTACTCGATGCCCTGCTTACTAGCTGTACTCAGTTTGTTCACACTCCATTCCGTGCAGCTTTTGTGTTTACCCTAAATGAGAGATAGTGGATGTTTGACCTCAGTTTTAGAGTAAAATCTTTATCATAATATTCACCCAATCCTTAGGAGAACGAAGTAGGCAGAATGAACTGTGCAGCCCAAGGCCAGCCCCTTGGTCATGCCGTTACCCTCATTTCCCTCTTCTGTTTGAAGTTACATGGAGCCCCATTGGCAGCATGAGCAGCGCCTGAATTTTGTGTGTGTAAATATGGCCTAGTGAAATGGTATTATATACCCACTCCAAATCCTCTCAGGACAGATGAGGGCACCTAACATTGCCAACTTTTGTCCCTAATATCTACTATAGCAGGGGAGGCCCAAAGATTTCAGAATTTTGTTTGCCCTGACTCCAAGCAAAAGCAGCATGCGTGAGCTGTGTACAAAGCATACGGAATGAACAAATGCAAATTACAGTGACTTGCTTGGCATGCAGCAGGATGATGAGGCTAGAGTGCTGCATTCTGCCAAGAAAATCGGCTGCTATATGCGCTTCATTCCACAATGACTTTTTGCTCCCTAACTCGTAACATGCTGCAACTAACCGACCAGCCCTACATGAGTGAAAAAGTCTGCCAGGGACAGCCTCCTGTAAGGAGTCAGTAAAGCTTCTCAGGAGCTCACAAAAAGATATGAGGACTGATTTTTCTCCCCCAGTATTTTGGTCTCCTTAAATACAAGCAGAATGCACCATCTGGAATAAAAACATTGCTGATGACAGTCTGGCTCACTGCACTAGAACCACTTCCTAGAAATGCCTTGCCACCTCACCACCACAAACACATCTTCCAGCAGTGTTCTTTCCAGCAGCATCTCTTGCCCATCCCTACATTTGGAAGGCTCCTTCTATTCCCATGTTCCTCACCCCCACTTGAAGAACAAGTAGTCAAGAGTCTTGGAATGTTGTGATCAGAAGCTTCCACCCTCCCTAGGTCAGCCAGTGCCAATACTTCTTTTCCCCTTGCAAAGGGGAAGAGGAAGAAACACACTCATTCTTTATTACATGGAGCAAAAGATGTTGTCATTGCCCCCACAATACAAAAAACAGTGGTGGTTAGAGCATGCACCTGAAAACATGACAAAAGCTAATCTCCTGAAACAAGTCCATACTATGGGAATATAGATATCTCCACAGTGTGGGAAGAGTTCTCTCTGGTTTTCCAGCTGAAGCAGCTGCTTTGTACACATATATTAAAAGATTCGCTGAGAAGGAGTTTGGGATTGAACAGGGAGTTTTCCAAGAGGAATAAATATTGATTGCTACTCCCTGCCCTTACATGTTCTTACACACACACATTTATATTTTGTATAAAATCAGCATTGAACAAGAAGCACCAGCAGACCTTGGAACCTTGGATTTTAGCCTCCACAAGAGCAATCTGCACCCACTAGACCAGATTGCTATGCTCCATCTCCTCTTGTCCAACCAAGAAAGTCTTCCAAAAAAAATTGTCTTCAGCAAACTGGATGGGAGAGGGAGGGAAGCAAAACAGCTGTAACTCACTGAGCCAATGAAGACAGCATTCCACAAAATGAACTACATTTAAGTGATAGAAAAGGAGATTGGCTGGCAGCCCACACGATGTGTAAACCCTGGATCTATCTAGGTGTTGTATAAAAGCTGAGAAGAACCATGTCCTTTCTTTTCAGACATTGCAATGTTTTCTATGGAGCCAACACAAGTTTTGAGATTGCCTCCCAGCCCATAATGTTTTGTACAAATGAGTGAAATTCACTATTCATTCACTACTAGAATGGGCTGCCCAGGGAGGTGGTGGAGTCACCATCCCTGGAGGTGTTCAAGGCAGGTTTGGATGTGGCACTTGGTGCCATGGTCTAGTCTTGAGGTCTGTGGTATCGGGTTGGACTTGATGATCTTTGAGGTCTCTTCCAACCCTGGTGACACTGTGATACTGTGAAATGTATGAGTGCAAACGAGTGAAAGTATGTCATTAAAGAGCCAGTAGAGAGGCTCCTCATAAAAGAGGTGATAAATTGTTCACTTTTGAAAAATTCATAAATACATTAGAACTTCAGAAAATGAAAATTTTCTGAAATTCTCAGCCTTCGAAAGCATGTAAAGCTTTAATTTTTTTAGGACCTGAATTAGCAACAGTTTAATTTGTTTTTATACTAAAAGTGCCAAATAATGTTTCTACGTGTACAAGGAATGTCACTGTACATAAAAGTCACTTGTCTGAATTGCATTATGAAATATTTTAAAGACCTTCAGGGTGTCATCAGCTTACGGAAATGAATTCATCATAGAATTTGTATTAAAATTATTTGGGGGTGTTGTTTGTAGTATCTATTATTTCACTATGCATAAATACCTAGCAATAAGTCAGCCTGAGACTCCAGTTTCCACTCCTGCTTTTACTCTTCTCGCATAATCTTAACATAATCCTCTTAACTATGTGTTCTGTTTACAATATTTTGAGCAGTATCAACTGCTGGTTTTTACAATTGTTTAATAAAGATTAGATTAGTTTTATTAGCATTCAAAGGGCACTCTTTTCTGATGATCAGTCATAGTTCTGCTGGGATTTTTTTTAAAAGCCTGGGGGGAAGTGGTTACCCAAATACCAGTGAATTTCAATGAAAATATGTTACATAACACAGGTGATTGGAGAATCCCAAGTCTGATTATTCTTGCAGTCCTAAGATCAGCTCTTTAAATACATTGTGCATATCTGCACACTTGCTTAGAGCAGTTTGATCTAGCGTGAGGTGTCCCTGCCGATGGCAGGGGGGTTGGAGCTAGATGATCCTTGAGGTCCCTTCCAGTCCTGACAATTCTATGATTCTATGACTTGAATCCTACTACCAAAATATATATACATATATGTATACACACACACACACACACACATATATATATACATACACATAATTCATAAGCCTCATAAGGTATTACATGGGGGCTGAGGGCAATACCATATTATATTAGCAAAAAGGGACTCAAGGTGTACCTGCCTTGTTAGCGCTGCTCTGGGATCATAAAAGTAGGGTTTTCCCTCAAAACCTTCCATTTGATCCCCTTTCTCTTCTCCTTACCCCACCCTAAACCTTCTTACTGAACCAGATATTTAGCATCTGGACAGTGAGAAATGTTAACCTTTCTAAGGATTTCTCACCTATATGTTTTGTTTACATCCATCAAATGTTTAAAACTAGCAGAAATCTCTTTACTGGGAGGGCTATAATAAATTCAGTCCCTATAGAGCTCACAGAAATCTTAGCATCAAAAGAACACACTAAATAAAATGCTTCTCAGTTTAGCATAAAGTATGTCTGACGCAGGTAGTTGAGCTAAATATCCAGTGAGACATTTCACAGCCCTCTGTTTCTGTGATTTGTGGAGAAGGGCTGGTTCTCATGTAGAGGATGTGAATGAATACAAACTTCTCAGAAACACCATCTTTAAATGATTCTTGGTCTTGCTGGCTATTGCTCTTCTCTTTCATAGGTGACATATTAACACTGCTCTTGACCTCCTCTGTTCCCCATGGAGACTCTGCTCAGGAAGTCACTGATGTTTCTTCATGCTGAGAAGAAGGAAAGAACTGCTCTTTCCCTAAGCATTGTTGGCAGGGAGGAGGAAAGAGAGAAACAGTCCACTGGGAGCATAAAAAATATTTAGAATACTCTAGCTCCTTTTAATCACTGAATATAAATGCTCTAAAAATGACCCAAAAGTGACCCTAAAGATAATCCCCCTCATAAAAAAAAAAAAAAAAAAAAAAAAAAAAAAAAAAAAAGGCAAGCAGGGGAAAGGGATTATTATGAAGACATCTCTTTAATAAACTCTTTTCCCTTACAAAGGCTGGAGGGCAGAATTTGAAGATATGAGTGGTGATGATAAAGGTGGCAGCTTTCCAGTATGAGTGTTGTTAGTTTATCCTGAAAAGATGACCTTTTTAAGCTAGCACTAGATCTTTTCTTTTCCTATGACAGCATTTTACCTTTTGTGGAAACAGTTCCCTAATAGACTTTCTCTTGGCCATTTATTACACATTGAGCGCTAGGTTTGGTTTCTAATAGTTCCTTTTCATCTAGCTGCCTACTGCTGACTGTGGAAAGTGTAGGTTTGGCTCCACTGATGGTTCTCTGTAATGGCTGTGATTACACCCTCTGCATCTTCTTCACAGTGCCAGTCTTTCAATTGAACAGCACATTATGCCTGGATAAGACTCAAAGAGCAGCTTAATATCAGGGTTTTCTAGAGCTTTAATAACTGGTTAAAGATCGAACAGATAAAACTACATCAATATTTCTGTACAGTCCATGAGGTAAAACACATCAATCCTGCATATTCCTATCGGTGAACTATAGCAGCATTTTTATCATTGCTCTGAGGGAAGAGGAATGAAAATTTTAAAAAAAGAAAATGTTGCCAGAAGGTCCAGAGAACAGCAAGTATAAAGCAACCTGTCGCCTGCTGCACACATCAGTGGTGTAGTCTCTTCATGTCAGACCCAGCAGATTGTTTTGCAAGTCCCCATTCTTAAACGGGTAACCCTTTAAACTTCAGAAAATGTGGCTGCAAAATATTTCACATTAATTGAACCCAGTTATTTCCAAGGAATATACTGAAATGTTGCTGCAAATGCAAACAGTATGGTGCCCCTATGGGGGAAGCCTGGGAAGAGACTGGATGTGAAAAAGAAACTTCTCATGAGTTTTTAAACTATATTAATTTTCTACTTGTTTTTGCAATCCTGAAATGTTACAAAACCAGATCCAAACACAAAATAGAAAAGAAAATAAAAAGGTAGTCATTTTAAAAGTGAATTTCAGTTCTTCATTTTACTGATTCTCAAAACTGGGAAGCAGCTTTTAAAAACACCAACTTTTGCAAGGATTTTTTGTGAAGGCAGGAAGGTCGATGGCAGAATATTGTTAATATTCAAACCTCACTCTAGCTCCAGCTCTAAGAATAGGTCAGTAAATACTCTTAGCCAAAACTTCAGTTACAGCAGTAACAGTATTTATGTGAAAAGCTAAGAAAATAATGAGTGCAGTCCTCACAAACTGTTGGACAATGGGGCTCTTTTTCAGATCATGCTGTGCACAGGACAGACCTCATATGGGTCACTTTCCTATCAGCAAGCAGTGTAGATGTGTGAGAGTAGATGTCCGTAGAGTAAAGCAATTAGTGTTGAGGACCTGATGTTCTCAAGTGCACATTTCAAAGCATATTTTATTGAGGAAGGTCATTTCAGGCTAGCTATCTTCTGCCTGTTTGTGGCTAAAAACCAATAGGTCTGCATCTAGACTAGATATGAGGAAGAGGTTTTTTACAGTGACAGTGGGGAAACACTGGATTAATTTGTCTGGACAGGTGGTAGATGCTTCATCCCTGGAAGCACTGAAGGTCAGGCTGGATAGGACTCTGAGCAAACTGATCTAGTGAAACATAGAATCGTAGAATCATAGAATGGTAGGGTTGGAAGGGACCTCAAGGATCATCTAGTTCCAACCCCCTGCCATAGGTAGCGACACCTCCCACTAGCACAGATTACTCAAGGCCTCATCCAACCTGGCCTTGAACACTTCCAGGGAGGGAGCAGCCACAACCTCCCTGGGCAACTTGTTCCAGTGCCTCAACCACCCTCACTGAAAAGAACTTCCTCCTAACATCCAATCTAAATCTCCCCTCTGCCAGTTTAAACCCATTGCCCCTTGCCTTATCATTATAAAACCTTGTAAATAGTCCCTCCCCAGCCGTCCTGTAGGCCCTGCCCAAGGCAGGGCAGTTGAACTAAATAACTTTTAAAGGTCCCTGCCAATCCAAACCATTCTGTGATTCTGGAACTGGTCTTCCAGTTCAGTTTTGTTTGAAAGGAATCCAGTTTGTTTACTCTGAGACCATTCCACAATGAAAAAAACCCAAACAAACCAACAAATAGACCACATAAACCCACAAACAAACAAAAAAAAGGCAGTGCAAGTGGAGGCAACTGGTAGATTTATTTCAATAACACAGTACTACTCTGAACTTACATCTGAATTGCAGAAGCAGCTACCCTCTGAATGGTATGATGTTGTGAAATGCTGAAGTGGTATGTTTCACACTGCACTTTATTTAAATAGCCAGTTCATAGGTTCACCATAATAACTGTGTTCTTAGTGTTCTGCTACAGAACAGCTCACTAAAAGAGATTTTTCAAAGTATCCCTCATTACCATGGGGAAAACAAATTCCAATATTTATAATGTACGTGCCATGTAGGTACACTCTTCAAGACATTGGATATTTTATAAGACAGTTTCCACTTGTCTCCAAACAACAATCTTTCCACTTCAATCCCAAGTTTAAAGCTACTTAGACCTTTAGAAGGCTCCACCCTCACTAAAACAGCTGACGTTGTGGGAAACCATATAGGGAAACTGTAATTGTCCAGCAGAGCCAATGTGATCCACTCACATTTACACCTGCCATCAGCAAAGACCTGTGATCTGGCAACAGCTAGAGAAACCAAGCAAGATTTGTTCCTTTCAGGCTGCTCTGTTCTCTGAGGTTTACTATCTCGCTGAGGCAGGCACTTACTGAAACTGCCATCAGGGAGATCAGGAGTGACAAGAACAAATTTCTAGGGATCCTTACAAGTCTCATGTGGGTTTTAAGCAAAAACAGCTTTCAAAATCTTAATAATTTTTGTAGAGGCTCTGGCAGCTTTACTGGAGCTGACATGAATTACTCAGCTGAAGCCTGAGATTTAGCATGTGAGTGAAAGTGCTCCCATGAAAAACACATTGGTGCTATGTGTCTAGTTCCCAGAACTCTGATGCCTCCCTTTGCGTCCACCATCAGTAATGCAATCATTCAAATAAGCTGAAATCAATCATATAATGAGTCCCACCATATGATACTTATCTTTGAGGAGAATGAATAAATCATTGTGCCTTTGACAGGGTATTTATGCCATAAATTGACCTAGGAAATGGCATGGCAACACTTTGATAGTTATGGCTGTGATAGTAATAATTTAGGAATGAATGCATCTTTATAGTTTGACCGGTTCGAATCCTGGCACCTGTTGAAACTAAAACTGTGCAGGGAAAAAATCTTGCCGCTAATAGAGAGACATTGGAGACAAAACGGAGAGCCGCCAGAGGTGAATGCAGAGGAGGTCTGATGCAGAACCCCCCTGCCAGGAAGAAACATACCTGGGAGCAACAGGAAACTGATAAGCTCCTTTCTCTTCGGTGCCAGAGGAGAGCTTGCAGGTCTGAACTGAGAGCAATCATCGGTATTCACCTTTCAGCACTAAGCTACACTCTCTAGCAAGGAATGCTTTCAAACCGATCACATTCCTCCTTCGGGCAGTTCTCCATTTCTCACTGCTCTCTGTCCGTACTCAGCAGGTTTCTCATTTATAATTAATATTTTCATAAATAATGCAATCAGAAAAGCGCAGATTTACGGTAAACGGCCAAGTCCCTCCTTTCTGGACAGCTAGTCTCTACTTACACGTGACTGCTATGAAGGGTTAGAGGAAAGCTTTTATTTGCTCACAATAAACTAAAACTGAATGTGAAGGTGGTTCCCTTTTGCTCGGGGCTTGAGATTTTCGTATCCGGGGGTTTTGTATTTTGCCAGTTTTGTGTCCTGAACAATGCAATATTGAAGATATTTAATGCTGACTGACATTAGCTTGTCAATATTTATTCTTTCTGTAGTGATTTTTAGCGTTAAACATATTGTTTTTAATAGATTACTATAGGTGCAAACACAGCATTGCAACATGTTTTCAGGGGTTGCAATCTATAGGTAGGACAGCTATTTGTAGGGCATAAAGGAAACGGTGTAAAAACAGCTGTTACAAGCAATTAATTATATGTTTATATCATAACAACTATACTATATGGACAAAATCTTATATACATAAATGGAAAGAAACCATAAAATATATTAAAATTGTAGTTTGAAAAAAAAACAACCCTACAACTATATACAACACATGAATATGTGTATAATCATATATATGCATATCTTGTTCTTTCTCTGAATGTTTGGTGCCTGTCTGGAACCTCCTAACTTAACTGCAATGCTAATGAACCAATCTATCTGGAAAGTGATTGGGATTTTTTTGTCTGAATAGCTCCTTTGGAAGACCATTCTCAAGCCCTGCAGCTCTGATGTTTGCAAGTGGCTTCAAAATTCTAGTCCGTTTCCAGCTAGTTTACAGTCTTTTATTCTTATGTCAGTAATGTTCTTTAGTTAAATACTTTTCATCTTCTATGATGCTTATTCTCTTGACATATCTGTAGAACACAATTCCCTCTCTCAACCTTTTGTTTTCTTTGACTAAACAAACGGAGCTCATTTCCTCTTGCAGAATAGACTGTCCTTTCCCCTGATGACTGTAGAAAACCTTCATAGCTACTAAAACTTGAATTAACCTCATTTTAACATAAGTTCTTTATCACAGAAGTATCTGTTCAACAACATTCATAATTTCCATCTCTTCTGGAAACACATAACCTAACAGCTGGAATAACGTCTTCTTTTTCTTGGCAGCATTGTAACAATGACTTACAGGCTTTCTATACTACCCTCTTTCCTACATGCTCCCTTTTACTTAAGTGGTGTTACATCATTTCTGCTTCTAACAGGTCTGACTCCTTGCAACGCAGCTAATAACATCTGTTTATGATGGTATTGTGTGCATGGTCTTGCACACAATACGGATGAAGGTATTGTGTGCATGGTCTTGCACTTTTCCAATTAGATATCATTTCTCCTTGACATTGGTTCTGCACACTTTCATGTCAATGAATATGGACAACTTGATCTCACTTTCTGTGATTTTTCATCAAAGAAAATTAAAAGTAAGTGGCGGTACAGTACAGCAGTCTTTTCCTTTTCTCGTACCTGTGTAACTGCCTAAGGAATAGCATTCTCTCAGTCTTCCTTAATTTGACAGCTAGAGGCAATACCGGTGCTTAACTTCCCAACTGCTGGAAGTACTGTTTTCAACGACCAGTACTCTACCGAAGAAGCTGATAAATGAACACATAGAGAGACACTGGCTAATCTGCTGGTCATATCTTGCATCCTCAGTTGTGCGACCATCTTTCTGGTCAAACTGGATACTCATCTTGTGTCCATACATGAACCAGTAAGATAATTTGTTTTCCTGAACTGAACTGGCTTTCCAGCTCAGTGTATTCCCTTTACAGACATGTCAAATTTTGACAAGTGCTATACCTTCTGATTTCTAACTCCTCTCTGGTCCAGTTGAGTATATTACATCCTGATTTGTTACATGTCCACAAGCTTCTCACTATTGCCATATTCTTTTTCATCATATTCTTTTTCATCTTTTCTTCTGCATGTTTCTTTATTGATCCTGTTTCATTATCCTGGTGGAAAACCTGTGTCCTCTCTAAGATGGGAAGAAGCTTGTTTAGCTTCCTGTGACAGAAATCACTTTGGACATGATACCAATGGATACTTATGCAATGGATTAACAACATCATGTATTCTCAGTCACTGAAGAACGTGCTGCTTTGTTTTCAGCAACCAGGTCTGTGTGTCAGTAGTTTCAGGGGATACATATGGGCACTCTATATCAAACATGCTTTGGCTTCTTGGTAAATTCTTTTTTTAGGTATTTCTTATGTTGGACTGATGAAAAAGAACAGCATTGCCTGCCTCTCATGCCTTCCACAGAAGGTGTATTGTAGTCAAATACATGAAGCCTGTTGCTTCAATAACCTGCTGTGAGTACAAAACTACAGAAACAATAGTTTGCAACTGGAAAGAAAATTATGAATTCCAGGAGGCCTTGTGCTCCCTGGGCTGCATACAAGCACTCTTCTCTTGCTCGTTAGAATTAGTACTGTTTCCTTGTACATCGGTGACATGAGATCACATTTCTCTATTCCAGTATTGATGGGATTATTCTGGGATATAGCTACCTCCACAAGTTATCTGGATTCAGATTGGTGTTTGACATAACAGAACACCTCCAAATTTGCAGCCCTCTCCAAAAGCTTTCTGTCTTCAGGATCTAGTTGTCTTTCTCCATCTGCTGCTCTTAGTTGCCCAGTATTTCAAATACTATTCCTGCTGAGTATGAGTCTCACTTTTTTACCTTCTTCCCTCTTGTGACGACACCTACATTTTCTTTTTCTCAATCTTATGTGCTGCACCCAGTTCTATATGCAGAAATTATCTCTGCTTCCCAGCTTCTTCAAGGATTTAACTTCCAGTGTTTTAAGTCTGTCCGTGTTCTTAACTATACTTTCTTTTTTGCTGTGATAGCCGTGGTGGTTGCTGCAGCCTGATGGTCACCCAGGCAGCAAATTCAGACTGGTGATGGCCAGATCTAGATCTGCACCCAGTCATGCTTTACATGAGCAATGTCAACCATACGAAGTCAGTGGTATCTCTTCATATTCATGGGTAATCACCACAACTTTGGACATCCAGCATGTTTTAAGTCAAGCACCTCTGCTTTTATCTCACATCTTTCTTTATGTTGCTTCCAGTTTACCTGCCTGTGTTGCTGGGAACAAGTTATACTACATAACAGGCTTCACATAACAACGCTAAAGGTGCAAAATTATTAATGGAAGATGAAAAGTCAGAGCTTCAATGTGACTTGTCACCAGCAATTGGAAGGCATTGAGGAACAGCCATGCTTATCAAGAACATAGAAGGACTCCACTTCAGGGTCCAAAGAGCAGCCATTTTCTGATCAGCATGGTCTTCCACTCGGTTTGTCAACCATGTTCTAACTGCCCTGCTCTCACCTAGCCAGAGGAAAAATTAAAAAGAGGGTTCTCTTGTGCCGTAAGCAAGCTTAGAATCCACTTTTTTGCCCTCTTGATCCTATCATAAAAAGAGATCACGAGGCAGCTGTGAGAAGGATTAAAGCACTGGCCTGCTTGGTGGGATCATTTGCTTCCATGCTCAAAGGTCAGAATTTTATACCCCACAGACTTTAGAAGGCAATTAAGATTCAAGCCCTGTAGACTCCAATCAGTACTCATTTAACTTCAGTTCTATGCCAGATAATTTCACTGAAGTCAGGTGAATTACTTCAGTATTATGTTGCATGAGCAACTCCGTCAGTTTAAATGGAATTACACTAGCATAAAAGTGGTGTCATGTGGGTGACATGAATCAGGCCTCGTGTTTGCAGTTGCCTTGAATACACCAGTATTGAGAGGACCTTTGGAGCTGGGCCCAAAGCACTCACAAAGGGAGCTCCTGCTGTTATTTCAACCCATAGGCAGTTCCCCGAACAAAGACCAATTATCTGAGCTTTGTGTGAAGGGGGTAGGGGACATGCACCAATATTCATAAATTAGGCAAGCCTAGTGTTTACTAAAGTGGAGGGCCTTCATTCCAATTAAAGTCTGTCTCCATTCCCTCTGTGAATTCTTCTTTTCCTTTCCTTGCGATATTCGTCAGTTTTCATCTGTATATTATGACATACTTTACAAATTAGATGAAATAGCATCATACTGCATTCCCCCACAGGAAAACCAAGGCATAAAAAAAGGTATTTTATTTGCCTGAGAGAATAGCCTCAAGGTCACTTGCTACCTAAGATAGGGCTTTGCCCACACGCTGCCTCCTATTAACAATTCTGCTCACTTCTTCCAGTGGTGTGCAATAAAAGGAATGGAAATTAGACTTTTTTTTTTCTCAAAGGCTTTCTTGCACCACACCTTAAAAAAGAGCTGCTGCAGTTTTTAAATTTTTGCAAAATAATTTAAGTAGATAGCCACAATATTGCCAGAACTAAGAAAGCTTTGAATCTGTATGTCAGAATGTAAAGGATCCGGATAGAAAACTATAAAACATTTAGAACAATTTGTTTCATATGAAAAGACCAATTAAAAAGGGAGAAAACTTCAGAAATATTTTTTCTAATGTCACTATATACAGTATAATAACAAGATCATTTTAAGTTGCAAATATCATGTCATTAACCATTGTAATTATCTGATTGCATTCACTAGCATTTACTTTGTAATTAGATGTAATTTCACACTTATCAAGTAAAATAATTTTTAACATGCACGGCAGTAGACTTTCGTCTTTCTTTTTGCGCTTGGCACGATCCCTGGCAATAGGAAGGTGGAAAAGTTCTGAGCAAGTTGTCATTCCTCAGGATAGCAACATGATCAGCTGCTCCAACATGTGAGGAAAAAAAAAAAAAGTTTTATCTACTCATCTTCAGAAGGATAGGGACCTTGAGAACTAACTCAGGCAAAGAACAGATAAATGCTGCTGTGGAACAAGAAAAGAAGACGATAAATGAAAGTAGAGGAGATAAGTCTCAGGCTATATTACCTGATCTAGTGAAAAGACATCTTCTATTTATGGATGTGTTATTTAGAGAATGTAAAACTATGTTTAAAGGAAAAGTTCTAACTTTCAGCTATGGTTCTAAATTCCCCTGATTCTTTGTCTTTTCCCTTAATTATTTTCCTTCTCTAACAAACTTTCATGACTGTTTTGCTGCTTTCCTAAAGGTGGCCACCACTATATCAAAAGCCCCATAGTCAGAGCAGTGCATTTGTAGGTACAGAGGTTAAGAGCAGCTGTACTGGGTCAGCCTGAGGGACTGTCAGATCCAGGACCCTAACACCAACAGCAACTATCTTCCTAAAGCACTTACCCTTTTCCTTTTCTGATCATGGCTTCCCTCTCAGAGACGCACCAAGTTCCCAAGGCTATCTAATCACCTCCTCCTGGTCCCAGTTAAGCTGGCCTTTCACACCAGCAGCGGCAGGAAGTTAAGAGAGGGTTCAGTTTCTGTTCTCTTTCCTACCATGCCTATGAGCAGGGCAGTATCCGCTGGAACTTCGCATACCTCCAGGGAGCAGTGGGAGCTGCCTGGGCACATACCAGCCCCTCTACTTTTGATGTTATGCCTTTCACTTTCCTTTTACCTTTTCTCATCTCTCTTTCACACTGCTTTCTCTTTGTTTCACTTTTCCTGCAGACCTTTGTTCCTAAGGTCAGGGGAACATACACAGGGCCTGCATTTTCCTTCTTGTCAGAAATCACAGGCAAAGAAATAAACCAGAAAATGGATGCTCAAATATAATTTCCCTTGACAAAGTGCTCTCTTGTGATTTTGTCTAAATCTTGAAGCCAAGGACCTTTTGCATAATTGCATCTTCTGCATGAAAATTAATTTCCTTCTTGCTTAGTTTGAACTTATTCTCTGACCTCCTATTTGATTCCTCCTTGTTCTTATATGAAGAGAAAGGGAGAATAACAATTCTCTGTTCGACTTCTGTTTTCCACTCAGGATCTATAAATCTAATCTCCAGTCATCGCTTTTTCAAGCAAAATAACTCAAGTTTATTTAACCCCGCCTTGTAAAGAACCATACTCCTATCATCCTTGTACGGTTTCTCTGTTCTAAGAGAACTTTTGGAAAAGTAGTTCTTTGCTGCTCATATATTGTGCTAAGGCAGTTCTGTCTCTTCATTTGGCTTCTCTATTCACTTGTCTCACCTTTGGGGATCTGCCTTTCAAGGAAAAGGCTGGAGTGACAAGTCTTTCATTCTTGAATCTCCTGGGAGACAGTCATACAGCTTGATCTCGCCTATGACTGGTCAAGTTTAAATACTTTGGAGATGTCAGTCTCAGTAAAAGACCAAAGACCAGAGACCAGAGTCACTCCCTCCCAGGTAGAACCTTGGGTTTGAGGCAACTCAGGTGTCTTACTCCTACACAGCAGAGTTCTTCCCTTTATCTGAGCAATGTAAGAAAGTAGAGACTGAAAACAGACAGAGCAAACCCTTCATTACAGTAAGATGATTTCTAGTTTAAAAAAAAAAAAGTAGGAAAAATCATGGGAAAATATTTTACTTTGGAAGCTAACACCTTGCAACAATATTAAGAAGTGGGAAACTATGTGACAACTTTATTTTGAACTTGAAACAGTAAATTCCTTTCAGTTAGAAAAACTTCTTCACTTAAATGAGCCATGTAGGAATTCACCACCTGTTAAATCGTCTTCCAAAATCAGAAGCAGAGGTGATTCAGGCTACCTACAGGGAGATCTGGAGAGAGACAGATCATGGCCAAATCTTAATTGCTACCTAATGGCACCTTTCCCTCTGGCTTTCATAGATCCATAGAATGGTTCAGGTTGGAAAGGACCTTGAAGATCATCTAGTTCCAAACTCCACGGGCAGGGACACCTTCCACTAGACCAGGCTGCTCAAGGCCTCATCCAGCCTGGTCTTGAACACCTCCGGGGAGGGGACCTGTCCATCCACTAGTTCTTCCTTGGAATAGCTGTTTACAATTCTCACTCCAACTGAAAATAAGGAAAGATGTTGGGCATGATGTAGGCTGTATCATTATGTTGCAGGAAATAAAATATCTTTACAGGACTCTAATCAAAGACAGCTATGCAGAGTTGTATATACATTTAAATTGTCACAACAAAGTAGATAGAACAACAAAATGCCCAAAGTAAAGCTCACACTGTAGTGGTTTGGTAGTGGAAGCCTGTGTATGATGATAGTATCAGCTAACATGTCTGTTTGCAAGAAGTTTGTCAACATGCTGGTCTAGAAGCCCTTTCATTCTTTTTTCAAATGAAATTGAAACACACTGATTGTTTAGATGAATCATTTCCCTCTGCTTGTTCTGCATTACATTTATTTTTTCCTCACCTTGTATCTTCCTTGCTCTCGATGGCAAAGCTAACATCAGAGCAGACAGAACCAGTTTAAGATTTCCCTAAGTGATATTTCTGAAGCAGAGCAGGTGCAGAAGAGGAAAAAAAGGATCAGCCACTTTTTAAGAACTCAGATGGTATTGTGCAGCAAACAGAAGGCAAAAGACTGGTTTCAAAGCACAAAATCAGGTCCTTTTATTTATGTAGAATGCCCAATTCACAGAATTTTAAATGGCTGGTTACACAAGTGTATACATTTGATCATAGCTTAGTTTTCCATGGGCTCCAATACTTAAATGAGGAGAGCTGTGAACATGGCACACAGGCTGATTCATTTCAGAAGTGTCACCTGGAGAGTGTCTTACACGGAAGATATGGATGACACAGTTTATATTACACAGTGAGAAATTTCACCGTAAACTTTATTGTTAGATTATTGTCTCTAGCTGCAGGATGGGGGGGGGAAAAAAAGAGACATTGAGCAATTTTTGTCATAAGCATTTTTTGTATAGTTCACCCTCAGCTGAGTTCTCTGTCTCTGGGCAAATTTAGTAAAGTACACAAAAATGAGATACCAATTCATCATGCTTCTTTTGTAGTAGCTGTCCTATAAAACCAATGGAAAAGCAGCCTTGCTAAAATGAAAATGTCAGTAACAGTGAAACACCAAGCTTGTAGCTCCTTCCAAGACCTTATATAGAGTGCTTTCACAGAAATCTCATGTTTAACTTTTATTGTACCAGCAAGATCACGCAAAGATCTAAAACTGCACCAAATTTTCACACGATCCTTTATTCTTCAGAGCAGATTGGGCACAATCAATTACTTACCAATTAAAATCTTTGAAAGTTTTTTCCAATAAAATAATCAGCTTTTTTAAAGAATGCCTTTCTACTTCTGAATTGATCATCAAAAGGCTATGGATGTACCAAAAGCCATCTTAGCACACATATACATACATGCAAATACATGGGGGTAAACTTCTAATTAATTCTCCAAGACATAATCACCCTCAGCAAACAGAGTGGTAAGTAGCTACCAAGACCAAGGTAGCTGCATGTCTGAAAATCCTGCTATAATTTTAGAAGTTAATTTTAGCCAAATAACCATAAAATTCTCTTTGACAAGTTACATCAAAGTAGAGTTATAAAATAATGATTAGATATTAGTGAGGAGACCGTAGAAGAGTAGGGGTTGGAAGGGACCTCTGCAGATCCTCTAGTCTAATCATGATAATGTCAATGACAAAGCTACTGCTGTCTTCCATGGAGTTGGGGCTTCACATAGGATTTGATAACTTCCTCATTCTAATTATTTATGAAATTTTTTTGAGTGAAAGAAAAAAGAAGATAATTGCACAGCCTTCTGGTCTTTATCTCCTGGTGCTAATTCCTACTGGTAAGACAATGTTGTTTCTGTTGATTATTTCCTTCAGTTAAAATGGAGCTTGAGTTCTTAGCAAAGGTCTAAGCAGCATCACTTGGGTGTACTCTCCACCAGACTCCATATGTAGAACAATTTAGCATAGCATCACCTGGAACTATGTAGTCAGCCCGACCTCCCACATCCCCTAAGGCATGAACCTGCCTTCACCAGCTGCCAGAGGGGTTTTGTCAAACACCACTTGCTTTGGTGGTCATGTTTCTGCCATCTCTTCTGCCTAGTGGATACTAGATCCAAGCATTGCCTCTGAAAGAAATTTCCCCAAAACAATGGCATTTTTTCAGTATAACTGCATGGGAGGTTGTGACTGAGACATAAGCTAAAAGATTATTACTGATGGCATTACTGTGAATCCTCTGCCACACACAGCTGCAGATTTATTGACAAACTTACACTTAATATTGCAGTCTGCATGGAGTAGATGTAAAGTGTCCTCTCCCAGATAATGCTGAAGAAGTCTGAGGAGAAGAGACAAAATACTGTATTTTGGCAACCAATAATCAGAGTAATAACAGTTTCACTATTCAGCAGACCACACACACACGTACATATTTAAAATCTAATTTTATGGCAATATCTTGATGACAAAAAGTTATCAAAACCTACCACTGATCCAAATGTAGAAGTTCTTTTTCTTTTTCTTTTCTTTTCTTTTTTCCTTTTGATAAGGCAAGGAAGGCTACTTTTCATTTTTCACTGTCTCTCTGAATTGCTTCTCTCGATCATTTGGTAAGCTCCAAAGGGATTGTCAGGCTTGACAATTTTACTGCCAGTTTTCTTCAAGTAAGGCCTCTCGTAATGTTCACAGTTCCAATATCAGGATGAGCAATGTGGAAGTTAGGCATGTCCCTGTGTGTCAGTCCCATGAGCTTTTTGGCAACCACAGTCACCAGCAAGATCAATGCTATTGCCTCTACAGGGAAACCTACGAAAGCTATCACTCAGCAGAGAATTCACTTTCTTAACTTCCTAAAATAAGCTGGCTGTGAGCCTCAGCAAACTGTTCCAAGCATATCTTTCTTTTTCTGTTTTAAAAATACAATATTGGC
Source organism: Eubucco bourcierii (assembly GCA_013396675.1). Taxonomy (NCBI): domain Eukaryota; kingdom Metazoa; phylum Chordata; class Aves; order Piciformes; family Ramphastidae; genus Eubucco; species Eubucco bourcierii. The sequence goes on from VWZE01005337.1 coordinate 507,361, forward strand.
GCTTTCTGCTTCAACAGTGCAATCTTTTTCATATTTTAGACACATGTCAACAAGCAGAAGCTGTAATTAAATATTTTAGCATTCAGCACAATGCCGGAAGTAGTCCTAGATACTGTTGTCACTGCTCCAAGAAATGCATGTGTACAGAGAGTGCATAAATATATGTGGCAGTACTTTCCACATGATACCTAAATGACACAGAGAAGCATAGAATTGGTTTGCTTGGAAGGGACCTTTGAGATTATCAAGTCCAGCTGTTAGCCCAGCACTGCCAGTTCACCACTAAACCATGCCTCTAAGTAACACATCTACATGTCTCTTAAATATCTGCAGGGATGGTGACTCCCTGGGCAGCTTGTTGTAATAATGCTGCTTTTACTACCAAAAAAAACCAAAAAAACCAAAAACACCACAATTCAGCTTGAAATAAATTTCAAAGTTGGCTGTTGCCCTTTCCTCCTGTTATGTTCCTTCACCTATCTTTTTTTTTTTTCCCTTAACAAAACAAACAAACAAAACCCCCAAACCTCAGACTTTTACGTTTTACATTTTCGCCATGGGGACAAAGTCCAAATGAGATCCCAAGGCTTCGAGGAGACCTTATAGTAGCCTTCCAGTATCTGAAGGGGGCCTCCTGGAAGGCTGGGGAGGGACTATTTACAAGGTCCTGCAATGACAGGACAAGGGGTAATGGGCTTAAACTGGCAAAGGGGAGATTTAGACTGGATGTTAGGAGGAAGTTCTTTCCAGTGAGGGAGGTGAGGCACTGGAACAGGTTGCCCAGGGAGGTTGTGGCTGCTCCCTCCCTGGAGGTGTTCAAGGCCAGGTTGGATGAGGCCTTGAGTGACCTGTTCTAATGGGAGGTGTCCTTGAGGTCCCTTCCAACCTTACCATTCTATGATTCTATGATTCTAAGTGACAATTACAAGGCCATATTTGAGATGGTATTGGACACGATTACCTGGAATGAGCCATCAAGAAAAAAAAAATCTTTAAAAAGTGGGGAGAAATGTGGAAAAGAACTGTAGGGTAGAATGGGTAATGACAGCAAAATGAACTTCCAGCAAATCACCTAAACCACTGCGATGGTTTAGTGCAAGGACTAACTTACCGGCTCCATCAACTCAAAAATGAGGGGGAAAGCAACACAGGCAACTCAGGGTTGAGATAAAGAGATCAGAGGTTAGTATAATGTAAGATATCATAATCACCATGCATAATTTCCCCTATTAATAATCCAGCTAATCTGATAATACAATGCATGCATGATTAACCTTAGCTTAGTCTATTTGTGGAAAAAGAAAAAAAAAATTCACAAACCAGAAAAGCAAAATCAGCAGCTACTGACTCCCACCTGTTTCACCATGTACCTACAGAAAAACAAAGAGCCAGCACCCAAGAACCTGGAACCCAGGAGATGCAGCCAGAATGGGAAGAGTCTCTGTTGCAATCTGAACTTCAAGCCCCACAATACTCTGCTCCAGTTAGCACTTCCATTTTTGGAAGCTGGAATGACTGCAGCATGGTATGAGTAACGGTAGCAGATTCAACTCAGTCCATGGCAACCACTTAATTTCCATGCAAGCAGGTGCTTAATGTGCCTTCCTGAACAAGGTGCAACACCTATTGACTCCAAAAGCAGCAGTGATCAAGCTACAAGCACAGGTGTATTGAGGATCAAAGGAGAAAAAATTTCCTCTGTCAAACTGTTCTTCAACGCATAGGGAAGAAAATACAGAACTAGTGGATAGCAACAAAGGTTAGTGAGAGATAACACACATTTGTTCCTATCCTCACCATACAGAGTTTTTTCAGTTGATAGCCCAGTTGGAAAAGTTGCTGCTCTGTCCCCAGAGTCAGGCTGTGGAACCTGTGTGGCCAGGACACATACCTGTGCGTGTGTGAGGGGGAGAATGAGCTTTCTAGCTGTGAAGAATGCTGCTGGAGAGATGGCAGTGGGAGGGGGTGGCATATTAGAGCTCTCACTTTAGTCTCTTGGCTGGTTGCCAGCAGTACAGAAGTTGAGAAATCATTTGTCACAAGGATAAAAGCCAAATACATTGCTCTGGGTGAGATGTAACCTGACAAACAGTCTCCTGTGACTGACACATTTGAACTACTAATACACTCTACATAAATGCCTTTTTTTTTTTTCCTGACAGCTAGCAGTTTTTTTTTTTTTTTTTTTTTTTTTTGCTTAGTTTCTCTGCTTGTTCATGCTGAGCTTTCTGAGTTTCTAGATACCAGCTTGCTTCTGGTTCCACACCATGAGTTCAGGAGGAAACAAGCAACAAAAATAATTAGAAGACAATTTTTCAAATAATTGTTCCATAGTATATCTCTCTCTCTTCTTTTTTTGTTTTTTTTCCTTCCTGTCATACAGTCAGCTGGTCAGCAGGAACTTCATTTATAACTGTCAATTTAACAGTTCATTTATTTCATTGAAGCAGTGAGACACAACGGGGGTGTGGTAGCCATGAGATAATCACACCTCTGGGGTCTCACGAAGCAAGGAGAAACAGCCAATTCTCTCTAATCCCACAGTGGTGGGATTAGTGCTCCTGATAGCTACAGCCAAGAAGGTTATGAGATAAATTGTGCATTTCATGTTCTAGAAAAAGAGTTAAAGCTAGACATTTAACCAGCCTCGTCTGAATTCTGCAATTCATCTGGATTATAGGTATGTATGATAACAAACACCGACCCACATATATTGTCTACTTTAAAATGTTTGACCAACGTTAAGAATAATTATTTGGATACAAAATTATACTACACATAGCAGATACAGCTACCTGTCTGCCTTATAGGTACGGAATTCATCAGCATCATGCTATCCAAGAGCTTCTCTGGGCATGCAATCCTTACATGCATATCTATCCAAAAGTTGTCTGTGACTGTTGCATATGTAAAATGATCCACTGCGCTCTTCTGTGCCAAACCAAGTTTCCACTATTGTGCATTGTTCAGCTGGCCAAAGATGGGCCTAGTATTAGGTCAGGTAGTACAAAGTGTCTCCCTGGGCAGTTGGGATGTGGAGGCATACAGCTAAATTGGAGTGCAAGTGCTGCAAGACTTTTAGCAGTCTCTTTGAGGTTTGCTGTCTCTGTGAAATGATGCAGGTGCCTCCAGGCAGACAGGCTTTGTTTCGACTCCCCAGGCTGCAGTGCTGCAAACATTTTCAGGGCAACAAAAATAGGTATGTATTAAGCTTGCATGGCAAGCTTTGGGTAGCTGGAGGGCTACATGGCTAGCTCCTGTGAGAAGCTTTGAGAAGCTTCCCCTGTGTCTCACGGGGCCAGTGCCAGCCAGCTCCAAGATGGACTCAGCCAAGCCTCAGCCCATCAGCAACAGTGGTAGCACCTCTGTGATAACATATTTAAGGAGGAAAAGTTGCTCTGTGAAAGCAGTTGCAGACAAAGATAAGAGTGAGAATACATGAGGAAAAACAATGCTACAGCCCATAGAGGTCAAGAGTCTAGCAGACATCTACCTGCAGTTTGTGGAGGACCAGAATATGTGGATGCCCAAAAGATGCTATGACCTGTGGGAAGCTGGCACTGGAGAACGTTCCCAGCAGGACCTGTGGACCCATGGAAAGAGAAAACCACATTGGAGCAGGTTTGCTAGCAGGACTTATGATCCCATGGAGGGCCCATGCTGGAGCAGTGTGTTCCTGAAAGACAGCATCTCATGGAAGGTATCTATGCTGGAGAAGTTTGTGAAGAACTGTAGCCCATGGGAAGGACTTATGCTGAAGAAGTTCATAGAGGGCCAAATCCTGTTGGGCGAATCACAAGCTGGAGCCAGGGAAGTGTGAAGAGCCATTCCCCTCAAGAAGGACCAGCAGAGATAATGTGTGATGAACTGACTGCAACCTCTAATCCCTGTCCCCACTGGGATGCTCACAGGGAAGAAGCAGAGAATTAAAGGGTAAAGTTAGCCTAGAAGGAGGGGGGGGAGGGAGCAGAGGTTTTGGGTTTTCTTTAAATTTGGGGTTATTTCTCATTATCCTACTCTAATTTGATAGGTAATTTTTAAAATTTTTTTTTCACAAGTGACAAAATCACAGAATGGTAGGGGTTGGAAGGGACCTTCAGAGATCATTTAGTTCAAGTGCCCTGCTAATACAGGTATGCCTAGATCAGGTTGCACAGGAACACGTTCATGTGGGTTTTGAAATTCTGCAGAGAAGGAGAATCTATAACCTCTCTGAGTTGAGTCTGGTTTGCCTGTGATGGTAATTGGTTGGTGATCTCCCTGTCCTTATGTCCACCCATGAGCCTTTCATTATATTTTGTCTCTCCTGTCCAGCTGAGGAAGGGAAATGATGCAGCAGCTTTTTTGGGCATCTAGAACCCAGCAAGTGTCAAGCCACCGCCAAGATTATAAAATTCCCTTGGCTGTCCTAGCAATTTCAGTTGCCAAAGTTTGATCTGACACCCTCAAATCTTTTTAGCTAGAACCCTTGAACACTACTCACCCAGGAAAGCGAAAGCATGATCAATATACTCTTAGCACTTTTCATAAACATATGCTTTCACTAGCTTTTCCTGTTCTTCCCTTTTTCTTAATAGTCCTAGTTGTGTGAGAAAGGAAGAGAATGGATAATTATTTATTTCACAGAGGCTTCTTTAACACACAAAAATACCATGTAGATTTCTCCCAGGGTCCTGAACCTAACTCCATCTTCACTCTTGCTTTACAGAACAGCATAAAACAACACAAAATCAGAGTTCTGGGTCATCAGAGGACTTCAGTCAGCTGAGGCACCAGCTAACTCTATTTCAGATGCAAAATATTTGATTTCTCTGCTGCTGATAGAAGTATTATCCATGACCAAACTAAAAAAAAAAAAAACAAACAAACAAAACAAAACCCACCAAAAAAACACAGCCAAGAAAATCTATTTAATTTGTCATAATTTATTTTAATGTCATTGTTCACCAAATTAGGGAGTTATTTATTGTTAGGGTTATCCAAAATGATGACCATTAGTTTCAGTGACTGATAAAAGCAGCTAGGTCTGGCAGCTGCTTTCAGTGGTCCCAGAGTGTTTCACAGGTGTGAACAAATGGGATGCAGGTATATTATTTTAATACTCTCACTACAACTGCAATCCAACCTTTGGCCTTCTTCTAAAGGGGATGGTCAGTTTATGGGATGGCTTTTTTTTTTCAACCTCATGTAGGAATTTCAAGCACACCGTCTTCTGTTGCTCTTCAGTAGACATCTATTGAGCAGCACTGCTGCCCTAAATTTGGGACTTCCCCCATACAGCTCAAGGGTGGTGCTGTCTCTTTGGGGAGCAGAGCTGCTGCTGAAATGAGAAACAAACGTGAGCTTTTATAAGTTACCTGAAATGTTATAATGTAAAGATATGTGAAATGTAGATTCCTCTTCAAAGGATGCTTGGGTGATTATTTCGATCTCCCTGGGCTACTCTAAGTAGCCTAGATCAGGCTGAGCCTGACTGGAAGAACATTCGCCTACTCTGTAACAATGATGCAAATCTCAGCAGCAGTTATTTCTGCAAGAGGGAATGCTTTGGAGCAATACTGGCCTATTTCTATTACTGAGGCAGGTTTGGGAGAACTAGCACTTTGATACCTGGGGCACTCTGTAAAAATTAAAAGACTTCTTTAAAAAAATATATTCTTTCAAAATGAAAGAGAATTATAACCCTTTTGTCCTAATGATAGGGAAAAGGTTTTTAATTCCTGAGTGTTCCCTCCCTCTAGCCCCAAAATTTTTGTAGCTGCAGCACTAAATGCAGTCCCATTATTTTTAATGATATATCAGGACTGGGTAGAAGAATAGTGTACCATATATCAAAAGCTATGCCCTTGGAAACCACAGAGCTCTTGAAGAAGCCACCAACGGGTTAAACGGTGACCTGACCAATTTGCTATGGTTCATTTGGTCTATGCTAATTGTTTTAAATGCTCACTTTGTGGCATATTCTTTACTGTGCTGATGGGAAGTGAGGCATATTTCTTTAGAGCAGAGATTCAAGGATACATTTGTATTGGAAAGACTTTCTGAGAAAAGCACAGGCACACCTCAATACTTCTGTGCAAATAGTAATTAAGCTTCATCATTATCCAGCTTAAGGAAATACACTAAGAAAAAAAATACTTTTGAAATCCTTTTACTTTACTTGATTTTTCAATGTCACTCTTTTTTTTTTTTTCTTTTTCTTTTTTCTTTATTCTTCTGAAATGCTTAAAGTCAGACCATTTCTTTTGCATTACCAGGCATTTGTGTCTGCCTGTCTGGTGGGTGGCGAGTTTGGGGGGCGGGGGGGCACGCTGGTACCTTTGGACCATGACCTGTTAGTCATTATTTTGTCTTTATCTTCATATTTCCCCCTCCCCCCTT